>LPNX010263310.1:53819-83055 GCA_001517045.1 Pseudotsuga menziesii
ATAAGAATTTCTTGAGCTTGCAAACCAATTGCTCACCATCACTAGAGGGGAATCCTTTAGGTTGTTTCATGTAAACCTTCTCCTCTAGATCTCCATTTAGAAAAGCCATTTTCACATCCATTTGATGCAACTCCAAGTCGAAATGGACTACTAATGCCATAATAACGTGCAAGGAATCTTTCTTAGATATAGGAGAGAAAGTCTCTGTGTAGGCGATTCCTTCTTTCTGAGTGAATCTTTTAGCAACAAGTCTAGCCTTGTATCTCTCAATGTTTCCCAATGAGTCTTTCTTTGTATTAAAGACCCATTTACATCCAATGGATTTTGCACCATTAGGCAATTCAACAAGATCCTGGACTTTGTTACTCTTTATAGAATTCATCTCTTCCTTCATGGCATCATACCATAATTCCGATTCTTTGCAATTCATGGCTTGTGAAAAGGACTCGGGATCATTTTCGGCTCCAACGTTAAAGTCAGATTCTTGCAGATACACAACATAATCATTAGGAATTGCTGATCTCCTTGGTCTAGTAGATATTCTCAATGTTGTATCACTATCTTCTTGAGAAGTATGTGGTTCAACTCGTTGTTCAAAAGTGCTTGGAAACTCTCAAACTACCTGATCAACTAGAATGCTGTCAGCAGCTTGTGGAACTTCAACAAGTGGTTGTTCAACACCAGTTTGTACTTGAGGAGTGCTGTGAACAATAACTAATCTATCACTTGAGGTGGAAGGTTGAGATTATGAATGATCCTTCTCGGAAACTATGTCCCTGGTTAGATCGCTCCCATTGATCAAGTCATTTTCAAGAAATTTTCCATTTCTTGATTCCACAATCCTAATGCTGTGAGATGGACAGTAAAATCTGTAACCTTTAGACCTTTCAGCATATCCAATGAAATACCCACTAATGGTCCTTGGGTCCAGCTTCTTTTCTTGTGGATTATATATTCTCACCTTAGACGGGCATCCCCAAACGCGCATATGTCTCAAACTCGATTTCCAACCTTTCAATAATTCAAATGGCGTTTTAGGAACAACCTTGGTTGGAACTCGGTTTAATATATACACTACCGTCTTAAGTGCTTCAGTCCACAAGGATTTAGGAAGATTGGAGCTGCTAAGCATACTCCGCACCATGTCTAGTAAAGTTCGGTTTCTTCTTTCTCCTACACCATTCTAGTTGGGTGAATTAGGCATGGTGTATTAGGCAACAATCCCATGCTCTTGAAGAAATTTAGCGAATGGCCCAGGTGCTTGTCCATCTTCTATGTATCTACCATAATATTCTCCACCTCTATCTAATCTCACGATCTTAATTTGCTTGCCGCATTGTTTCTCTACTTCAGCCTTAAATATCTTAAAGGCATCTAATGCTTCATTCTTATTATGAAGCATGTAGAGATACATATATCGTGAGTAATCATCTATAAAGGAGATGAAGTATCTTTGACCATGTGAGTCCATCTTTGGACTACATATATCAGTATGTATGATCTCTAATATGTCTGAACTCCTATTGGCACCTTTCTTTGACTTGTTGGTCTACTTTCCTTTTATGCAATCCACACAAGTCTCAAAATCAGTGAAATCCAGAGTATTAAGTACTCCTTCATTTACCAATCTTTTAATTCTTTCTATGGAGATATGACCTAACCTCCAGTGCCATAATTTAGAGGAATCTTCATTAATAACACATTTTTTAGTGCCAGTGTGAACATGCATTGAATCATAAGTGACATTGTTTTGTAAATTAATGCAGTAAAGATCATCAGACAAAATACCATTCCCAACATAATCAGATTTATAAAATAAACTAATGGATGTTTCTGAAAAGTTAAAGGAATATCCAAAATGTACAAGTCTTGAAACTGAAATCAAGTTTCTACAAAAACTTGGAACATAAAACACCTTTTCTAATTCTAAAACAAAGCCACTACTTAAAGTTAAATAGCATGTTCCTATAGCTTCCACATGTGAGCCCATCTTGTTTCCTGATAAGATGCTTTTCTCACTTCCCACTGGCTTCCTTAGGTTTTGCAAACCCTGCAAGGAATTCGAAATGTGAATTGTTGATCCAAAATCAATCCACCAAGTGTTAATATTGACATTGACCATATTCGATTCATAACAAACAAACGAGATTGCATTACCTTTGTTTGCAAGCCATTTCTGAAATCTTTCGCATTCCTTCTTCATATTTCCCTTCTTTTTACAGAAGAAACACTTGGAATCCTTCTTAATATTAGCTTGGGGAGGTACTTTACCTTTCCCTTTCTTATTGTCTTGAGATTTTCCCTTCCTATGCATTTCCAGCATTGTACTTCCTCCCAGTTCCATCACCAGTCTTTCTTCCTCTTGAACACACATGGTCATGAGTTCATTTATTGACCATTTATCCTTATGTGTGTTGTATGAGATTTTGAAAGGTCCATATTGGTGCGGAAGGGTGTTGAGGATGTAGTGCACCAGGAAAGACTCTGATATTTCAACCTCGAGTTTCTTCAATTGAGCCACAGTGTCCCTCATTTGCATAATGTGCTCGCGCACACCTTTCACATTGGTGAGCCTTAGGGATGAGAACTTCATGATTAGGGTGCTTGCTAGTGTCTTGTCTGAAGTGACAAATTGATCATCAATGGATTTCAGCAAATCTCGGACCCTTTCATACTGATCAACTAAACCACGAATACTAGCTGAAATTTTAGTCTTAATGAACATCATGCTTAAACGATTAAATCGCTCCCATCGCTCATAAAGCGTGATGTCCACTGCAGTGCTGGTATTGGTGAGTGCTAGTGTTTCATCTTTCCTAATAGCATAATCTATGTCCATCCATCCCAAATTAAGGAGAATTCTCTCCTTCCAGACCTTATAGTTATCTCCCTTAAGTTCAGGGATATCACAATGAATTTCAGAGAAATTTGCAGGTTGTACAACTGCATAAAAATAAAGATCACATGCTTACGTTAAAATTGAGACCAAATAAAATTTCATGTTTTACCAATGTAATTTCATGCTCTAAGATTGAATCTAATAACATAAAAATTGCCTGTGGGATAAATTTTTAATTCAAGCAGATTCAAATATTCTTCATGATAAAACTATTAATTCATAATTCTTGTAGGTAAGTTATGAATAATTCAATATTTTATCCTAATTAATTACATAAATATAATAAAAATTCCTGTGGGATAAAATTTATTATATTTAGTATAATTAATTACAATTAATGTCTAAACTTTATTTATTTAATTAATTAGAGATGTTGTGGCTATTCTCTAATTAAATATCATATAGAT
Source organism: Pseudotsuga menziesii (assembly GCA_001517045.1). Taxonomy (NCBI): domain Eukaryota; kingdom Viridiplantae; phylum Streptophyta; class Pinopsida; order Pinales; family Pinaceae; genus Pseudotsuga; species Pseudotsuga menziesii. The sequence goes on from LPNX010263310.1 coordinate 57,126, forward strand.
CACTAGACATTATTGTTGTTCAGTGTAACAAAAAAAGCTTCAAATGAACAGATCTGAATGAGGGAAAGCTGATTAATCTAAACTCCACTGTCAGTTCCAGAATTTAAAACGACTCAATATTTATATGTCTATCTATAAACCCATATACTTCAAGAAAGCGTTCACCAAAATGCTACTTGATAAAATACAGAACTTAGAGACTGGCAGCTTTAACAATGTACAATGTAGCTTCAACAATAGATAGACAAAATAAGAAATTCTGGAATATCTATTACTTTCATATAAAATAGATATTCAAAATACCATATTTCCTTTATGCAAACAACAGAAACCATAAGATGGAGAGGTTCTTAGGCAATGCCGCAATACACATGGTTCCACGTGCTCGAAAACTTGATATTAGGACTGATCTTGTATATAAGCATAGTAGATCAATGGAAATTGAATAATATACAAAGACCTGTTGAAAATTACTTGAATCAACCAGCGACTCAATGAAGCCCTTTTCCCAATAAGTCTTCGTGCATAATTTACTGAAAAACACCAGGAACTTAGTACAAAATATGGGATATGGTTACATTTGAGCAATTATTTGCAGCACTTGACCACAATCACAAAAAACCCAGATCAATTGCAATATTTTCAAAAAACACTGATGAGAAATACAACAAGGTATTAAAGACCTGTTTGGTCTAAGTAAGCCTGGCAAAAATTGTAAGTGAAACTATCAAGTCAATCACCAAAATATGCCACTTGGGTTTGCCTAAAATAAAAAAACTGGAATGTTTGGCATGGGATCGACTCCATTGATTGAAGATGCCCAGCCTCCTTAGATTTCAACCAGCAGATACAGTAAACAAAAAATCCAACTTCAAAAGCTAGCCTGAGATCGATTTCATCCCCTTGAAATCGCCCAGCCTCAACAGGCTCTCAATGGTCACGACACAGGCTTAACAATGTTCACAGCCTAGCATTAGTAGTCAAGGCCCAGTCCTAGCAGTCTCATAAAGATCACAATACCCTCTAACAGGTTCACGACAGAGGTCACAAAAACAGCCATAGCAGTTGAATCCAACAGAAAGATGCATATATGCAGACATCAAATTCTTGATTTCACATCAACAAAAGATACATATAAACAGGCTCTTGAAATATCCATTTCTTCCACATAGCTATTAAGGCCATGTCGTGGAGGAGAAATATCCAGTGAATGTTGTCAAATTTGGTATCGTACATCAAGAATTTTAATCGTTTCTTTCTTCTGATACAAGATACAGTCACTTACTTCTTATGCAACATACAATCGCTTACTACTGCATGGAGATTCTATTGAATATGTACATCTAGAAGCAATTGAAAAATTAGGGCTAGCATTTATTTTGAAGTGACACCACCTAAAAAAAATAGAAACAACAAACTCACTCACTCAATCACAGAGTGGGTTTCCAAAACAACCAATGCCAGAAACACAGAGAAAACCCTACATTGGCAACTACATACAGAACACCAAGGTAGAGAAAATGGCTCTGATACCAACTATTAGCATAAACTTCCGATTCTGAACAAATGTGGAATAAAACTCCGAAACAAAATCGAAATAGCAATACCAATAGATCATACCTCCAGCCATTGATGGTACTTGTCTTGTTGTAGAAGATTTCCCTGTTCCACAAAACTTTAGCTTCCTGTACGGTTCTTCCAAGCTCTTCTTCCTCTTTCTTGATGGTGTAAAAATGAAGGGGATTGAGTTATAGAGCTTGGGGACCAACAAGGGTTTTAAATAGCCAAGCTCCCATCAAGCTTCTGATGGCTATGTGTCGTATGTTCCACAAATATAGGTGATGGACCACTCCAACAGCTCCCAACAAGAAAACGGTTGCCAAGCTAAATGAACCATTGGTAGTTTTACAGTTGAAGCGGCGGTATTGTGAGGAGCCGCTGAATGCGGGAGCTTACAAGGTTTCCTCTAAATTCCTCCTTTTTTTTTGTAAGTAAGAGATTCTATTATGATACAAAGATGTTACAGAGAGAGGCTAATCCTCTGGTCGAAAAAACATGACCTTCGGCCCAAAAAGACAAGAACTACTTGTAAAGACAAAAGGAAAAGCAGGCTTAAGTATGCCTGGTTCTCAAATCACTGATCACAAAAAATTCTACATCCCGGCCAAGCCCCAAACGACCTTCCTAACAGAAACCACTGATTACAAGAAAATCTATATCACCGACCCAACAGAAACCAAAGTGGCTCAGAAACCATTAACAGAAGAAGAAATTGAGATCAATCAAAAGGCATGGGAACCACCGAGTGCCACCAAGAATCCCAACGACCTTCATACCACATAACCAGTTGACGACCGATATCACTGGGGATAGTGCCTGGGAATTCCTCCCTGAGAGGCTGCATGGCTGGAGAGTTGGCTGGTGTGACCCCCATATTCTCGGGCACAGCTTTCGGATTAGCCAGCATATTCTGTGCAATTTGATCCAACAATTGGAATCCGGCCGCGCTTTCCTACTGACCATGGTGGATAGTTTCTATAGCCTCTCGGATGCCTTGCGCAGTTTGAATTTTGTCTTGAATGTTGCGGGCAAGAAAAATGCGTGCAGACCAGAATGGGCTAGGAATCAGGGAGCATCCCATGATCGATTTGAACTCCCTGAGGAGATCAATTTCCATGATAGCAATGTTGGCGTCAACCGCCGGTGGAGTTTCAGAAAAATATTGGTCACCCAAATTAAAAGGAGCGGCTGCCTGTGGAGTAGGCTCATCCTCAGCATCAGCAGAGGCCTCACTGAGATTACTCCATCAGTTGTGGCCTCTAGCTCTAGATCTAACCCTCCACAGTCAGGGCATGGCGCTGTCTTTCCAAGGATCAAAAGACAGAAATAGGAGGGGGAGTAGATAAATGGAAGTGAACAGATCCTCCGGCAATTAGGTATAAATAGGAAATTCCTCCACCGAGGTTTTGCCCCTACTATCACCTTCCTTAACTATCCCTAAACCTGTCATAATTCTCTGTAATGCGCCATGATCGGGATGATCTCGTATCCACTACGAGCGATTCACCACTTCAATATTTGCGGCACGCCAATGGATACGGTCCACCTTCATAGCTTCCAGACTGTAAAGCTTCTTGTCAAGATCAGTACCCTCTCCTCTAACTTCTTTCCTTCCCACGAGTCCATCTTTATGGCCATCTTCACAGAGAAGGAAAATTCGATCATCCCATCCATCATGGAGGTTGGCATGTGCTTGAACCACGTGCCTCATACATCGGTCGTGTGTTGAGCATCGAAAGGCAGGAGGGATCCGTGTGTTTGGTCTAAAAGGTCGTATGCTGAGACGGACCTCCTCGTGCCCCAGCTGGCAGATGATGGCTCCCATTTCCAGCCACAAATGTCAATCCAGCGGAGGTGGGCCCAGCTTAGATGACGACACTCCAACATCAGATCGCACCCTAGATTTGGGCCATCTGTCCTTCACATGGATGGCGGGATTCATTTTGCCTCACGTCTTCCTCCGCCACCTTGGAGCACCCATTCCAAACTTGCTGAGATTTTCCTTTGTCCTCCTTACTCTCAGCACGAAATGAAAATTCACTCTCCACACTTGAATTGGCCATGGCATTTGCTACCCTGTTCCCTTCCCTCTTCACATGAGTTAACAGAAGGGCTTCCTCTCCTACTAAGATCTGCCAGAGGGTTGATAATCTGCTCTCCCATCTCCAATTTTTAGAGACTTGAGTCATGAGGGATCCTGCTTGGATCTTGCGATCCATGTTGATGATGATTTGGGAGTCCCCTTCCACCACCAGTGGGAGTTTACTGGTTTTCTTAGCCCAGATTAGGCCATTGATTATCCCTTCTAGGTCGGCCATGTTATTCGTGTTTGTCCCTATTGAGCCCCAGTATAGGCTAATAATGTAGCCCCTCAAATTTTGAATTGCACCTCCATATCCAGCTGGTCCTAGATTACCTTTAGCAGCACCATCAAAATTGAGTTTGAAGGTTCCAATGGGAGGAGGGGTCCAAAACAGCGGGTTGGAGACTTGCACAGGCCTTGAGCGAGCAATTGAGTTGTCTAGAGGTAATTCATCAACCCCGGAATCCTGCAGAATACTCCGTTCATTGCTTTCCGCACTGAGTTCTTCCTACGACCAAGACTATAGGGTTATAGTTTCTTTCATATGTCTTGTAATGGAGTCCCACATCTCCTTTGGTTTTCTTGCTTTGTTCTCAAATATTTTTTTGTTTCTTCTCTTCCATATTTCCCAAATTGTGAAGCCAGGGATAATTTCCCATAAATGGTTCACAATCTTGTTTTTGAAGCTATTAGTGGGCCATTATGCAATGGTTAGGTCTGGTCTTCCCCTGTGTTTGTTGTATCCTCTGAAGATGGTCACCCCCCTCTCCCATATGGTAGTGGCCACCCTGCATTTGTCCAGCAAATGGTTAATAGTCTCTCCCTTCTCCTCACACAAGGAGCGTCGGGATGGCCCAATAAAACCTCTAGCCTATAAGTTGTCCTAGGTTAGAATACGTTGTTTAATAACCAGCCAATAGAAGATAGAGACCTTGGGCCACCAAACGCCCTTCCAAATTTTATTCCACTTAGCTTCTGGGATTACATTGAGGGTTTCCATCAGCAAGCTTATGGTTTCTTTTGGATTGTAATTGCTAGAGGTAGAATACCCCCACCTTAGCTTATCTGGGGGTATTCATTACTTTCCGCACTGATTTCTTCCTACGACCAAGACTACATGGTTATAGTTTCTTTCATATGTCTTGTAATGGAGTCCCACATCTCCTCTAGTTTTCTTGCTTTGTTCTCAAAGACTTTTTTGTTTCTTTTCTTCCATATTTCCCAAATTGTGAAGCCAGGGAGAAGTTCCCATAAACGGTTCACAATATTGTTTTTGAAAATATTAGTGGGACATTATGCAATGGTTAGGTTTGGTCTTCCCTTGTGTCTGTTGTCTCTTCTGAAGATGGTCAACCCCCTCTCCCATATGGCAGTGGCCACCCTGCATTCGTCCAGCAAATGGTTAATAGTCTCTCCCTTCTCCTCGCTCAAGGAGCATGGGGATGGCCCAATAAAACCTCTGGCCTATAAGTTCTCCTAGGTTAGAATACATTGTTTAATAACCAACCAATAGAAGATAGAGACCTTGGGCCACCGACCGCCCTTCCAAATTTTATTCCACTTAGCTTATGTGATTACATTGAGGGTTTCCGTTAGCAAGCATATGGCTTCTTTTGGATTGTAATTGCCAGAGGTAGAATACCCCCACCTTAGCTTATCTGGTTCGACACTTAAGGGGAATCTTTTCGAGGAGAGTTCTACTAGGAAGTTATCTAAGTCTTTCCCTGGTGCCTTGTCTTGCCACCATCTCTTGTCCTTCCATCTTTTGAACCTATTATCAGCCATGTTATGATCCCAGAATTCTGCCACATTTGCCATTGCATTGTTTTGGAGGAAAGAGCGTAAAAGGGATGTATCATCCCCACATGGGATAGTTGGTTCCTGGTTTAGTGCTTCACTTGAGAATCTTTCATTTTGACCATTCTTGACTTCCCAAAAACTGTGTTTTTGCACCAACCCCCGATTTTCCTGAGTTGTTTTCCAGATTTTGGATCCGGTGGGGTCTTCCCCAAACCTAACCAAGGTTTGGTATGCCCATTCGGGTGCATATTTCAAATGCCACAATTTGGCCCATGGTTCTTCGTGGTAATTCACCCATCTCCACAAGATCTTAGCAATCATTATTTTATTATTATCCATGGGATCTTTGAGACCTAGGCCTCCTAAACTCTTCAGGGTACAGATGGTTTGCCACTCCACCAAAGGACATTTTCTAATGTCTTTGGTGCCCCCCCAAAGGAATTGTCTCTGTATATTTCTGATCTATTTTAAGATGGCTTTTGGGGCTGCCAAGACTGAAAAGAGATACATTGGCATTGCTTGTAGTACCGACTTCACCAGGATCAGTCTACTTGGAAAATTAAGGGTTCTATAGGTCCATACGCTGAGATTTTTGTTGATCTTGTCCAGCAACTCTTTCCATGAGACCTGTCTGATAGTGGATTTTTCCATTGAGGCACCTAGATACTTAGAAGGGAAGGTTCCTTCCTAAAAATACAGAATTCTAAGGATGTTTCGTTTAGTGATCCTGGGAGTGTTGAAAAAGTATGTTTGGGATTTCTCCTTATTGATTTCAAGGCCACTGGCTTCAAGGAATGTATTCAAACAATCTTTGATTCCCCTGGCTTCATGTATTGAGCACTGTCCCATCAACATATTATCATCCACAAACTGTTGATGGGTTTGTGGGTCCATTCCATCAGTTAAGGATAAGCCGTGGATTTTATTCTCTACTCGCCTACTCTTGATCAATCTTCCAAGTCCTTCAACCACTATTATGAAGAGGAAAGGGGATAGAGGATCACCCTGTATTATTGCTCTAGAAGCATTGAAAGGGCATGAGGGAGAACCATTGACCAAAATGGAGAAGAAAGTAGAGGAAACCAGGTTCATGATCCAGTCAGTCCATTCATTCGCAAAGCCAAACGCTTTTAAAATGCCCTCCAAAAAATTCCAGTTTAATTTATCATAGGCTTTTGAAAGATCAAGTTTGAGCAGCATACCTGGGCACTTGGTCGCTTTGAGAGAGCGGATGGTCTCGTGGACTAAGATGATGTCATCCAAGATTTTCCTTCCTTCCACAAAGCCAGCTTGCTCGGGGGAGATGATAAGAGGGAGGAGTGGCTTCAACCGGTTAGCTATTACCTTTGAGATAATTTTGTAGATGACATTACAAAGAGCGATCGGTCTGAGTTTTCCAAGGTCTTCTGTGCCACTTGCTTTTAGGATGAGGGCTAGAAAATTTGAGTTGAGAGCTTTGAGGATATTCCCCGATATCTGGCAGTCCTCCACTAGGGCTACAAATTCTTCTTTCAACAATTCCCATCCAACGTGGAAGAAATTAGAAGTGAAGCCATTGGGTCCCGGCGCTTTATCTTTAGCCAATTGGGACACCACCATTTCAACTTCTCACATCTCGATGGATTTTCCAAGCACTTTGTTGTGGTCTTCCATGATTAATTTGGGGATGTGTCTGAGAACCTCTCTTTGTGCTTCCTCCCTGTCTTTGTCCGGTTCTTGCAGGAGGTTAGCAAAGTAATGGTGAAGAGTGTTCTCCAGATCCTCTTGGGTTTCAGCAATGCTCTCATCCTCCTTCTTCAGCCTGTCCAGTCTATTGCCCTGCCTGTGTTGAATGGTCGCTTTGTGGAAAAACCTGGTGTTACGTTCCCCTTCTTGAAGCCACTTGATGCGGGATTTTTGGCTCCAATAGACTTCCTCTTGTCGCTCTCTTTGATTGAATTCCTGCAAGAGAGTCTTTTCCTGAAGCCAAAGAGCCTCGGAATAACCATCAAGAATAAATTGGGACTGGAGATGTTAGATCTTTGTCTCTAGAGCCTACTTTTCTTGAAAAATATTGCCGAAGGAGTCCTTGTTCCATTTTTTAATGCATTTTTTGAGGTGTTTTAGCTTTTGTTGGAACTGATACATGTGGGTACCTCTGACAGGGGGTAATTTTTCCCACCAATCTTTGAGCTTCTCTTCGAATTCTGGATGAAGGAGCCAGAATTTTTCAAAACGAAAACGATTTTGGGGGTGGACTCCTGCATTCTCCCATTCGAAAGTTATTGGCCAGTAATATGAGCCTGCTGTTAGGAGGACAACCGCTTAGATGTTTCCTCCTACCATCATGACCAGTTTAGACAACAGAAATCTGTTGAGTCTTCAGGCGATGCCTCTATCTCCTAATTGTTTATTGTTCCAAGTGAAAATAACGTTGGTTGTTCTGACATCAGTCAGATCCAGGTCAGAAATGGTGTTATTAAACACAGTGATGGTTGAGTTAAGGCTGCAGATGCCACCTTTTTTTTTCATCGAGGTTCCTTATCAAGCTGTTGCTGCTGCAACTTTTCTCCCCAAATCTCTTAAAATTTGGGGCCCCTCCTTTCCATTTAAAGATACTCTGATTTCGTTTGATCCATGAAGAATTGAATGTGGCCTGCTAGCCAGAAACCCGTCTGATCGGTTGCCCATTGTCTCTGAGGTGAATCAGCTAGACTGTCGATGTTTTGAGTTTTCCATTACTTATATTTTTCGGGCATCTTTTATGTTGAATCGAGGGCTGTAATCTTTGTCTCGTCCGCCATTGCAGCTCTCAGAGCGTTTTAGCTTTCGAAGTGTGAAGCGATCCGCTCCTCGATGTCCATCGCGTGACTATATCTTTTCTTCATCCGCCGTTGCGGCCAGGGAATCCATTTCGCTTCCGACGTCAAAGACTTCCGACTTTTGACTTAAAGTTTTCCCGCCCTTTCCGTCACATGCCTGAAGTCTTTTTTCATCCGCCATTGCAGCCGGGAAAGTGGTTTAGCGTCCGATGCCCAAACCTTGCCTACTACCGATTTTTAACCTTCCCGCCCAAGGCTTATTCGAGACTATCACCTGGCTATTTTCTTGTTGGTTGACCGTTCTGAGCAGATGATTTTAATGTTTAAAATCCCATTTCAATGAATGATGCGCTAAAGTTGTTTTGCAGGAGGAATTGGACGGACTGCTGAGGCGACCTGGAGTGAAGGCTTAGCTTGGTTAGATCAAAACCGGCAGGGTCATAAGGAGGACAAAGCGGAGAAAAGGACAACACAAGAAAATGACAGAGGCACAAACTAAGAAGACCTATCGGTTACTGATGGGGAGATGAACGCACACAGAAGATAATTGGGAAGACAAAACGGCCAGAAGAGGAAGCTGAAAGGTTGGGAGAGACTGGAAGGTCGCACGCTGGGGAATCCCAAACGATGGGGGGTGTAGTTTAAATATGGGGAAGTAGGAATGAGAAAAGGGATTTTTCCCTGGAAAATTTTGTAAATGTTTACTTGTAAGAGGAACTACTTCGTTTTGCAAAGGAAACTACAATTTTGCCTACTGGAGAGAGTGAAATGTGGAATGTATCAATGCGACTCAATGAATAATGTTGAAGAGGAACTATTTCATTTTCATCTATGTTTCATTTACTGTGAGAGTATTTAATTTCTTGAACCTATGTTCTTGTTAAATGTTCTTCAGTATCTTTAGGATTTCTTCCACTGTGAGTAATAAATGTTGCTCGTAAAAATAATCGGCTATCTGGTTGTTTAAACATCTGTAATTGTTCATGTGTTTTGAATGAAGTATCAGCTGTCTGTAACTGTTCATAATGCATGTACGGAATTATTACTCACTAACAAATGATAACCTTTCTTGCTAGGGATAGATTTAGGTAGTTAGTTTATTTACTTGCTATACGTGATTTAAATGCTTGCGTGCCTTAAGACGAGAGGTAAGAACCTGCGCATCACATTGTGATGGCTCCTCGCATTCTGATCAACTTGCATTTAGTTAGGCAATTGCATTTCATTTTTTAATTCAAAAATTACAAAAACTCGGTGGACCGGGCCGCAACTGGTAAAACCCTTTGTTTTTGTTACCTTGACCTACGGTAGCCGGACCGTAAACCGGACGGATTCCCTACACCAAACAGTCAACGGGCTAGTTGGGAACGTTGATTGGGTAGAATCCCTTACTATTGTCGCCTGCGATTTTCCAGGCCCCAACAGTTTTGGCGCTAGAAGGAGGGCCGCTAGTGCATCGCTGGCCGAGGAAACCTGTTTTCCTGAGAATTTTCCATAGGTAACAGTTCCAAAAGAAGTGGGTTCCATAATCCAACCCCGGAAGAAAACAGAGAACATCTATATGCTGTTGGTAATGAAGTGGTTAACGACCTAAGAAGACACACCCGGGCATATGTAAAGAAGCTTGGAGGGTTTCCAATTATCCCTGACTTACCCAGAAGAGAATACAAGAAGAAAGACCGTCCTATAGCAGAAGATTCAGTGTTGGTTGGAGACTAGGAAGAACTGGTAGAGACTGCTCTGCAGGAGGTTGAATTACCTTTGAACCAAGAAGGTCCAGATACCCCTTACAGTTCTCCTACTCAAACTCCTATTTTTTCACCCCCTCACTCTCCACCCCGACTCATGGCTGGCATGAATGCAAAACAACCCCCAAACCCACCAAATCCACCGCCTGCATGGAGAGCTAGAACACCTCTAAATCTAACACCTCCATTACATGACTTACCCCAATCCTTCGAAAAATTGCTGCATAAATTTGACCCCAATGAGAATATCCTAGTGGATGATCATCTACAGAGTTTCTACTTGGCAATAGAGGGTTTAAGGGCTGGGGAGCATGAAGATGTAGTATGTTGACTTTTCCCACATACGCTTAAAGGAGGTGCAGCTTCATGGTATTTTTGGTTGCCTGCTAACTCGATTCCGGACTAGAACACCTTTGAGAGGAATTTTAGAAGTAATTATGTGACCCAAAAGACTCATGCTGCCCTTATGAAAGGACTATGTGCATTGAAGAAAGAGAAAAAGGAAAAAGTGCAAAGTTTCACACAAAGGTTTGCAGCATATCTTAAGAATTTATCTGAAACAGATAAGCCTTCAGACAAAGTACTGATTGAGTACTATATTTCAGCTTTGGGTCCTGATTTGGCCATGTTTGCGAAGGGTAGGGACAAGCCTACTCTGATAGAGACCTATGAAGAGGCAGAAGTGGTGGAAGCGGAAAGAGAAAGTATTGAGGATTATCCAGAAAAATCAGGGGAGAAAGGTGCAGGGAGAAAAGCCTTATTGTTCGCTAATCCTAAGGAAGAAAAGTCGCCAGATCTGGAAAATATGGCCAAGATGATGCAGAAGCTTTCCAATAAGATCATAGATATGGAAAAAGAAAAGGAGGTACAAAGGTTTTATAAGCCATATTATAAGAAAAGAGAGGATAAGGAGCATTCTAATCCTCCTCCTCACAATGCTGCGTCCATGAATCTAACAGAGGTCGGCATGGATAATTTTTACACTTTCCACCAATAGCCACACTCTGAAAAGAATTGTCCACAATGGATAAACTCTATGACGCTAGTGATGAATCAACCGCTGGATTCCAGGTTAACAAAAGAGGGAGATGAAGAAAGAAAAGAAAAATTTGCCTCTACGTCTAATGAAGATCAAGAAAAGGAGACCTTGGCATTATGGAATTCAGTCTCATTATTCGAAGCCGAAGAAGGAAACACTCAGGGATGCGAGGGCATTATGGAGACCAACGTGGCCATAAGAAGCTAAGGAGCAGTTAAGGACGACAGTCTTATTCTTCGAAAGATCAGAAGGCTGCAGAGAAATGATAAGATTCTAGAATTCACGATTACCAGCCAAAGTCCTAGATAGGATGATACAATAGCCAAGCCAAGTGAAGGAAATGCTCACGAACTACATCCAATTGGACAGCCGATGAATTATGACATTGTGGAGGATTTGAAAAGGGTAAAAGCGAATGTTCCACTATTTGAAATGTGCAAAGTGCCGCATCAAAAAGAGAGATTGTTGAAAGCACTCAAAGCATCAGATGACAAGCTGCCCGCTGACAATCAACCTCAAGACGAAGAAGAAATTGGAGAAACCAGCGTTGGAGGTGAGTCTAAAGCTAAGCATCTACCTTTCCTCCTAACGTTTGAAATTTTTAATCATAACGTGCACAATTGTCTAGTAGATTCGGGGGCATCCATTAATGTCATGCCCATATCAGTATGTAAGAAGATAAATGGGAAGCCGAAGCTGACCACGTGGAGGGTGGTTTAGTTGGATAGGACAAACGTTAAGGTAATTGGTGAGATGAAAGACGTCCTAATCCATCTAGCATCCAATGACAAAGTATGCCAAGTTATTAACATCATAGTGGCTGATATACCAGACACTTATGGTCTGGTCCTGAGTAGAGATTGGTCAGCCAAATTAAATGGATATTTCTCTTTAGATTGGTCGCACCTGTGGTTTCCATACAAGGGGAGTCCAAACCAGATCAAGATTCTAAGAGAACCCCACATGAAGTACAATGTTACCCAACTGGATGAGAAGAATATACCTGTGGATTCTGTATTGGGAAATTATTTTCTTGAGTTGGAACCAGGTAATTATCAAGCGGAAGAAGCCGGCAACCCATCTGATACCCAGCCTGATCTCCTTCGATTCTCACAGGCTAGCGAAACTGACTGTAAAATAGTAGACTTAGCAGTAGGAGTAGATGCATTTTCGGTAGTTAATGATTTTTGGACTTTATTTTTCAATGGATCTAAGACATTAGAAGGGTCAGGGGCTGGCTGTGTCCTAATTGACCCACAAAAGAATAAACATTTCCTTTCATGTAGATTAGAGTTTGAATGTACTAATAATATAGCTAAGTATGAAGCACTGGTGTAGGGACTCAAGAAAGCGATTGACTTGAAGGTAAGTAATTTAAATTTTTTTGGGGATTCTGAAATTATTGTGAAACAAATCCGGAATCAAATCCACTGTGTTTCTCCTCACTTAAAAGCTTACCAGAATGAGGTATGGGACCTTCTTAAATGTTTTAATGCATTCAACATTATTTCAATCCCAAGAATTAAAAATGCAGCAGTTGACTTATTAGCTACTTTGGCCACTAGGCTTGTACCTTCAAATAATCGATGTACTGTTGAATTGCTTTTTAGGTCTTCAGTACCTGATATGATTACCAACCTATGTGTGTTCGTTGATGACCAGCAAATTATATAATGCTTAACAAATGATGGGGTATTCAAAGGATCGATTATTGATGATGAAGAACACCAGGCCGAGATGAAATTTGATAATTTCATCCCTAAAGGGGTCAGAACGTTGGAAAATATGTTTGACTTGAATGAAAAGTTTAGGAGACCCGCCAACGTGAATACTCATAGCTCAAATCTACAGTTCGAGCTGATAAATTTGTGGACTGAAATGGCACCTAAGTTCGTGAATCTCGGCAAATGCTGTTTGTCGACAGAAAGAGACAAGTTCATCAGTCATTTAAACAATACAAAGATGTCTTTGCCTGGATGTACCAAGATTTAAAGACATACGATACCAGCATCATCAAGCACGTTGTTCCCATCAAGGCGGGAGTCAAGCCATATCAGTAGCCCTTGAGGAAAATGCATCCAAAACTGGAAACACTGATTCAGAGTGAATTAAAGAAATTGTTGGATGTTAGAAAGAAGTCAGGAGAAATCAGACTGTGTGTGGATTTCAGGAACTTAAACCGCGCATCGGATAAAGATAACTATCCTCTGCCACCCATGGAGTAGCTACTACAAATGGTTTCATGTTCTGAACTGTTTTCATTATTAGATGGGTTCTCTAGCTACAATAAAGTGTTGGTAGCCAAAGAAGACAGATTAAAGACAACGTTCAGGACAAAATGGGGAACTTTTGCCTATAGAAGGATGCCCTTTGGACTGATTAATGCTGGAGCGACATTTCAGAGAGCTATGGATATATATTTCCACGGACTAATTGGATAAATCGCTGTGGTGTACCTTGATGACATTACAATATTCTCGAAGAAAAGAGGAGAGCACGCTTTTCACCTAAAGCAAATTTTCGAACGCTGTCGGAAATATGGCATCTCCCTCAATCCCAAGAAGTGTGTGTTCGCCGTCACTGAGGGAAAGTTACTGGGGCACATAGTTTCAAAGAAGGGTATATCTATAGACCCAGAAAGAATTAAGGCCATTGAACAAATTCCCATGCCCCATAATAAAAAAGTAATGCAATAGTTTATGGGAACCATAAATTTTGTACAAAGGTTTGTGCCTGATTTCGCTCAGACTGTCAAACCACTACAGCAAATGGTCAAACAAAATGCACAACTTAAGTGAACTGATATTGAGAAGGACGCTTTCAGCAAAATTAAAACTGCTATTGCACACGCTCCCTCCTTGAAAATCCCAAAACGAAGGCAGCTGTACTCACGCAAAACGAAGATGGGGGGGATGAATTCCCAATCCCCTTTATGAGTATTGGTCTGCAGGGGGCTGAGTTAAATTACCCAGCCATTGATAAGCAAGCTTATGTAGTGTTTAAGGCAGTGAAGCAATTTAGGCCTTATATATTAAAGAATCGAACCAAGGTAATAGTCCCCTACCCAGCTGTAATATCCCTTCTCATACAAAAAGAGTTAGGAGAAAGAAGGGGCAACTGGGTAACAGCTATTCAAGAGTACAACCTTGAATTCAAGCTAGCCTCTATAGTCAAAGGTCAAGGGTTATGCAAATTGATGACTAAAAGAGGGAACAATGAAGAACAAGCCTGGGAAGATGATGCTAAATTACAGGTAATGGATGTATGCCCTTTGTTTACCACTCCCGAGTATTGGTATAGAGACCTTATACATTACTTACAGTCAGGGCTACTACCAGAGCATTGGAATTCCAAGCAAAGAAGAGCGTTGCGTCTTAAATCAGCCTCCTATCAACTTTTTGAAGGAATACTTTTCAGGAAAAACTACGATGGAGTCATTCTGAGATGCTTGGAGAAAGAAGATGCTAAGAAAGTAATGCCAGAATTACATGACGGTCTTACTGGAGGACATTATTCAGGAGACACTGCAGCCCACAAAATCCTCAGAGCCGGTTACTATTGGCCTACACTCTTCAAGGATGCACATGCACATGTCAGGAAATGTGATATTTGCCAAAGGTGTGGTGGGAGACAACCTAAAGCAGCAGCACCTCTAAATCTGGTGGTGATTACGGAACCATTCGAGCAATGGGGGCTAGATATTATTGGAGAAATAAAACCAAATTCCTCTCTGCAGGACAAGTACATTCTGACCGCTACTGATTATTTCACACGCTGGGTTGAAGTTGTCCCGTTGCGCAAGATAAATGAGGACGAAGTCATCAGCTTTCTGCAAGATCATATCATGACCAGGTTTGGAGTTCCAATTTCGTTAGTTTTTGATAATGCTAAATACTTTTCATCAATTAAGTTAACTGCTCTTGCTCATGATAAAGGAATGAAATTGCATTATTCTGCTAACTACTATCCACAAGGGAATGGCCTGGCTGAATCCTCTAATAAAAACCTCATTAGAATTATGAAGAATACTGTAATAGAAAACCAGAGGAGTTGGCACTCAGCCTTACCAAGTTCCCTTTGGGCTGATAGAGTCACCCCCAAGTATGCAATTGGAGTGTCCCCATATACCCTTGTCTCCGGTAAAGAGGCCATCCTTCCTCCCAATATCATGCTACCATCTTCCATTCTAGCTCAGGAGTCTAGGGGGTCGGATGATGAAGTTTTACAAATAAGAATATATAATCTCCTGAAAGCTGAAGAAGCCAGGTTGAAAGCAAAAGAACGCTTTAAGCAGGAACAAGAGTCAGTTAAGAGATGGTTTGACAAGCATAACGCTGGGACAAAAGACTTTGAAGTGGGAGACTTACTCCTCAAATGGGACCACCCCCATGATGAGAAAGGAAAGCATACCAAATTCCAGCAGTTGTGGGCAGGCCCTTTTCAGATTACAGCCAAGCTTGGTCCTTCTACCTACAAGTTGTAAGATCTGCAGGGTTGGGAGGAGAACCTACCAGTAAATAGTTTGGTTCTCAAACCTTATTTTTCCTGAGTCTGTCTGATTTTTTCTGTCTTGTACATAAATAATCCACCCGGTAGTCTTTTGAGTCATGTTTCTAGTTTGCTTTTGTTGGTTTCGTTTTAGCTTGTTTCGTTGATTTCAATAAAGGGAGCAAACCTGTGGTTTCATGGAATACATCTGAAATTTTTTGGGTTTGATAAATGTTTTGGTGTCAGACTGTGTATTGCTAATTTATATGAAAGAATTTCTTCCAGTATAGCAGTTTTCTTGAAGAACTCTGTGTACATTGAAGTCCTGCTTAACCCCTATGAAATAAACCAGATTTGAGGAGTCTGGGGTACTATGTCGAGGCTCCATCCACGTCACATTTAAAATGTTCTAAGGAGCAATAGCAAAGGACCCATGGAAAGGAGCAAAGTGAGCAGTGTATTAAATATAAATTATCCCATGCCAAGAAACGAATGCCAAAAGGAAAATAAAGAGTTAAAAACTCCTATGAAAGCATCATAAATCAAAGCAGGAGCTAAATCAAAAGTACTGAATTGCCAAAAGATCCTCTCCGTCCGCGAGATGAAACTTGAAGTAAACCACTCACACAAAAGGACACTATGGGATAGAGGATCTCGAATCAAAATTCAGTAAGAAGGGCATGTGAGCAAACTTATATGAAATAGGAAAAAAGTCTGAAAGCACAAGAAAAGTGTGAAAATGGCATGGGAATGAGGAACAAACGAATATTTCTGTTTACCATATGCTCCAATCCTATGGTGTCCAAAGCTTTTAGCCACCTGAAGACAAAGGTAATAATGAAATTCATCCTCCGGCCTCAGCATAGTTATCTGGACTTGACAATTCTGGTTTCCACTCTCCCTAATTGGACTGTCATCAATGATTAAGGGTACACACTTTGGTCATTTGAGAAATCCATATTGCTGGAAGAATTCAATATGATGCTTTTGCTTTTAAATAGTCTGTCACTCAAAGGTTAATCGCCCAGAGATCTGGGTTCACTAGGTAATCGCCAGTTGTTGCTGCTGCAACTTTTCTCCCCAAATCTCTTAAAATTTGGGGCCCCTCCTTTCCATTTAAAGATACTCTGATTTCGTTTGATCCATGAAGAATTGAATGTGGCCTGCTAGCCAGAAACCCGTCTGATCGGTTGCCCATTGTCTCTGAGGTGAATCAGCTAGACCGTCGATGTTTTGAGTTTTCCATTACTTAGATTTTTCGGGCATCTTTTATGTTGAATCGAGGGCTGTAATCTTTGTCTCGTCCGCCATTGCAGCTCTCAGAGCGTTTTAGCTTTCGAAGTGTGAAGTGATCCGCTCCCCGATGTCCATCGCGTGACTATATCTTTTCTTCATCCGCCGTTGCGGCCAGGGAATCCATTTCGCTTCCGACGTCAAAGACTTCTGACTTTTGACTTAAAGTTTTCCAGCCCTTTCCGTCACATGCCTGAAGTCTTTTTTCATCCGCCATTGCAGCCGGGAAAGTGGTTTAGCGTCCGATGCCCAAACCTTGCCTACTGCCGATTTTTAACCTTCCCGCCCAAGGCTTATTCGAGACTATCACCTGGCTATTTTCTTGTTGGTTGACCGTTCCGAGCATATGATTTTAATGTTTAAAATCCCATTTCAACGAATGATGTGCTGAAGTTGTTTTGCAGGAGGAATTCGAAGGACTGCTGAGGAGACCCGGAGTGAAGGCTTAGCTTGGTAAGATCGAAACTGACAGGGTCACAAGGAGTACAAAGCGGAGAAAAGGACAACACAAGAAAATGACAGAGGCACAAACTAAGAAGACCTATCAGTTACTGATGGGGAGATGAACGCACACAGAAGATAATTGGGAAGACAAAACGGCCAGAAGAGGAAGCTGAAAGGTTGGGAGAGACTGGAAGGTTGCACGCTGGGGAATCCCAAATGATGGGGGGTGTAGTTTAAATATGGGGAAGTAGGAATGAGAAAAGGGATTTTTCCTTGGAAATTTTTTTAAATGTTTACTTGTAAGAGTAACTACTTCGTTTTGCAAAGAAACTGCAATTTTTCCTGCTGGAGAGAGTGAAATGTGGAATGTATCAATGCAACTCAATGAATAATGTTGAAGAGGAACTATTTAGTGTTCAGCTATGTTTCATTTACTGTGAGAGTATTTAATTTCCTGAACCTATGTTCTTGTTAAATGTTCTTCAATATCTTTAGGATTTCTTCCACTGTGAGTAATAAATGTTGCTCGTAAAAATAATCGGCTATCTGGTTGTTTAAACATCTGTAATTGTTCATGTGTTTTGAATGAAGTATCAGCTGTCTGTAACTGTTCATAATGCATGTACGGAATGATTACTCACTAACGAATGATAACCTTTCTCCCTAGGGATAGATTTAGGTAGTTAGTTTATTTACTTGCTGTACGTGATTTAAATGCTTGCGCGCCTTAAGACGAGAGGTAAGAACTTGGGCATCACATTGTGATGGCTCCTCGCATTCTGATCACCTTGCATTTAGTTAGGCACTTGCATTGCATTTTTAAGTCAAAAATTACAAAAAATTGGTAGACCGGGCCGCAACCGGTAAAACCCTTTGTTTTTGTTACCTTGACCTACGGTAACCAGACCACAAACCGGACGGATTCCCTACACCAAACAGTCAACGGGCTAGTTGGGAATGTTGATTGGGGAGAATCCCTTACTGTTGTCGCCTACGATTTTTTAGGCCCCAACACAAGCTAAAGCCACCTCCAATAATCCATGCTCTGTTTTGAGCAATGGTTTTTAGGTCTGTGATAGACTCGATGAAAGCCTGTTTCCGATCCGCCTTCGAAGGGCCATAGACATTGGATATGAAACCTCGAATATGGGTACTGAGTATGTGGAACTCAGTAGAAATGGAAAAGGTGGTGGTAAGAAATCATGATAAGGTCACTTTGTGGGGGTTCCAGAGAATGCCCAGCCCCCCAGCCACTCCTCTAGCATCAATAGCGGTCGATTCACATTCCTTCCATATTTTTTGTGTTATCTTTGCTAACTCTTCTCCTGAGCATTTGGTTTCCAGAAGGAAAATAATCCTTGAATTATCCTTATCTATTCTTATTTTCAGAATACGCTTCTTTAGCACGCTGTTATAACCTCTGATGTTCCAGGTTGTAATCTGCATTAATAAGGATTTTAATTAGGGGGGGGAAAGGGCTGCATCTATGGTTGGATACTTCCCTGAAGCCACCAGTTGTTCTCCTACAGCTTTGATTCTCTGGATATTACTTGGTCTTCCTAGTTAGTCTTTTTTTGAGTGTTTCCCTTTACCATCTATGACTTTAAGGGATTCAGTCACTACTGCTAGGGTATTTGCATTCTTGGCTTGAATGATCGCTTTCTCTAGAAGAGAAACTTGTTGCAGGGGGGTTTTTGCTGGTTTTTTACTAGATTAGGCTGCCTCCATTCTGTTAAGGTCTATATCTCCTACCTCCATATCATCTGAGGTTCCATCCCTTGATCCTGGATCTACTAGGGGTTCCTCAAGACGAATCGGGGAGGAGCCCTCTAGGGGAGAAAACATAATACAAGGGGAAACCAAAGGGACTTGATTCTTGGCCTCTCCTGATATTTCATAATCCTCCTCCTCTTGTTGATTGCTTGGGTTTTTTTCCTACAAATCTACTGTTTGATCTTTGGCCTTGTTTTTTAAATACTGATCTTCTTGAAGAGTTGAGAACTGGTTTTGGGTTTGCACCCTTTTGTTGACATCAGGACCCGAAGTCTTTCTGGCTTGCTTCATTTTGTTTTGGATTTTAGTAAAACCTTCTGCATCCAACTGATCTAGCTCTTGCTTCCCACCTGATCTCTTGACTTGGGGACAGTCTTTGAACAAATGTCCATGTTCATGGAAACGCCTACCTCTAAATGGGATCTGCTCATATTCTATGGCTTGAAACCATTCCTCTCTTCCCATGTTAGCTCTATTCCATCCGAAATATCTCTTGATATGTTAAGGTAGATGGATATCCTGGCATACGAGATGTATTTTCTCTGTCTTGTTTGGTCAGAGACTTTGATGAAGGTCCCCAGGGTGTTCCCTATGTCTATAAGAATTTTCTTCCTTCCAATATTCTGAAGGTAGGGAATACATTCTTAACCAAACTAGAGCGATGGTCAAGTTTTATTTATTTGGGTCGAAACATTCTTTCCAGGGTCTCAGGAACAGACCTGCCGAGTTGAAAAAGTATGGGCCATTTTCAAAGATATTAGTTCTATCTTCTTCGTTGAAAAAGATGATGGTAAAGAAGCCTTTATCTCCCAACTAGAGGTCATGGTGGCCTTGGGGTTTCCATGTAGATTTTATCCATCCCACCAACATCTTTTCTGTGGGCCAGATCCCCATGAATTTTCCTATGAGGGCCCTTTCCTTCATATATTGAATCTCCTCCCTGACTCTGTCTAACGTGATCTGTAGTCGAGGGACCGTATTGGATTTTGGGACACACTGTCCCATCCTTTTTGTACCGTGATTAAGGATTTCCTCTTTTCTTGTTCCACTGCATCCTTCCCTTGCTTTGGCTGGGCAATGAAAACTATTTTTACTTTGTCCTTATCTGATCCCATTGTGGTGGTCTCTACCTCTATATCTTCCGTTCTCCCGCGGTTCCTCTCCTCCCAAGGAGGACCAGGAACCATCTCGAATTTTGTTGATGGGACTCCACCGACCTACAAAGGCTCTAAAAAACCTTCTATAATCCACCTAACACTTCCTCTAACTTCCTCCTTACTGAAACTATTATTTAATTATTAAATAAGTCGTTTATGGTTATCATATATGGCCATTAAATGCATACAAAATGATTTCACAAATTCTTATTATTATGTCTCCGACAGGGGATATATATGATTCACGCAAGTAGATTAATTATGGAGGTAGGTTCAATTTTTTTTGTTTTTAAATGTTTTTTCTATAATTTGGAATAATTTCTATTTTTAACATTTTTTCAATTTTGATTTAACTTTTCTCTTATTCGTTTTGTGTAGGTGAAGTTAGTATGGGATTTTGTGTCCCAAGACCCGACCGCAAGCTGATGTAAGTAAGCATTGTGACAATAATTATTGAGGTAGGTTCAATTTTTTTTGTTTTTAAATGTTTTTTCTATAATTTGGAATAATTTTTATTTTTAACATTTTTTAAATTTTGATTTAACTTCGCTCTCATTCGTTTTGTGTAGGTGAAGTTAGTATGGGATTTTGTGTCCCAAGACCCGGCCGCAAGCTGATGTAAGCAAGCATTGTGATAATAATTATCCCTTGCAAGTAGGGAATTATGTATTTGGCAGGGCTTTGGCATTCGTGCCATCTTATTTGTAATTTTTTATGCTAATGTTTTACAAGTAAATTAAACTATTTTCCTATGTTTTTTTCATCCACCCTCTTATTATGGATTTACTTTTTTCATTTCTTCTAGTCTACACCTATGACAATACACCCAGCCAACCTACTCACTTTGGGGAAGCCTTCCAATTGTTTGGTACAGACAGTGGACATGCATGCATGCATGCAGTCCATTACTCTAACATAGATTTTGTAGCTTTGTCCAACTGCATGCACTGGAGTGTTTCCATGGCAACACCAACTAAGTTGGATTTCATTTTTTTCCGTTCCTCTATGCAATATAGAACGTCACTTATAATGATGCATATGTTAATTGAAACAACAACGGGAGTACCAGGAATCTATTTCCAATGGAGTGCTAGGGATTCGAAACCACGAGCCGCTTTTGGTAAGAAGAAGAAATTGAATACAATCTTCGCTGGCGTTTCACCATAAATAGGTAAATTTTGTAAACCTCGGAACTGAATTGTAATAATTTACAGCTTGAATGTGGGTATATATATTTCAAAGATCATTCTTCATACGGAAGTGATAGTGTTGCTCGATACAGAACCATTTAGTAAGGTAAATATAGGCAGTACACTATAAAAAATTATATAAAATAAAGATTGTGAATTACCTTTTCTCTGAACATCAATAATCCTTGCTTGCTCTTACCAGTAGGCACACAAATGGATGCAAGCCCTTACCAGTGGATGTACTTACTGTACTTACCGATGGATGCACTTACCACTAATATATCCTTTACTACATAATGGTAGTCCGTGTTAATGTTCATTCCTTGTAGTAAATATCGATTTGAAAAGAAGCCTAATAGGGTTTCTAGATATCTCCTAGATGGGGATACAAGAACACACTCACTAGACCAAGACCTAGCTAGCGAGGTAGGCCACCAGACATACTAGCTTAGATGGATGTAAGAGGACCAGTTCAATATATAAGTTATAGGCAACTAAGGAATAAAGTAAGGAAAGAAAAGAGAATGGAGGTGCGGCTAAGCCTTACTTCCATCCATATAGAAGTAATCTCCTTCCATAACCATAGTTTATATACAAATTGAAAGAATATCCCAAAATATAAATATGGTTTCGGGTATATTGATGAGAGGAAAATTACACCTTCTCGGCAATCTCGTAGAAGTATTTTTACTAGTTTTATTAAGGACGGATAGGGAGCAGAGAAACGTCCTATAGTAGGTGTGCTATGAGATAGGACTATAGCAAGCGTACAATGGTTCATAAATAGTGATATAAGGCCATAGTGAGTGTGAACAAGATCGGGCCTTTCTAGGAAGAGAAGACGCCCCTGTGTAACGATAATAATCAGGTGCTTATAGCAAAGCACCCCAAGATCTCACTTCATGTTCAGATCAAAGTGCATCAAGATATCAATGTCCTGCATTAATAATTTACATTGGACAAATAAAGCCAGGGTAGGATTTGTTGCTTCCATAGGGCTGGCTAGTTTGTAGGCTAACGAAACTGCCTGACACACATATTAGACTAGTGAACTATTAGTGAATGGTGGGGGTAATTTATTAGCTTCTTTATTTTTCTCTTTTTCTTAGGATTGAGGAAGGAAGAGTCTAGGTGACAATCTCTAGACAAAAAAATCGATTGGGTTGGTTTTTATGATCGTGTAAGCTCCTCATCAGAACACTCACTCATGAGAGCAAAGTACATGGAATCAATGCAAGCGCACCCCTCTCGGACCTCTTGGAACCTAGAACCATCGAACAAAGCACACGTACCCATCAGAGAAATTACATGTTTCCATCGAACAGAGAAGACGCACCTAGACCCCTTGAATCTTATCGAACGAAAAACAACGAAGCTTGATAGTTAGATAGAAAGACATACATATAGATAGGCATATACTAATAATAAGAGAAGGAGGCCAGACGAAAAGTTGCAAAGCACATAAGTGAACGAGATTATCTATCACAAATTACTAATGCATCCGCTGTTAGTCTATCACTTGAAGTAAGTAATTCGCTAGTCAAATTGGATCAATGAATCACCTGAAGTAAATGATTCACTAGTCAAATTGGATCAATGAATGAAACCGTGAGTGCCCTCTTGACCCTTGCTTCTTGAGCTGTTACATATTATTATAGTTATGCAACTGGATCTACTAGTGTTGGTAGTGCTACAACTATTGGTGGTGCTAGACAAACCGAGTAAACTACTATATATGTCCTTGATTGCTTTACTGTTTGTGGATACAGGTATCGATCAATGACTGGGTCTATTTATGCTACTTATGCTTCTGCGCCTACTCTAGACTTTGACTGATCCATATCTTCTAGTGGTACTATTGGGGTATAGAGGTGAAGGGTTGGATTGCTATTACAAATGAATAACTGTCTAAAACCAACTGATTAAACATAATACAAGGAAACCATCCATATAACAAGGAGCATACATACCCTGAATATGAGCGGTACTAAGGACAAGGGAATGAATAAACACGAGCCAACAACCCACCCAGGGAATGAAAACTCAAACTCAAACTCTCAAACTCAAAATCTCAATCTAAGAGGATGCAGAGAAATGGATAATAGGAATGGTGAAATGGGAGAAGAAACTATGTATCAAAGTAAGAATAATGAAGCAACAAGGGGTGCCGAAAACTAATAGAGAAGATAACTGATGCCAGGGCCCTGCTTGGGATTCCAGGTCCAAATACTTTGTCTATATGGGACTTGGAATTAAGTGCATAGAAACCACCTATCATTTCTATTAAACTTAACATAGAGTAGCAGCATTTACAATGGGCTCTATTCTAATTACTAAATATTGTCCTAACTCACCTCACCTCGCAGATCCATTACCTTACCTTACTATGCATGTGGGAACTAGAAAAGCTATAGGTGCCCCTTATTATCCCCTGAGGTCTGGTCTAAGTAATTTGTTGTTTTCAACATAGACATTTATTCTCTTCTGCAGTGCTGTGCTCTTTCTCTTGACAGTGATGGTTAAACTCGAAGTAAAAATATTTCCTTTACAAATTACAGTGCAAATGCAAATACTTTCTTCCATGTCAAATTTCCAATTGCATTTCACATTGGTTTCGTTAGAACTTTGCTAACCATTGTTTCTACATGCTATGCAGTTGCACATCTCCAAACATGCATAGAGATTTGAAGAAGCCAATATTATTTCAAGCAACCACTTAGAATTCTATGGCAAGGGGCAATTGCATCTTTGAATCAGCGTCAATGTTTTTCTTTGCCTCATAAATTTGAATATATATATGGTATTTTTAAATGAAAAAGTTTGAAGATTTTTTGGACTTTTTTTTGTTATTTTAGCATTGTTATTTTAAAGAACAAAGAAAGATGAACAATCTTATCACTTTTTGTTAGCTTCTTTAAAACTATTTATCGACTACTTAAAATACATTTTCCCTTTTCTTTGCAACTCTGTTTCATACATCAACAGCCTATGAAAGTTTCCATACTATACATATTTTTTGTTACAATTTATACAATGCAAGCTTAAAATTTTTCATATGCTCCATTCCTGCTTCTTGCTTGGGCTACTAAAAGAAGACTGCAATTTATTTGTTTGCACAATAACATGTTAATTTGCATTTTCATTTTTTATCTTTCCAGCCAATCTGGGCCTTATTTGAAGGTAATAATCATATGGGAAATTATGAAATAGAGGCACACTTAAGCGAAAGTAGCATGAATTTCTGAGTTGTGCTCAAATGCTTAAAATTTGAATGTTTTATTTTTTATTTAGAATAATTTGAATGTTTTATTTTTTATCTAGAATAATGTTGTTTCGGGTATCACTTATGCTTCTATAGTTTGTATCATAGTTCAAAGTTTTTGTCATCACTGATGTCCAAAATCAAAACATATTTTGTCAAAAACAAAAGAACACTATACTTTTTTATCAGATTGGCTTTATTTTCTTAGTTCAAATTTTTTGAAACAAAATTTGAAGCTTCCCATGTTATAAGCAATTTTCTTACAAATTATGAACAACTCTCTTCAAAAAAGAAGTTTACTATTTAAATGCTTCTATTTCACAACATAGTATAGAATTACCATTTTTTTTTATCTTACTTTAGTGAGTTGAGTTGTCTCTAAAGTTATTTTTTAAGTTATTCTATATGGAACACGTAGTGATACTTTTAATGATATTTTTCTAAAAAAATTTTAGTTTTTGTTTTTGCATTATTCTTTGTGTCTATGTCATAGCTACAACACACCTATAAATTTTTTGGTGTAAGAAATTATGGTAATTGCAATGTCGGGGACATTGGCACCACGTGGCTCTTGTTATATATATAATGAAGATATTATGGTCATATATACTTTATTATAATAGGATGGTTTATTTTTTATGTGCCAAGATTGCCACATTTATTTTTAAATAAATGAATTGTGTCATTATGCACTTAAATCATATANAAACCATAATCATGTTACATAAAAATTTAACATGTTTTCATCACATAGTACTTGCTATGGTTAAACCCGAGCCTGACATGTCATGAGACATGTAGGATAGGCAACCATAACGCGTATGCATTATGTAGTTATAAAACACGCACGTGAATTGTAAAATTAAAATCAATTTATATACACAGTCCCGAAACACGTGACCCATTCTACCGATTAAGAACGCGAATTTCAGGTTGGATGAGCGCATATTGGGTGTCGTGGAGTGATGGAGGAGGATGATTTTGTTGGAGGGGAGGAAAATTCACCAGTGAATTTTCATCTAATCAGGTAATTCATTCATCCATAGCATTTTTTTTTCATCCCTTTACTTCAAATGTTTAAATTGTGAAAATCCATCACCATTAATATATTTTTCTCTACAAAATTGGGCCAACAATCACACATCATTTCTGAAGGGCCAACACAGTTTTTCATTATGTCAATCTATAACAGAGCATTTAGTTTTGAATAGATAATTTTATTATGAAGGGTAAATTAGCAGTAAATGGATGACTATGTTGAAATACTATAAATACTTATCCTGTAATCGTGA
>LPNX010263310.1:83067-167413 GCA_001517045.1 Pseudotsuga menziesii
TTTGTTGTAGCAACTTGAGAGATCAGCGTATATTTTTAAGTATAGATGTGTTAAATGTGTTTTTTTGTTGAAACAGAGTATGGGTCCTCAAACCAAAGTTAAGTTGTTAGCTGCAACTCAGTTGCAACTGTCCTGTAGATTAATGTTAGATAAGTAGTTAGTTGCAATAGTCCTCTAGGTGAAAACTTCTGAAGTTAGAGATTTGTGTGTTGCTGAAAGTAAGAGCAGCACTCCCCTACCTTTCCATAGTGGTATCGGAGCATGGTTACGTTTTCTCTCTCATTTTCCTGTTTAGAGTAATTTGGAATTTAATTTGTGATGGATACTAACAACAGTGTACTATAACCACAAGTTCCTCTGTTGACCGAAATAAACTATGATACCTAGTTTATTAAGATGAGAACTATCATGCATGCTAAGGATATTTGGGATTTTTTTAGGCTTGGGTACACATAACCAGGGATGATTTTAAGGGACCATACTTATTTAAAAGTGTATAAATGTTGGCGAATATTAGCAATTCTTAAAACACCAACTATAAAATGTTTGACGATATTTTTCAAAAAATATTTTAATTTCCAAGGATTTTATATTGTTTATATAATAATTTGGTGATTTTTAGGGTGAAAAAAGTTTACCCCATCAAAATTGGGTGAAACAGGGCTTCAAAAAATGCAAAATGGCGAATTTTTTTTGGAGAAAACCCCCTAAAAATATCCCATGGGCTAAATTTCGCCCCTAAAATTATCCCTGCACATAACCAGCTTATCAAGCTGTTGAATTGGCTCTATCAAATGCTGAGCATGTTCTGTTGAAGGAAAATAGGAAAAAGGACAACAAAGCTCTTGTCCTTATTCAACAAGTCCTAAGTGAATCCATATTTCTAAAGATATCAAGTGCCAAGTCTTCAAAGAAAGATTGGGAGACTCTTGAAACTTGTTATCAAGGTGTGACCAAGGTGAAGAATGTTAAGTTGCATAACTTGAGAAGGGACTTTGAGAATATGAAGATGAAGGACATCGAGACTGTTGATAATTTTATGACTCAAGTTATGAACATTGTAAATCAGCTAAGGCAGTATGGTGAAGACCTCTTAGATCAACGTGTGATTAAAAAATTACTGATATGTTTTCCAAAGAAGTTTGAAGAAATGGTTGTTCCAATTGAAGAGTTTAAATATCTTAGTCAAATGCACATTGATGAAATGACTGGCTCTTTGATTTCTCATGAATCAAGAATTAACAGGTATGATGATACTCCATTAGAAATGATTTTAAATCTCAGTTACATGTTACTAGAGGTAAAGTCAAAGGAAGAGACAGTAGCAGAGGAAGAGGAGGTCGAAGTACTAATCATAGTGACTGTAGAAATGATTCAGAATCTGAAGAGAAGTTACATCAAAATACTCCTAGTGCAAGGGGGAGTAACAACAAAACACGGAAGCCAAGAAATTAAATGTTCGATAGATCTAAAGTTTGATATTTCTATTGTAAGAAATTTGGGAAATTTGCTAACAAGTGTTGGAAGAAGTAAGCACGTACTATTAAGTTGTCTACACACATCATAGATGATAATGCAAATGAAGAGAAGCCTATTTTTTTAACTTGTAATGTCACCTAGGAAAGTTCAAATGATATATGGTTCTTGGAAATCACATGCAGCAACCACATGACTGGAAATAATGAATTATTTTTAAGTCTAGATACAAGCATTAAGTCTGAAGTGAAGTTAGGTAATGATAGTAAGGTAAAAGTTAATGGTAAAGGTGTGATTGTTGTATATGCCAAGAATGGTAAAAGAAGAACAATTCATGATGTTTATTATGTTCCTAGTTTAATGTGTAATTTATGAAGTGTTGGATAATTGTTAGAGAAAGAGTATAGAGTGTTCTTTCAAAACAAGGTACGCACTATATATGACAAATATCCAAGTAAGCAGTTGATGGCCAGAGTAGAGATGACAAAGAATAGAATTTTTTTGTTGATTATGAGAAATTATTTGACTAACTCTTGGAATGGTTATAAAACTAAGAGTTTAGATCAATCATGGTTATGAAATTTGAGGAGGTATGGTCATTTACGTTTTTGTGGCTTAGATTTGCTACAGAAGAAGCATATGGTAAAAGGGTTGCTGTGTATTTTATGAGCGCAGGGGTCATACAAACTAATTTAAACTGCTAGCTCCAACTCAGCTGCAACTGTCCTGTAGATTATTGTTAGCTAAACATTCAGCTCCAATAGTCCTATAAGTGAAAACATCTAAAGTTAGATATTTCTGTGTGTTGCTGAGAGTAAGATCAACACTCCCCTGCCTTGCCACAAACAAAAAGCGATATTCTAGGCCAGGTAAATTAATAGACATCTTAGCACCCTATAAGTTTCCTATGGTTTTTGTAGGAAGTCACAGGGGTAACCATTTCAAACCAACTTTAGACTTACTTCTAGCCAAGGCAGTTAGAGAGGGATCTCTATTGTCACGGTAACATTCACATACACATTTTTATTTAATGAGCAAGTAGAAGAATAGATTTCTGCTAGTAATAGGACAGTTACAAATAAAAGGGTGGAAAGAAAAACAAAATAAAAACCATTGGGTGATGGAGTCACAGCCTGCAAAATTTAAGGACGTTACAACATATAATAAATAGTGATTTCTCCCCTATACTATGAGGCAAAGTAAGCGCAACATTTAACGAAATATCTTTAAAGCAATGGCAGGCAGAAAAAAGGAAAGAGCTTGGTGAAACACAGAGGCTCCTATGAAGGGAGAATCTCTGAGAACACCTTTAGTGGAAAATGAAAAAGGGAAAGAGATGAAACAAAGAACCTATCATCGGATGAATTTTGTCAAAGCTATTATAGTCACATTAAAAACACAATTTCTGATGCAGGAGCGGTTAGCTCAGAGCGAATTCTTGGATAATATAGAAATGTATTGGTACCAATACCACATATGGAAAATGAATTAAATGGAAAGCACACATTGAACATGAACACTGTGATGAATCTCATATCAGTAGAAAAATGTATTCATTAAAGCTCCCAAAAACTATTTGCAGAATTACAAAATGGGCGTTGAGGCCTAAAAAATGAAAATTAGTCCAACCTCTTTCCTCCTCTGGCGAGGTTCTATTTATAATATGTGAATTACCCCTGGGATACGTCTCGAAACAAGGTATCAAAATGAGACAAAATATGGGATTAACCCAGAATCATTACATCCAAACTACATTAGGTGGCATATTCTCCATTATTCATTACCAAATGGGTGGTACGATATATCACGCGCGCTAGATCAAGGTGACGCAATGGCATGTGGATGCAGGATTGCATGCTTTGGAAAAATTAAACATGCTTCAGTACTAACGACTTTATTCCATCTTGGCACTTTCTGATGTATGGGATTGAAATAGCCCCATGACCATTTTCACTTATGCCCCTTAGCATTCCTCCATATTCTAGGATCATGCTCTACCCATGCTTGTAGATGGAAGGAATGTCTATAATTCTTTTGAGTTGGGATCTCTATATAGAAGCTTCCTCATGCCCTGTGAGCACTATTAAGTTTGCAAACCTTGGGATGACCACCCTGCAATCCATAGTATTGGACCTTTGATGTGCTTGTCATTCTTGTAGGCTCCTGGTTTCCTTCACTTCCTAGTCACTGGGACTACCCTATTCTTCCACGGCATGCCTGCAAAATATTCCTTTCGATTCGTCATCACCTTTGATGTAGTTGGAATTATGAATAAATAACAATGATGAAAAAACTCTCCTTTTCTTTCTTCCCCTGTACGAGCATCTGTTCATACTACCTGTCCCTAGAAATGGATACTATATACCATGATGGTGACATCCAAGGACCTGTCTGGAGGTTTCAGCAGGATACCCATTTGGTTGGAGACCCCGGGAGCTGCTTCTGTGGGTTTGTAGCATTTTATTCTGACAACCTTGTCCTTACCATCCTTAATAAGTCGTTCTAATGTGGTGCACATCCTTTCGTCGACCTTACTAGTGTCAAAAACCCCCTTTAATGGAAAGAACATCTCTGCCCCAATGGCTAAATCTGTTGCAATGCAACAACCTTGAAATAACTAAAACCCTCTGCCACACCCAACATTTGGCAGGACATAACGAATCATTGGCACCTCAAGTGGACCATTCGTTGTAAACCTAGTAGCAGGCTTCCCATCAGGATGATGATCTGGCATCCTTGTTCTCCACCAGTATCTACTCAATTCCTCCCCCTGGCAAAGAAGGATGGTGGATTTATACCAAGCCGAGTGAAGGATCCTGGTGAGAGTCTATCAATTCCTCTTACACACCATCGCCAAGTGATATGACGACACATGAATGGTCATGTGGGCTCTTGATATATTTTTCTTATGTGGATCTGCCAACTTCGTCACTCCTTGGTCGTGATTTCATGGAATCAATGGCAAAAGTGACCTTCGGCCTCACTTATAATCGACCTCAAGCTAGTTTGCAGTGGGCAGATTTGATGTTGGTCACCTCCTAGACTCCCCTTATGATGATACTGGTACACCTGGGTTTTAGTGCATTTCCCCCTTATCGTATGATGCATACAAATAGCCCTACCTTCTATCCCTTCATCGTTATGGAGCTCATCCTCCTTGCGCATAATAAGAAGCAAATCTCAGGTTTCCCAGACATGACATATGCCGTCGATATTGTCTATCCTAACCTTCACTTCATGGCCTCTTCCCTTACTTTCTTCTTTTCTGACTAGGTGGTCCCTACCACACTTCATAATCCCTTTGCTAATTATCCCTCACGCATGTCCCTATCATGACATAGATCAAAGCCACTGGTTTACCATCTCACTGAATCCCCGTCGTCGGAGGTGAGGGGTCCTACTTAGTTTCACATGGTCTCCTTCCACTATCCATCATGTATATTCTCATGACGACTTCAATTAGGGTCATTTATCGACTCCTTGTCTGATCACCACCATCCAGACATGTGGGGCCTTCCTCCATTTCGTGGTCGTCTCCTGCCTTACCCATCATGCAAGTTGGGATAATGCGAAGGTTATCTGTCGTAGATTTTTTTAATTGGGAGATCCTGACCATTTTAAGCTGTGTGATCCTCCCCAGACATCGCGACCTTGATGCACCCCTATGTTCCCTTCCTATCCCATCGTGGGGGTGTGCATATGCTATAGATCTGATAGGTTGTGATGATGATGATCCCTAGGAAACAGGGCAAGCCACATATTTCATGCTCATCAATTGACTCCTTGTCTGATCACCACTACCGAGACATGTGGGGCCTTCCTCCATCTTGCAGTCATCTCCTGCCTTACCGATCATGCAAGTTGGGATAGCACGAAGGTTATCCATCGTAGATCTCTTTGATTGGGAGATCCTAACAATTTTAAGCTGTGTGATCCTCCCCAGACATTACAACCTTGACACACCCCTATGTTCCCTTCCTATCCCGTCGTGGGGGTGTGCATATGCCATAGATCTGATAGGTTGTGATGATGATGATCCCTGGGAAACAGGGTGAGCCACGAATTTCATGCTCCTTCATAGCTCAGTCCTCAACCCCTTTTCTTCTCTATGGTTCCTATCATGTGCTGACCCATTCTTGCGGTTGTCAAGCCCAAAAAATCTCTGCCTATACCCCTTCCTTCCAGCTTATTGTCATCGGTGCCTATTCAAAATTTTGCACGAGTGCTAACAGGACATTAAGGTATTAAGAATCATCCACACTCATTTCAGTTTCTAATTATGCTTTTTTAATTTTAAATATATTAACAAGGTTTTATAACTACCAATTGCTACGTCCAACCGTTCTCTTTGAGATTGCATTGATGATTGATCAAGTAGTAAGTGGATGGAGTCAACACAAAAATGCAAGGATTAACTACCCATTATGATGTAAGTGAGAGGGACATCATATGCAAGGTATAAGATTTTATGTTGTTCTATAAAAGGAAAATGATGATTCATTGGAAGATGGTACATGTAACTATTGCA
This sequence comes from Pseudotsuga menziesii, assembly GCA_001517045.1. Lineage (NCBI taxonomy): Eukaryota > Viridiplantae > Streptophyta > Pinopsida > Pinales > Pinaceae > Pseudotsuga > Pseudotsuga menziesii. The sequence goes on from LPNX010263310.1 coordinate 89,072, forward strand.
ATAATTGGGTAAGTAGATGTTGAGCATATAGTTGGCATTGATGTCAAAAGTGTTCACATATACAAAGAAATAACCAGTGGAGATGGTGGCAGATTGACGGTTGCAGGTATCCAGAATAAAAAAGGAATGACAAACAAATAACCCTATAACAAGTTGAATGAGGATAGGTTTTTGTATAATCCACAAAAGATCAAAACAGATGGTGGGGATTGAGTCCACATGCAAATGAAGATATGATGGTCCAGAAGAGACCCGTGATGAAATATGCAAGGGCGATAATAGATCTACAAAGATCCATGAGATCCACACCAAAAAGTAAATCGACGGTTGTAGAGAAGGTTGCAAACATCAGATGGTTGGAAATATTGCAGAGGAAAATTTGCGGGGAGGAAACTTTGGAAAGCTAGTCAAGCATCTTGCATCCTGCATCCTGCATCCCGCAAGTCGCATGCAGAAAGAAATTTGTGGGGAGGAAACTTTAGAAATTTGGTCAGGCATCTTGCATCCCGTAATATGGAAAGATCCGACGACTGGGATTAGTTCTGCTAAAGAAAATCGATGGTGTGGAAAGGAACATGCAGAAAGAAAGTTGCGGGGATGCAACTTTGGAAATTTGGTCAAGCATCCCGCATCCCACATCCTGCAATATGGAAAGATCAGATGACTGAGATTAATTATGCTAAAGCAGATCGACAGTGTAGAAAGGAACTTGCAGAAAGAATAGTGGAAAGGAGTTTGCAAAAAGGAAAAAATGGATAGTTGACATCTCGCATCCCACAAAATAGAAGAGAAATGGCCAGGAAAATTCCTGACGAAAATGAATGGTGGGGATTCGTTGATGAGGAAACCATGTTGGGGAAATACAATTTCAAGAAGAAATATGTAGAGTAGATCAAGGATCTAAAGAGATTTGAATATAAGATTGAAGGTCTGGATTGTATCTGGAGAAGGAGAGTGTGGAAACACTAGACAACGATAAACAGGGCTGCAGAAACAAACTCTGAGCTATGGGAAGAACAAAATGTTTCCATTGATGAAGAAGATGCGATGATTGAGTGGTTGGATGATGATTGGGTGTGTCTATAAATAAACAGTCATGATCCAAAATGAAAGTGCATAGCAATGAAGAGTTGCGTTGATACAAAGTAAGTATAGGGTATTTAAATGAATGATTATGTAAAGAATTGATCCTCTCTTTCAGTAAGTTTTATAGAGTCCAAAGTTAATAGTTTACATCTATTCCAAAAGTCTAAGAAAATCATATTAGGGTGGCAGGGTGGCGCTAGGGCAGGCCACAGGTTTGCAGGGGGTTAAATTCTCCTTTACAATCATAGCTAGAGAACAGGGTGTCGTAGCATCCTTGTCTATAGAAGCAAGAAAAAAAACCATAGGGGTGTTGCAGCATCGTAGTTTGTAGTTGTAGGAAAAACCTAACATTAGAAGAAATTTGGGGTCTAAAATGGGCCTCCTAAGGAAAATAATAAAATAATAGTTATTAATTTTGGAGGAAGAATGAAAAAAACTACTTTTTGTGTTCATATTTTTGACATATCTCCTTGTGTTTTTACTCAAATTATGAGCGGGAGAGCTTGCTGGATGTGAAATTTAATCCAGCATCCAAAGAGTACTCACACTATATACGTTTGGGGTATTTCTTGTTTTTGGGGTAGCAGGGTCCATCAAATGTATGCAGTGTGGGTACTCCTTGGATGCAGAATTAAATTTCGCATCCAACGAGCTCTCCCGCTCATAATTTGAGTAAAAACACATGGAGATATGTCGAAAATATGAATAAAAAAGTAGTTTTATTTTCTGACAAATTTGTCAATTCAACCATTATGGTTGACTCATTTTATTGAAATTCTATTGGTTCTTGAATTCCAACTCACAAAATTGATTATTGGCGCATTTTCTTATAAGGCCCATTTTAGACCCCAAATTTCCTCTAATGGGTGTGCTTTGCATCCTTTCTATAGTAGAAGATAAAGAATTTTGTAAATGTTGGGGCATGGACCTTGAAGGTCCTTAATTTTGGCAACTCCGCAGTTTTGGTGCGAAGCTTGTAAGTGGAGTTACAGTCCAAAATAGTCTTAGGGGTGTCGAGGTTGGGTCGAACCCCCTCTTGTTGTAATTAACCCATGGTTTAAACTCATGGTTTTTAAGCCCATGGTTTAAACACATGGTATTGTAATAGTGCACTAATATAAATAAGCACTTATGTAAAGGAGAAAAGGGCTTTTTCGAAGGTTTTTGTATGATGATAATTTGATGCGAAGAAGATAAGGCCTGTTTTTGGGTTTAAGGTTAAGTCCTAGATGTGTGCGTGGATGACCTATGCAGCTGAGTGCGCAGAGGGTTTTTGGAAGGTTAAGTCCCAGCTATGTGCATGGACGACCTCTGCAGCTGAGTGCACAGAGGGTTTTTGGAAAGATAAGTCCCAGCTGTGTGCATGGACGACCTCTGCAGCTGAGTGGACAGAGGGTTTTTGGAAGGATAAGTCCCAGCTGTGTGCATGGATGACCTCTACAGCTGAGTGCGCAGAGGGTTTTGGAAGAAAGGATCTACAGCTTAGTGCGCAGTTTTGGGTTGTTAAGAAGATCTGTAGCTGAGTGCGCAGAGATCTCCAGCTGAGTGCGCAGATCAGAACTATGTTGTTTGTAAAGGGTTGAATATAAATGCAGTTCTGTGGATGTAGCCCCTACACTGAGGGTGAGCCACGTATATCTTGTGTTGTGGTGGTTCTTGTTATCTTGTTCTTGCTATGTTTTATGCATTTGATAAGTAGGTGAATGATAAGTAAGATAAAATTGTTAAATATTAACTTCGCTGTGAATTCCCAGTTAAGGGTTAAGTAAGTAACTGTCTGTTTATCTAAACTGTGAAGCTATTTAAGTAAATGTCGAAGCTCTGTATTGTATAATTATACTTGTTAAGGCTAAAGGTACAGTAATATCGCTCCTTTTCTTGCAGAAACCTGATTCTGCGACACCCCATAGCTGTTTCGGGTGAGACTGCAACCTGTTCGCAGGTTGTTTCCAAAAGGGCCAACACTGTGGGTCTCTTTGTTGGTAAATAAAAGTATAAGAACCCAGGTCTGCCCTTAGCAACCAACAAATTGGTTTCGTTTCCGGTTGAACCAGTATCTGCTTCAAGAGGGATCTACGTTGTACCTAGAGGGACATGTTTTGGAGGCCCTTAGTAAAAGAAATCGATGATTGGATTGAAGATGCTTATCTGAAATTTGCTGAACAAGAAAATAAGGATCCTCGTCGTAGCTCAGACGACTTCTTGCAAAGGTACATTTTTACTATTATTATTAAATTTTCTTTGGTAGTATCCACATAGAATTGCACCAGTGGTTATCTGTGTTAGCAGAAAGAAAGACAAACTTCCAAGAAGATTAGTCTCCTTCCTGGACCCCGAAACGAATTAAGCTATTGAAAAGAGTGAACAACGTGGTATCTAGAGTTGTTGACTTCTGGACAATGCGAACCCTTTAAGCATTTGTGACGGAGTTCGCCATCGACACACATACTTCTTTCAGCGAAGCTGAAAGACAGTTCTTCAAAGGACCAAGGGGTAAGTACCTAAATTCATTAAGTTTGCAAATTAAAATGCTCTTGGCTGAAAAATGTATATTTCTTATCGAATCAAACTGCTAGATTTATTGCTACTAACCTATGTTTGAAAGAGAAAGTGACTTCGACGAGCAAAGTGGTTTGCTTCGCAATGGTAAAAGATATAAGAGAACTTTTGGATCCTTTACCCTAGGCCAGAATACTGGTTATACCTCATTAAGCCCAGAAGAGTCTGAATATGAAGAAACCCCTTTTGTTAGAAACCCTCCTATAACCCCACAGCGCAGATCTGTTATCCTTGAGAACCCGTCGTAGTCTGAAAGTAACCCTAGCCTGAGTAGTCCTATCGCACGTCAGTCTACCTCATAAATTTCCCTTCCTCCCATTACCAGTTTTCGCCCTCCTCCTCCCACTCCCCCCCCCCCTCGATTCACTATGGCCCATGTGAATGATGATATCAAGCTCCTAGTTTTTAGAGGAACTGGATCAGAGGATCCAGAGCAGTTTTGGTTCTTATGCGAAGCTGTTTAGACTGCTAAGAATATTATGGATCAAAATACAAGAACAGTGAAGCTGGTCACCTCTTTTAGAGACTGAGCTTTGACCTGGTTTATGAAGTTTTCTAGTACTCAGAACTATGTCTTGGCTGATATTAAAAAAGCAATGATAAAAGAATTCAAGAAGCCTAAATCAGAGTCACGGTCTATAACTGAACTGAAAGAAATTCAGCAGAAGTGAGGTGAATCAGTTTGGGACTTTGATCAGAGGTTCAAGGTTCTGCTGGACCAAGTTAGTTTCACTATTGGACCAGAAAATCATAAAGAATGGTTCATCACAGCACTATTGCCTCATATCAGGACTCCACTCATGCAACAGAAGGTTGCTGATAAACAAGAGGTGTTGGAAATTGCTATGAAACTTGAAACAGCTCATGTTGGAGATAATTCTGGAATAGCTAAAATACAAGCACAGTTAGCAGAAATGGCTTTGGAGCTTCACAACATGAAGAAAGGGAAAGAGACTCCGAAGAGGTTTGGTGTACAGGATGTAAGACAGAAGGTCATGACAAAGAACAATGTCCTGCATTAAGAAATTATTTAAATACTGGTGCACCGAACCCATTTAACCCTAATGTCCTATATTGTGAGATCTGTAGAACAACTGACCATCATCGACCTAAATATTTCTATCTACTACAGAGATATGTTCAAGTACCTAAGAATTCCTACTGCAAGTTCTATAAGTTAGTTGGACACAATGAAGACGAATGTCATAGCTTTGACCTCATGAGAGAGTGAACCTATGATGATTATAGGGTACAACTCGATGCACAAGGTAATGATGGATATGGTTACCATGGTAGTACATCAGGTCGAGGTAACTTCAGAGGTCGTGGTCGTGGTGGTATGCCTGGAAGAGGTCGAGGCCAGTTTATTTGCTATAACTGTAATCAGGCAGGACATGTATCTAGAGACTGTCAGAACCCAACTACGACATGTCGATATTGCAGAGTAGTCGATCATGTGATTGAGCAATGCCCTCAGTTGATGGCCAAGATACAAGAAAGAAATGGCGCTCCTACTCATAATGTTCAGATGATTGTTGTAGAGAAAAGACCTATCCCAGCCATCAACGTTGTCACAAGGAGTGGAGCTACGACACAAGTGAAAAATAAGGAGAAACATCCTGACGAGGCTTGGGTCCGCAAGACCCCAGAGAAAATTCTAGCCTTCGATGTTGAAAGAGAAAAATAAACATTTATGGAAGCTAAAAAAGACTTTGTTGATCCGAGAAAATCAGTAGCAACTACGCATTAGCATCGATAGCTTCAAGAAGCTTCATCGGATCAAGTAAGTACACTAACATCATTTTTACAGAGTTGTATGAAGCTATTAAGAAATCAAAATGCTTTGAATGAGTTACAGAAAGTTATTCAGTCTTGCGAACCTCAGCGAAGCTTTGATAGAGGAAAAACTATTAATAGAGTTAGAAGGACTGGAAGAGAAATGAGATTGCATGCTCAGATAGGAGATTATGACATGAATGATATCATTTTAGACCTAGGATCAGAAGTGAATGTCCTAACTAGGAAAAAATGGGAACAAATGGGAAGACCTACGCTTGAATGGTCCCCTATACAGCTGAGATTAGCCAATTAGCAGAAGATTGTGCCCTTGGGAAGTTTCCCTAGTGTACCAGTGGACATTGATGGAGTCAGTACCTTAGCAGATTTTGAAGTCATTGAAATAATTGATGATAGCAACCCCTATCTAGCATTGCTAGGAATTGAATGGGCACTAAACAATGATGTAGTAATCAACCTTAAGAATAGAAAGATGAATTTTGAAGGAAAAGGCTTGAGAGTCATAGTTCTGTTGGACCCTTCTCAAGGAGAAAGATATACAGAGCCAGTCAGAGATGAAGATCAGGATGTTTTAGATCATATTTACAACATCACATCTAAAGAATAAGACTATGTTAACCCTACTATTGAAGGTATAATGGATTGGCAGTGTGACAGTTCTTGCATGATTGATTCAGACGAAGGCCTAGAGAATTGGAAAAATAGACTTTATGAGCTACATGGACATCGATGTGCAAGAATTACCAAGCCTCTCAGATGGGTTGGCTCATAGACAAGAACCTTACCTACTTTTGATGGCTTGACAGACCCAGAAGATTTTATTGTACAATTCTCAGAGCAAGTGCCAGATTTACAGAAAATGGAGACTCTAGACTCAGTATTCAGAGCCGCAGCTGCCAGATGGTGGAATGGTCATAAAAAGTATATTCATAGTTGGAGAGCTTGTCAAATGTTCCTTCGCCTAAGATTCATGGAACAAACTCAGGAGGTGCGCAACATATTTAATGGTAAGACTATCCCTCAGGAACATTTGGAGAAATTTTATGAAGCATGGAAGCATGTACCTTATGAAGAATGGGTGCATAGGTTTGTACACACTCTGGAACCTGTAGCAAAGAACTGGTATATGGAGGTAGAGCTTCGCCATGGTACTGTAAGTTGGGATAGCCTTGTTGATAGTTTTCTGCTCACATTTTCTATTAATGAGGTTTGCCATGCTTTGGACGCAGCTATTAGGGTGATCCATACTAAGGTATTTGATGATAAAGAAATAGCCGAGCACCAACCTGATTGGAAGGAACAAGAAGCTAATGCAGTAGAATGTTATAACCTCGCCATTGATGAAGATCATGACCCTCGCAACATTAATATTCCAAAGTCAGAAGGACACTGCGAAGTACATGGACCAGCAGTCGAAGCACCTGAAGTAACACAGCCCTTGAAAACAAGGAAAGTAAACATTGGATCAGAATAAAGTACGCTACCATTGGAGATTATTGGGACGAAGAAATGGTAAGCAAAGTGAATGAACTCTTCCATGAGTATCAGGACTTATTTTCGATGAAGTTCTTAGAAATGAAAGGTATCCTTGGTGATATAAGAGTGATAAAAATACCTTTAAAACCTGATGCAAAGCTTGTGAAGGAGCGCCCTTATAGGTTGAATCCTAAGTATAAAGAAAAAGTTAGTCTAGAGCTAGATAAGATGCTTGCAGCAGGAATCATTGAGCCTGTCGAAGAGTCCGAATGGGTCAGCCCTATGGTGGTACAAGAAAAGAAGACCAAGGGAGAAATCAGAATATGTGTTGATCTGAGGAAGCTGAATGATGCCTGTTTACATGATCCTTTCTCTACTCCCTTTATAGATGAAGTTTTAGAAAATGTCGGAGGTCAAGAAGTGTATTCTTTCACTGATGGATTTTTAGGCTACCATCAGATAAGAATTTCTCCAGAGGATCGACATAAAACAACCTTTGCTAAATTGAATGGAGAAAATTTTCCCTCCATGGTGAATGGAAGTAGATTAAAGAAGTACAGGGACAGGCCTGTACCCCCTTAACCCAAAGTAATGGCAAGAAGAAGAGTCTAAGTACCAAGAATAGTTGAAATTGGGTACTAGACTATAATGAAGCTATTCTCAGAGAAGATTTGGCAGATTGTGGAAGTGTCGAAGGTTGTGGAAGAAAATTCTATCGTGGGGCGAAGCTCAAAGCTCTACCGAAACTGGTGTCAGGATGTGTCGAAGGTCCTCATTGTGGCGAAGATGAAGTTAGTGGTCTTGCCGAAGAGGAAAGGTGTGTCGAAGCTTAAAATATGACCATTGGAAAAAATCAGATTTGGCAGCGCCGATATGTTAACTGCATTAACTGCCTGTAATGATGAGATTTTGAGGAAATCTAGCACCGTTTGGACAAGATATACAGATTTTCTGTCATATTTGGTGTCTTTAATGCATAGTTATGATATATTTCATCGTTGGATTCCATAAGAATCCACTCAGACCTGCGAATTTTGCATTACGCATTTTCTTGAGTTGAATCCATGTCATCTGATCGTGAAGTCCAGGAATTGTTGAGAGAATTCAAAGAGAGGGGTCTACAGAACCTTATGAGCAATCTAGCTGCATCTGCACCTTGCGAAGAGACTCCCCCAGCGCCAAGTCAGCCAATGCAAACACGATCAACCAGAAAGAAATATAAGGAATAAGTTCGTTCTAATCGGAATGAAGAAAGGAACAAGCAGCCGAAGATATCATGCGCATTCTCAACAAGCAGTTCACTATATTCACCAACAATATTCTCCCACCGAAAAAGCAGCAGAGTGTCCTGGGACGGGACACTAGTGAGCCTTAGGGGCCTGTTGGGGCGCAGACCTTGAAGGTCATTAATTTTGGCAACTCTGTGGTTTTGGTGCGAAGCTTGTAAGCGGAGTTGCGGTCCAAAATAGTGTTAGCGGTGTCGAGGTTGGGTCAAACCCCCTCTTGTTGTAATTAACCCATGGTTTAAACTCATGGTTTTTAAGCCCATGGTTTAAACACATGGTATTGTAATAGTGCACTAGTATAAATAGGCACTTATGTAAAGGAGAAAAGGGATTTTTCAAAGGTTTTTGTATGATGATAATTTGATGCGAAGAAGCTAAGGCCTATTTTTGGGTTTAAGGTTAAGTCCCAGCTGTGTGTGTGGATGACCTCTGCAGCTGAGTGTGCAGAGGGTTTTTGGAAGGTTAAGTCCCAGCTGTGTGCGTGGACGACCTCTGCAGCTGAGTGTGCAATGGGTTTTTGGAAAGATAAGTACCAGTTGTGTGCATGGAAAACCTCTGCAGCTGAGTGCGCAGAGGGTTTTTGGAAAGATAAGTCCCAGCTGTGTGCATGGACGACCTCTGTAGCTGAGTGCGCAGAGGGTTTTGGAAGAAAGGATCTGCATCTTAGTGCACAGTTTTGGGTTGTTAAGAAGATCTGCAATTGAGTGCGCAGAGATTTGCAGCTGAGTACGCAGATCAGAACTGTGTTGTTTGTAAAGGGTTGAGTATAAACACAGTTCTGTAGACGTAGTCCCTACACTGGGGGTGAACCACATGTATCTTGTGTTGTGGTGGTTCTTGTTATGTTTTATGCATTTGATAAGTAGGTGAATGATAAGTAAGATAAAACTGTTAAATATTAACTTTGCTGTGAATTCCCAGTTAAGGGTTAAGCAAGTAACTATCTGTTTATCTAAACTGCGAAGCTATTTAAGTAAATGTCGAAGCTTTGTATTGTATAATTATACTTGTTAAGGATAAAGGTACAGTAATATCCCTCTTTTTCTTGCATAAACCTGATTCTGTGACACCCCATAGCTGTTTCGGGTGAGACTGCAACCTATTCGCAGGTTGTTTCCGAAAGGGCCAACACTGTGGGTCTCTGTCAAAACCCCAAAAATTCAAAAAATTTAAAACTTTTAAAATAACATAAATCACATTAATGCAGTTGTTAACTGGCTGATTTGTTATGCTATTTAAATCGTAATTGAATACTTGTTTAAATGCTCTGTATTTTGAAAGCATTTTTCTTTTCAACTACTGATTATTTTTTTGTTTGACACATAAGGTGGTTTGTCGTAAAGGGCTGGGCTTAATTAGCTTTTGAGCTAATGCTGCCGTTTCCTTCTGTTATAGGTATACAGGTAAGAATAAGGTTCGATGCTAACAACTCTCAGAAGTTTATAGTACAAATTTCTGCATACAATTTGTTTAGTAAAAGTTTAAACATGCTAGAAAGAAATATCATGCTTCTCAAGGTATTATCTTGATCAACCCATAAATTTTCTTACTGAAGCATCAGAGATCTATCATCTGAAACAAGTAATCCTTTTATAGTTTAAACATCTACACTTTTTTTTTTAGAGGCTAAACTCATTCCAGAAGTATCAAATGGCAGAAACCAAACATCAATAGAATCAGACCTAGACTCCTCACTACCGATTCCTTTATTAGGTCTCAATACTGAATTAACCAACCAGAAGGTAAAAAGAGTAATCAAGTTATCTAGTATTCTTTACTTATATTGCTTTCTATAAAACAATCTTGAGTTGGGAGAGAGTGACAAAAATCAAATTGTCACTAAAAGGATGCTAGGTCAATAACGAGGAGAGTTATCTTTCTACCCATATTATCTAAATTATGAACTAGATCAAACCAATCAAAGTCATAATTAAAAATACCATTAGCTATATACATTTCAAAGAGTAGTTATAATTTTTACATTCTTTGAAATACCAAAAAAGGCTGGCATTAAACGGGTGGGTTAAATTGACTGAACTATAACCATATTTTAAGAATTAAGGATAGCATTATAGTGGTGTAATACAACAACTAAACCATAACCATAAATTATTGCTTTACAACTCTTAAACACCAAAATACAAGCCTCTATGCTTATGTGCTCAATACTATACATTAATCATATTATATGATTCTATGGCCTTCACGTTATGTGATATTATGTATATACTCTATGCTTCTATACTCTTTTTGAATATAATCCTAACTCTATGTTTAGGCAACGAAACTATAGGGAAACCATAAAGTAGCATGCAAGGTTTATATTTATATACAACTAACATTGCATGGTTGACATTGTAATATGCAAGGAAAAACCATAGTATAAACCTCCTAACGATGATTATGTTGTGCCAACCATCGAGTGTCGTGGACTTTGGAAACGTTATCCCCTCCATGCAAATTATTGTATACTATGTGGCTACGTAATGGCCATGCATTGGCAGTATAAACGTTGAATAACCCTAAACCTTTGTCATTCTTTCTTCGTGCTCGGCCTTTGGCCGCCGCTCTGCAAACCCTTCTTAACTAGGTTTATGTTGTTTTTGGCTGCTATTCAACCTTTGGTTGCTTCGGCTCTTCGATAGCTCTGCCATTGCCTGGTAAGGGTTACAGGAATCTACATGCTTACTGCTTGCCTCTGATAACCACTGCTGTTAACTAGTCTCGGTTGGGAACTGTCTTGCCTTTCTCTGTCCCTCAAGAGAAATTATCCATTCAGTAAACGTGGCTGGTGCTGTTAGCTGGTCGTGTGAAGACGGTAAGAAGCGTGCTGCGACTGTAGGGTTTTATTTGGGGTCTCCGTTGTACTGCAGGGTTGGACGAAATGCTAGTCATTCTACCATCGAATGGCAACCTCCTCGCTGGGATAGTTCGCGGCTTCACTGCATGGATACCAACTAAAAAGGTAAACACCACTTTAATGTTTTCAAAGCACAGTGATTTATATAGGTTATTTTATATCTTTGTTCTTAAAAACACAGTGCTTACATTCGGTCCTGTAATGATCTGCTCACAAGTGACCCTGCTATGTTTCCTAGCTTATACCAGAATGTGGTTACAGATCCTTGACCACAGTAAGCCTGGGTTCTTCCACGGCTCATCATCTTTGTCTGAACCCTTGAGAGATTAGGCTGGTGTCATCGAGGCAGCTCTGGTTGACCTCCTTGGATTTTAGGTTGTTTGTTTAAATGTTAAATTATTAAGGGTAATACCCTAGCTCTTATACAGAGCCCTCCGGCTATGGCTGTGATTGTAAAACCCTGTTTGTAGTTATGGTTTGTTTTTAAAACTTAACAAGATATGAGCCTTGCGTTACTGTATTTCAGAAGCTCTTACAGGCTGTACGCCTTCATGTATATTTTGTTACTGCTACAGGTTAATGAATAAAACAGAATTAAGGTTATTCCTTTGATTGTTGATAAGAGTAGGGTTTTACCCTCAGTTATTAAGAAACTTGAATCTGTTCCCTCTTTTGCGTTCTTCTTTATCACAGTATTAAAAGAACTTAGATAAAGAATGGCTTACTGTGTTTTATTTATTAACCTGGCTGTAAGAAGAATATTATTAATGCTTCTCTTTAATAAATAGTTTTCGTGATTACTTAAATGGTTACTAGGTGTAACCCTAGTTGACAGTGAAGGATTATTAAATTATTAATTAGGTTAAACCCTTAAGCTCGACTACCGAGCGACTTACAGTTCTGAATTAATGTGTTATATTTTTATTAATAAATTCTTTTATGATGTTATTTTATGTAATAAATTCTTTAAATTAAAGATGTGCCTAGGGTTTATACCCTTATAACACATCATATATGTTGTTTCTATTTACTTGCATTAGCGTAGGTTGTGTTATAACTCTGTAATTCCTTTAATGTAACAGAGTTAAGTAAATAAGTACTTTCTAGTTTATTGTTTAATTTTTCTATATACAGTCTTATACCCTGATTTATTTACTTATTAGAAAGCATAAATGCAAGTATGATCCTTTCAAAATAGGAAAGCTTGTTGAAATCTTATTAGATGTTACTACTGTCTTAAAATAAGGTTTAATTACTTTAGGATACCCAGCGCAAAACTAGTTCTTATATAAACTTTATTTATTTACATTCTGTGCATAAACAAACTAAGTTTTTATTGTATAGTAATATACTATTTATACATTATTTGTTTTTAATGTAAAAACATAAATACATTATTAGTGATATAACAATATCATTACTTTTTCTCAATGATCTAAGATTGTTATTTAAATGTTATTTACCCAATGTTGATTTCGGTTCTTTATTTAGTTATAAAGCTTGAATAAATTCTGTACATTACTTATTAAATATTAAAATATATTTTTCTTTACATAACTATATAAATTCTTATGAAAATTATAACAATTATCTATCATATTAGGTAGTAGAACAATAACAGTTTGAAGTATGTGTAGACTTAGTTAAAATAAAAGAATATTCAATAATACAATGAAAGTATTCTTAACTATGATGCAAACTAATACCAATAGGACTTAACTGTGATATCTAACAAATAAATAACAGATAAGTAATTTATATCCTACTGTCAGTATTATTTTTAATTTAACTCTAACAGATTAAATCCTTTTAAAACTAGCAGAGATACTTAGTCTATCTTTTCATCTTTACTGCTAGTATTTACAAAGAAACAAAGGTACAGTACTAAGAATAGTTTATAAAACTGTAAGAAAAATACTCTTATCCTATGAAAACACTTGTGGTAACTTCAAGTAATATAGGAAACTCAGTTCAAAAGAATACTATTTCTCAAAACTGAGATACTGTGCTAGAGTACGTTCTGGTGATACCAGATGTGGAAAAACACAGTAATTACTAACAAGTTTAACTACTGATATTCTGAGATACTAACTTTACTGCAATTAACTGACTACTCATACATATAGCTAAACATAACATGCATCCATTTATCCTCAGAAACTGAAAGAAATAAATGACAGAACCTGTTAAGTTATGGACAACAACAACAATGGGAGGCCATTCCTCCCTACCAATTCCTGGAGAGCGCTCAGACAGCGACTTCTCAGGACCCCCGAGCTTGCTCTGGTCTCCCTGGCTGGAACTAGGTGCAGCAAATCAGATACCAGTCTTCAACTCAGTATTAACTCAGAACTACCAGTCTGTTCTCTCAGCCCAAATAGCTGTAATAAGAATCAAGTTACTGCAGTAATCCACTCAAAACACTTCCTTATTGTCTTTCCCTCTTTCCTCAATGAAATTCCTGAATAACATTCACCTGAATGAATTCTCTCTGGAATAAAATCTGAGCAGCCTCAGCTCTCTTCATTGAGTATTTTTAAAGATTGCCTAGGTCTTAGTTGGGTTAACTGTCATTTAATGAGCCACCTGCTCACATTCCACTTTCTTGGGGAATCATGACCCCAAATATAGGGAAGTTGCCACCTACAACTTAGGAAGTGTTTGAGGATGCTGCCACTTGTCCTTTTTCCTTTCCACCTAGTTCCATCCACCAGTTTGACCAGTAACCTCTTTGAACAGCTCTCCCATGCTGTTGTCTCCATAATTTATTTATTAATAATAAAATATTCTGAATTACACTCCATAACTGTTGACTTTACTGAGTCATCAATCCCTACTTAGGATTAAGTTTAACATAATGTCTCAGAAATATAATAAAACAAATTACATAATTTTACAAAATTGGGGTATGTGACATACACACCCCCTTAAAATGTAACATCGTCCTCGATGTTACTTATTCTTCTTCCTCAGGAACCTCCTGGAACACATTCGGGTATGCTTCCTGCATCTTACTTTCCAGTTCCCAAGTAGCTTCTTCAGGACTAAGGTGCTTCCATTGCACCTTCAGCTGTCCAATTGTGCGGTTCTGCAGAGTAATCTCCCTCCTCCCGAGGATACAATCCGGTTTCACCAGAACTTCCCCTTCTAGTTCTACCTTCTACTTCCACCATGGAAGTTTGGTACTCAGCTTGGCGATTCTCCAATGCTGCATTGATCCGGGGCATGGTCCTTGCAAAGTCTCCAACTGTCATTTCATCTTGTATTGTATGAATATTGTTGTTTGGCTTCTTTCTGTTTGGGAAAACTGAAGCATAGTGTGGGCCATTGCACTCCCAACACTTAACAGGTTCCTTCCTTTCGAAATTATTAGTAAAATTTCCATGATTGTTAGAAACCTATTTGCTGCCCTTGAAGTTATTGGAGTTATTCGAAGCACCATTTTTGCTTCCCTGAAATTTCTTACCATTAGAATGGTTTCTGTTCTTGTTGTTCCTGAAATTTTTCTGGGGTACACACTCTTTTTTCTTGAATTCAGACTGATTACCATTCTTTTTAGCCTTCCAATTGGCTATTCCTTCTTTCTTTTTGTTCTGTTCAAAACAGAAATTTGCTTTTCGCATGGCTTCTTCCAGAGTTTTGGGGTTATCATATTCGATTCTGTCTTTTATATGGTATGGAAGGCAGCTGAGAAACCGTTGTACCTTCGGTTTTTCATCAACTAAATACGACACATACCTTAATAGACTTAAAAAATTGTTGTTTAAGTCTTTCATGGTCATGGACCTGAGCTTTAACTCATAAAACTCCTTGGCCCTTTCTTCATAGTACTGTTCAGACAGGAACTTCTTCTTGAAGTACCTTTTGAAAGTACTCCAATTGACCTCTTTTTCTTTAATCCCTTTAACCCTCTTCAAATCTTGCCACCATATATCTTCCTTCCCTGAAAGGTTATATATGGCCATTCTCACCTTCAGCTGGTTTGAATAATTATAAATCTGAAAGTATTTTCTCATCCCGGATAACCAGGATTCTGCCTCTTCTCCTTTTTCCGTTTCTCCATTGAAAGTTGAGGGTTTTATTTTCTTGAACTCCCCAGAAATATCTTCGTAAGGCCTGTACTTTTTATTTCTCTTATACACCTCTGCTCCGCTACTATCAGTGGTAGAATAATAGCTTTGTTGTTCCTTAAGGCCTTCAGATGAGGAACTGCTATCAGATTTAGCTAGTTTCATCTTTTTGGACCCTTTTTGATGACTAGATTCTTCAGATTCAGACCTTCTATTTTTCCCTTGAGTCTGAAATTTCTCTATTAGAATTTGATTTAACTCCTCTTGAGTCTTCAGAATTCGTTCATTATCCTTCTTGACTGATTCTAATTCAGTCTTTAACCCTTTTATGGTCTGCATCAATTCTGAGGAGTGAGCAGTTGTCTCCTCAATCACAGGTTCTCTTGACATCTGTCTGGTCTCAGTGTTTGGAGATTCCTCCCCAGCATATTCTCTTAAGTTCTCCATACCTATCTGTTAGATTCAGAAAAAATATAATTTTCTGCTTTTCACATAAAACAAAATACAGATTAGTATATTATTTTTACTGTTATGCGGAAAATAATTGGGCCACATCAAGGCCTAGTGTTTGAACCATGCTCTAATACCACATGTCAAAACCCCAAAAATTCGAAAAATTTAAAACTTTTAAAATAACATAAATCACATTAATGCAGTTCTTAACTAGCTGATTTGTTATGCTATTTAAATCGTAATTGAATAATTGTTCAAATGCTCTATATTTTGAAAGCATTTTTCTTTTCAGCTACTGATTATTTTTCTGTTTGAGACATAAGGTGGTTTGTCGTAAAGGGCTGGGCTTACTTAGCTTTCGAGCTAATGCAGCCGTTTCCTTCTATTACAGGTATACAGGTAAGAATAAGGTTCAATGCTAACAACTTTCAGAAGTTTACAGTACAGATTTCTGCATACAATTTGTTTAATAAAAGTTTAAACATGCTAGATAGAAATATCATGCTTCTCAAGGTATTATCTTGATCAACCCATAAATTTTCTTACTGAAGCATCAGAGATCTATCATCTGAAACAAGTAATCCTTTTATAGTTTAAACATCTACATTTTTTTTTTAGAGGCTAAACTCATTCCAGAAGTATCAAATGGCAGAAACCAAACATCAATAGAATCAGACCTAGACTCCTCACTACTGATTCCTTTATTACATCTCAATACTGAATTAACCAACCAGAAGGTAGAAAGAGTAATCAAGTTATCTAGCATTCTTTACATATATTGCTTTCTATAAAACAATCTTGAGTTGGGAGAGAGTGACAAAAATCAAATTGTCACTAAAAGGATGCTAGGTCAATAACGAGGAGAGTTATCTTTCTACCCATATTATCTAAATTATGAACTAGATCAAACCAATCAAAGTCATAATTAAAAATACCATTAGCTATATACATTTCAAAGAGTAGTTATAATTTTTACATTCTTTGAAATACCAAAAAAGGCTGGCATTAAAAGGGTGGGTTAAATTGACCGAACTATAACCATATTTTAAGAATTAAGGATAGCATTATAGTGGTGTAATACAACAACTAAACCATAACCATAAATTATTGCTTTACAACTCTTAAACACCAAAATACAAGCCTCTATGCTTATGTGCTCAATACTATACATTAATCATATTATATGATTCTATGGCCTTCACGTTATGTGATATTATGTCTATACTCTATGCTTCTATACTCTTTTTGAATATAATCCTAACTCTATGTTTAGGCAACGAAACTATAGGGAAACCATAAAGTAGCATGCAAGGTTTATATTTATATACAACTAACGTTGCATGGTTGACATTGTAATATGCAGGGAAAAACCATAGTATAAACCTCCTAACGATGATTATGTTGTGCCAACCATCGAGTGTCGTGTACTTTGGAAACGTTATGCCCTCCATGCAAATTATTGTGTACTATGTGGCTGCGTAATGGCCATGCATTGGCACTATAAACGTTGACTAACCCTAAACCTTTGTCATTCTTTCTTCGTGCTCGGCCTTTGGCCACCACTCTGCAAACCCTTCTTAACCAGGTTTATGTTGTTTTTGGCTGCCATTCGACCTTTGGTTGATTCGGCTCTTTGATAGCTCTGCCATTTCCTGTTAAGGGTTACAGGAATGTACATGCTTATTGCTTTCTTTTCATAACCGCTGCTATTAACTAGTCTCGGTTGGGAACTGTCTTGCCTTTCTCTGTCCCTCAAGAGAAATTATCCATTCAGTAAACGTGGCTGGTGCTGTCAGCTGGTCGTGTGAAGACGGTAAGAAGCGTGCTGCGACTGTAGGATTTTATTTGGGGTCTCTGTTGTACTGCAGGGTTGGACGAAATGCTAGTCATTCTACCATTGAATTGAAACCTCCTCGTTGGGATAGTTCGTGACTTCACTGCGTGGCTACCAACTAAAAAGGTAAACACCACTTTAATGTTTTCAAAGCACAGTGATTTATATAGGTTATTTTATATCTTTGTTCTTAAAAACACAATGCTAACATTCGGTCCTGTAATGATCTGCTCACAGGTGAACCTGCTATGTTTCCTAGCTTATACTAGAATGTGGTTATGGCTCCTTGACCACGGTAAGCCTGGGTTCTTCCACGGCTCATCATCTTTGTATGAACCCTTGAGAGATTGTGCTAGTGTGATCGAGGCAGCTCTGGCTGACCTCCTTGGATTTTAGGTTATTTGTTTAAATGTTAAATTATTAAGGGTAATACCCTAGCTCTTATACAGAGCCATCCGGCTACGGCCGTGAGTGTAAAACCCTCTTTGTAGTTATGGTTTGTTTTTAAAACTTAACAAGATATGAGCCTTGCGTTACTGTATTTCAGAAGCTCTTACAGGCTGTACGCCTTCATGTCTATTTTGTTACTGCTACAGGTTAACGAATAAAACAGAATTAAGGTTATTCCTTTGATTGTTGATAAGAGTAGGGTTTTACCCTCAGTTATTAAGAAACTTGAATCTGTTCCCTCTTTTGCGTTCTTCTTTATCACAGTATTAAAATAACTTAGATAAAGAATGGATTACTGTGTTTTATTTATTAACCTGGCTGTAAGAAGAATATTATTAATGCTTCTCTTTATTAAATAGTTTTCGTGATTACTTAAATGGTTACTAGGTGTAACCCTAGTTGACAGTGAAGGATTATTAAATTATTAATTAGGTTAAACCCTTAAGCTCGACTACCGAGCGACTTACAGTTCTGAATTAATGTGTTATATTTTTATTAATAAATTCTTTTATGATGTTAGTATATGTAATAAATTCTTTAAATTAAAGATGTGCCTAGGTTTTATACCCTTATAATGACATCATATCTGTTGTTTCTATTTACTTGCATTAGCGTAGGTTGTGTTATAACTCTGTAATTCCTTTAATGTAAAAGAGTTAAGTAAATAAGTACTTTCTAGTTTATTGTTTAATATTTCTATATACAGTCTTATACCCTGATTTATTTACTTATTAGAAAGCAGAAATGCAAGTATGATCCTTTCAAAATAGGAAATCTTGTTGAAATCTTATTAGATGTTACTATTGTCTTAAAATAATGTTTAATTACTTTAGGATACCCAGCGCAAAACTAGTTCTTATATAAACTTTATTTATTTACATTCTGTGCATAAACAAACTAAGTTTTTATTGTATAGTAATATACAATTTATACATTATTTGTTTTTAATATAAAAACATAAATACATTATTAGTGATATAACAATATCATTACTTTTTCTCAATGATCTAAGATTGTTATTTAAATGTTATTTACCCAATGTTGATTGGGGTTCTTTATTTAGTTATAAAGCTTGAATAAATTCTGTACATTACTTATTAAATATTAAAATATATTTTTCTTTACATAACTATATAAATTCTTATGAAAATTATAACAATTATCTATCATATTAGGTAGTAGAACAATAACAGTTTGAAGTATGTGTAGACTTAGTTAAAATAAAAGAATATTCAATAATACAATGAAAGTATTCTTAACTATGATGCAAACTAATACCAATAGGACTTAACTGTGATATCTAACAAATAAATAATAGATAAGTAATTTATATCCTACTGTCAGTATTATTTTTAATTTAACTCTAACAGATTAAATCCTTTTAAAACTAGCAGAGATACTTAGTCTATCTTTTCATCTTTACTGCTAGTATTTACAAAGAAACAAAGGTACAGTACTAAGAATAGTTTATAAGATTGTAAGAAAAATACTTTTATCCTATGAAAACACTTGTGGTAACTGCAACTAATATAGGAAACTTAGTTCAAAAGAATACTATTTCTCAACACTGAGATACTTTGCTAGAGTACGGTCTGGTGATACCAGATGTGGAAAAACACAGTAATTACTAACAAGTTTAACTACTGATATTCTGAGATACTAACTTTACTGCAATTAACTAACTACTCAGACATATAGCTAAACATAACATGCATCCATTTATCCTCAAAAACTGAAAGAAATAAATGACAGAACCTGTTAAGTTATGGACAACAATAGCAATGGGAGGTCGTTCCTCCCTACCAATTCCTAGAGAGCGCTCACACAGTGACTTCTCAGAACCCCCGAGCTTGCTCTGGTCTCCCTGGCTGGAACTAGGTGCAGCAAATCAGATACCAGTCTTCAACTCAGTATTAACTCAGAACTACCAGTCTGTTCTCTCATCCCAAATAGCTGTAATAAGAATAAAGTTACTGCAGCAATCCACTCAAAACACTTCCTTATTGTCTTTCCCTCTTTCCTCAATGAAATTCCTGAATAACATTCACCTAAATGAATTCTCTCTGGAATAAAATCTGAGCAGCCTCAGCTCTCTTCATTGAGTATTTTTAAAGATTGCCTAGGTCTTAGTTGGGTTAACTGTCATTTAATGAGCCGCCTACTCACATTCCACTTTCTTGGGGAATCATGACCCCAAATATAGGGAAGTTGCCACTTGCAACTTAGGAAGTGTTTGAGGATGCTGCCACTTGTCCTTTTTCCTTTCCACCTAGTTCCATCCACCAGTTTGACTAGTAACCTCTTTTAACAGCTCTCCCATGCTGTTGTCTCCATAATTTATTTATTAATAATAAAATATTCTGAATTACACTCCATAACTGTTGACTCTGCTGAGTCAACAATCCCTACTTAGGATTAAGTTTAACATAATGTCTCAGAAATATAATAAAACAAATTACATAATTTTACAAAATTGGGGTATGTGACAGTCTCTTTGTTGGTAAATAAAAGTATAAGAACCCGGGTCTGCCCTAAGCAACCAATAGTAAAATTCATATCATTAATGAAGTTGTGTTGGTGGTTTTCTCTTTGAGGCTTCCATGATAAAATTTGTGTCTTAATTGTTGATTATTACATTTTTTAATTTAAAAAGGGTCAATACTGATTCATCGCCCCCCTCTCAGTATTGTGGGATAAACTAACAATTGGTATCAAAGCAGGTTCCTTCACAATAGTTTAACCACTGGAAGGAAGATCCCATTCAAGAAACATAATGGATCAACAAGAAGGATTTTCCACTAACAAACGTCCACTATTAACCAGAGAGAATTATGCGTACTAGAGTGTTAGAATGAGGTGTTATCTGATGTCCCTACGATTGAAAGTTTGTGTAGCAATTGAAAAATAAATTAACATTGGAAATCAATACCCTACAGACACAGTTGAACTAGGAGAATATGAAGGCAATGCCAAATCTCTAAATGCAATCCTAAATGGTTTAACACAATTAGTATTTACTAAAGTAATGCAATGCACATCTACCAAACAAGTGTGAGACAAGTTGAAAATAATCTATGAAGGAGAATCTAAGGTCAAAGAATCCAAACATCAAACATATAAATGTCAATTTGAAAGTCTTAACATGAAAGAAGAAGAGAATATTGGTGAATATATTCTTCATGTTGATGAAGTTGTTAATGCGATGAGAGGGCTTGGAGGAAAATTAAAAGAAAAGGAGGTGGCAAGAAAAGTACTAAGAACATTACCAATGAGGTATAACCCAAAAGTATCCACCTTAGAAGAATGAGATGATCTTAAAAATATAACAATGGATGAGCTACACGGAATTCTCACTGCATACGAAATGAGAACAGGACAAAATGGAACTTCAAGAAAAGAAGTAGCTTTTAAAGACACCTTAAAAACTCAATTAGAAAACCCAAATGATAAGGAAGCTCTTTTCATCAGTAAAATTTAGAGAGGGACTGGAAAATTTAAGGGAAAACTACCTTTAAAGTGTTTTAATTGTGGGAGGATTGGACATTTTCCCTCTAAATGCACCTACACTAAAAAATATGAGAATGAAGAAAATAAAACTTCAAAATTCAAAAGGGGTAAACCAGGAAACAAGAAAAAACCCTATGGGAGCAAGAAAATTGTTTACACCATGGAAGACAATGAATATTTAGAAGAAAGTGAAGTTGAAGAAACTGAAGTTTTATTTATGAGTCTAGACACTCAAGCCTCAAAAAGTGACTCAGATGTATAAGGTGAAGTAGACCTAAGAGCTGAATTTGTTAGCACCCTTGAAGAACTTGAGAAATGTAGGAAAAAGAATTGACAGTCAAATCTTATCATAATCCAATTGGAAGCTCATCTTCTAGAGGCCAAAAAGGTTGAGGAGGACCTAAACCCACAACTAAAAGAAAGAATACAGGAGTCTGAAAAACTTGCAGAAGAGATCATGCAATTCAAGAGAAAGCTTGATGAAGGATCTATCAAATCAAAGTTTGAGAACAACTCAAGGATTCTATATGACATTCTGAGTAGCCAAAGACCATTAAGTGATAATTCTGGTTTGGGACTTATTAAAGAAAAGAATCTAGAGAGTTTTTGTGTCACTAATCAAGAAGGAAGTAAGAAAATATATGCTGAAGTACTAAAGACTCCAGATAAAAAAGAACGAAGCAAGAAAATGGGCTCAATCGCTCAGGATAAAAATGGAAATAATATAGCACCCAAGAGACCAAATAGATATCTACAGATCCTCTTAGGTTAGTTCTATCTGTGTCATAATTTTGGTCATAAAGATTTACATTGCAAAATTGGAAGAAAATATTCTGAAAACAAGAAAACGTCATCAAATTATAATTCGAAGAGAAGTAAGAATATTTTTACACTACTCCAATGATATGACATAGAATGTTATAAATTTAATATCCATGGACATATAGCGATAGATTGTAAACTAAAGGCTTCTACAAATAATACTTCTACAACCAAATCTCAGAACACCAAACAAAAGAAGTATTGGAGAGAAAAAGAAGATAAGGAAAGTTTCATGATTTATTTATGTGCAACCGAAAGCCAAAACGTATGGCACTTGGATTGTGGTTATTCAAAACATATGACCAATGACCTAAGAAAATTCATTACATGAAAGGAAAATAAGGGAAAAGTCACTTTTGGATATAGTTTGTCCTCCAAAATAATTGGCAAAGGAACAACTGTTGTCAACAACAAAGGTCAAAGAAGAAAATGTTTAGCTAGTTGAAAACCTCAAACCTAATATTCTCAGTGTAAGTCAAACATGCGACCAAGGAAACATTTGTATATTTGAATTAGAAAAATGTGAAATCAAGAATACAAAATCACGAAAGGTTGTTGGCATTTCTATGAGAAATATAAAAATGTATACATCTTGGAAAATGAAAACCAAAGTTACTTAAGTATGGTAGATGAAATTTGGTTATGGCACAGAAGGTTGGGACATTTAAGTTTTGAAAATATTTCCAAAATAAGCACAAAGGAAGTTGTAAGAGATCTACCTAAAATTATAGTTCCTCTAAACTATTTATGTAGACACTGTCAGCATGGGAAGCAAACCTGAGCCAGTTTTAAAATGAAAGAACATATGACCTCACATCCTATGGAAATAATACACACTGATCTTTGTGGACCAACCAGAACTAAATGTTTGGAAGGAGATCACTATTTCATGTTTCACTTAGATGATTACACAAGGATGACCTCGATGGCATTCCTCACAGAAAAATCAGAAGCTTTTGAAAATTTTAAAATCTTCAAGGCAATGGCTGAAAATGAATCAGGTATGAAAATCAAACATCTTAGATCACATAATGGGGGAGAATTTACTTCCAATGAATTCAATGAGTTCTGTGAGAGTCATGGAATAAAAAGGAAATTTTCAGCTGAAAAAACTCCTTAGCAGAATGGGGTTGTTGAAAAGAAAAATAGAACAGTCCAAGAAGCTGCTAGAACAATGCTTAATGAAGCAAAAATGTCATATTTTTTATGGAGAGAAGCTGTATACACAAATTTTTACATACTTAATAGAGGGCAACTCAGAGTGAAAAAATATAAGACCCCCTACGAATTATGGTATGGAAGAACAACCTAACTCAAATATTTTAAAGTGTTTGGTAGCAGTTGTTACATCAAAAGAAATGAGGATGGCCTTGGAAAGTTTGACTCTAGGATGATGAAGGGATCTTTCTAGGATATTCATCCACCAAAAATGCATATAGATGTTTCAATAAAAGGTTACATAAAATTGTAGAAAGTTCTGATGTAAAAGTACATAATGTAAAACCAAGGAAGGAGGAAGATATTGACAATATAAATACATGTGATGAAAACATAGAAGAACTACAAAAGAACAAGAGCATTCATAATGAAGAAAAATACAAAGAGGAGGAAGATACACACGAAGATGAAGAATACTTCCGTAGAACTAACACTAAAATTCCATCTAGAAGGATACAAAAGGATCATCCAGAATCACAGATCATGGGTGATAAAAATGCTGGAGTTAAAACAAGAAGACAACTACCATGCGTTAAACAAGCCCTACTCTCAATAGTAGAACGCAAGAACTTTACAGAAGCTAGCAAAAGTGATGAATGGGTCAAAGCCATGAATGAATAAATACACCAGATTGAGAAAAATGAGACTTGGGAACTTGTCCCAAGACCTAAAGATAAGAACATTGTAGGAACCAAATGGATTTTTAAAAACAAGTTCAATCAAGATGGACAAGTAATAAGGAACGAAGAAAGATTGGTTTGTAATGGGTATGCCCATGTGGAAGGTATTGATTTTGAAGAAACTTATGCTCCTATAGCTCAACTTGAAGCAATCAAAATGTTTTTATCACTATCATGCCATAAAAAATTTAAACTATATCAAATGGATGTCAAGTCTGCAGTCCTAAATGGAAAACTAGAAGAACAAGTATGTATTGAACAACCTAAAGGGTTTCTCTTGTCAAAGAACGATGACTGTGTCTGTAAACTAAAAAAGGCTCTCTATGGTCTGAAACAAGCTCTAAGATCATGTTTTTCAAGACTAGATAGCTACTTAAAACAACAAGGTTTTAAAAGAGGAGCCATTGAAAGTAATCTTTATTTAAAGATTGAAGATAAAAACATGATAATTGTTGTTGTCTATGTGGACGATATCATATTTGGAAGCAATCTTCAAATCCTAAGTGTATATTTTGCCTCTGAAATGAAGTAAGAATTTGAAATGTCAATGTCAAGGGAATTAACTTTCTTTTTAAGATTGCAATTTTACCAAAGAGACGAAGGAATTTTAATCTCTCAAACTAAGTAAATCAAAGATATGTTGAAAAAGTTTAAAATGGAAGATTCCAAACCTGTGGGTAATCCAATGGTCATCGGTTGCAAGTTAAGTAAGGATGATGAATCTTTCGAAGTAGATCATACCATGTTTAGATCCATGATCGACAGTCTGTTGTATGTAACATCCACATGACCAGATGTGATGCAATTTGTTGGATTGGTAGCTAGATTCCAGTCATGTCTTAAGAAAACACATGTAACCGTAGTAAAAAGGATTTTCAAATATATAAAAGGAACTATGGGGTACAATGTATGGTATCCGAAATGAAAAGAATTTACCCTAAAGGCGTTTATTGATGCAAATTAGGTAGGAAGTGTTGACGATTGAAAAAGTGATAGTGGAGTAGCATTTTTTATGGGAAATTGTTTAGTATCCTGGTCAAGTAAAAAACAATCCTCTATTTCACTTTCTATAGCAGAAGCAGAATATATTGATTTTTCCTCATGTTGCACTCAGGTTATTTGGATGAGACAAATCCTAGAATATCTACTTGTAAAATATGAACATACAATAGTGATCAAATGTGATAACACTAGTGCTATAAATATGTCTAAAAATCCTATCATGCCTTCTAAAAAAAACATATACCAATCAAGTATCACTATCTAAGAGAACAAGTATCTCAAAAAATTGTCAAATTAGAATACATTGACACAAAAGAATAGATTGCTGACATTTTCACCAAACCACTACCTAAGGAAGCTCTTGAGCGTCTTAGATAGAAAATGGGAGTAATTTTGTTACAAAAGTACTAAGAAGAGATAACTCAATATTAGGGGAAGAAATGTTGACACAGGGAGCTATCAGACATGTCATTGTTCCTTTTTCATTGTTGTCAAAGGGGGAGAATGTTTAGAGGTTTCCATCAATGCCAGAGGGAGATATTGTTGAGCATATAGTTGTCATTGATGTCAAAATTGTTCATAAATGAAAAAGGAATAACCAGTGGAGATGGTGGAAGACTGAAGGTTGAAAATATCCAGAATAATAAAGGAATGACAAATGAATAACCCTATAGCAAGTTGAATGAGGATCGGTTTTTGTATAATTAGCAAAAGATCAAAATGGACGGTGGGGATTGAGTCCACAGATGAACATCTAACGGTACAGGAGAGATCCATGATGAAATCTGGAAGGGAGATAACATATATACAAAGCTCTATGAGATCCATGCCAAAAAGTAAATCGATAGTCGTAGAGAAGGACGCAAAGATTCGACAGTTGGAAAGATTGCGGAGGAAAAGTTGCGGGGAGGAAACATTGGAATGTTGGTCAGGCATCCCGGATCCTACATCCCACAATCCACAAGTGGAAATAAAGTTGCGGGGAGGAAACTTTGGAAATTTGGTTAGGCATCCTACATCCCACAATCCGGATAGATCGGACGGGTGAGATTAATTTTGCTAAAGCAGATCGACTATGTAGAAAGTAACATGCAAAAATAAAGTTACGGGGAGACAACTTTGGAAAGTTGTTTGGAAATCCTACATCCCGCAATCTAGAAAGTTCAGATAGCTGAGATTAGTTATGCGAAAGCAGATCGATAGTGCAAAAAGGAACTTGTGGAAATACTCTTGCGGAAAGGAGCCTGCGGAAAGGAGTTTGTGGAAAGGAAAAAATAGACAGTCGACATCCTGCATCCCACAAAATAGGAGATCAATGGCAAGAAAATTCCCAATGAAGATCAACGGTGGGGATGTGTTTATGAGGAAACCGTGTTGGGGAAATACAATTTCAAGAATAAATATGTAGTGTAGATCAACGGTATGAAGAGATTTGAATATAAGATCAATAGACTAGATTGTATCTGGAGAAGGAGAGTGTGGAAACACCAGACGACGATAAACAGGGCTGTAGAAATGAATTATGGATTGTAGGAATATGAAACATTTCCATTGCTTAATAAGATGTGACGATTGATCGGTTGGATGATGATTGGGTGTGTCTGTAAATAAATAGTCACAATCCCAAAAAAAAGTGTGAAGCAATGAAGAGTTGCATTGATACGAAGTAAGTATAGGGTATTTAAATGAATGATTATGTAAAGAGTTGATTGTCTATCTCAGTAAGTTTGATAGATTCCAAAGTGAATAGTTTACAACTATTCCAAAAGTATGAGAAAACCAGATTAGGGTGGTAGGGTGGCACTAGGGCAGTCCACAGGTCTGCAGGGGGTCGAAGGCTCCTTTCTAGTCGTAGCTGGAGAACAGGGTGTCGCAGCATATTTGTCTATAAAAATAGGTAGAAAAACCATAGGGGTATTGCAACATCCTAGTATGTAGTTGCATGAAAAACCTAGGGTACTGTTCTTTGCATCCTTTCTGTAGTAACAGATAAACAATTTTGTAAAATTCATATTATTAATGAGTTTGCGTTGGTGGTTTTCTCTTTGAGGTTTCCATGATAAAACCTTTGTCTGTTAGAATAATAAACCCATAGTTAGCTACCTTAGACATTAATTAATCCAATTTTTGTCTTATTTGCCTAGTTTCCATATTCCACCTTATGCAAGTTGTCCTCCACAAATCCATAGTGGTCAAAATTGCTAATTTTGAGTCATGGAGCACTTGGGAAACCTCCTGGAATAAAATCTGCTTTATTCCTGGCCTCCCTAGTGCATGTCTGCTTTTTCTGCTTTATTTCATGCTTTTTCAGTGTATTAAGGCAATTGGGAAAGTTTGACTAGGTGAAGTTAACTTGTCTTTTGTCCTCCACATCCTCCACTCTTTTCTCCTATGAAAAGAATGTATGAGTTGTCCTTCCACCCACTATTAGCTTTCCTAATTGATTTTTCCAATTCGTGAGCTCGTAGACAGTTTTGGAAACTCCTTTATGCACCTATGGGGGATTTGCTTAGTTTTAGTAAGCCTGCTTTTGACTAAATTTGAATGGCATATTCATGCATTCAAATCTCTCATGTAATTATTTATTGTGGTAGCCTATGACTTCACAGGGTTGGCTATTGTACACTTATTCAATACAGATTAGTGTTCAGCTCCATATTCAGTCTCTTTTGTGAGTAATTGGCAATTGTTGTGAGTGTAATTGTTCTAACACCTGGGTTCAATTTCCACATGGTATAGGAGCCTTTGTAGATCAATTTCTCTCCTTCCAATTTGTTTTGTAGGTTCAAAATCATTGACTAGGATCATTTTGCTGACTGACAGGAAAATTTCTGAGCTATGGATCAATCTCAGAAGATCATCTTGACTCCATTTAACTTCTTTGAATGGAAAGCAGAGATGGAGATACTGTTGAGAGAGAAATGCCTCTACAAAGTGACAATGGCAATAGAATTAGAGCCCAATGCAGCTACAAAGAAGATAAAATGGTACAACAGGAAGGATGAGGCCTATGGTCTCCTGTGTCTGAGCATATCCAGAGACCTCCTTTTCCATCTTGATGGATTGACATTACCGAATGAATTATGGGAGAAGATTTTTGATATTTTTGGAAAGACAGATGAGATGAGGGGACATCAAATTGAAAATGAATTGATCTCCCTGAGTCCCAATAGCTTTGAATCCCTGCAACTCTATTTTTCCAAGTTCAAAGCACTTGTTTTGCAGCTAAACCAATGTGGGATCAAAAAGAAGGATGATCAGCTGGTATTGGCCATACTCTCAAAGCTTATCCTTGACTATTCAGTGTTTTTTTCGACCTTCTATGCCACAAAGTTGATAGTTCGAGCCTGGAAAATGCCTAGCCTTGCAGATTTCATGGAATCTCTCACACAAGAACAAGATAAATTGGTGATGATGGGCACCATCAAACCATCCAAAGACCAAGATTTGGTTGCTGGAGATTCGAGGGTGGATTCAAAAAGCAAGAAGAAAGATAAAAATCCACCTGAGCAAAAGAGAGATAAGAACAAGTCTCCAGAGGAGCCTCAAGGTTCCAAGAAGAACCCCCAGAAGAAGAAGAACAAAGGAGAAATGAGCAAGTGTGCATACTACAGTAAGGGAAATAATTCTGAGAGCTCCTGCATGAAGAAGAAAATAGACATGCTGACCCAACTCCTGGAGAAGAATGGAATCTCCCTTCCAGACAGCTCAAAGAAGAGGGAAGGAGGATCAAGTTCAGACGACAGAGAGAGAGTTCATGCATTGGTTGCTGGAACATCAACCTCACCTAGTTTCATCATTGATTATGTAGCTTCAAGACATATGGTTTCTACCAAGGAGGCATTCACCTCACTTGACATGTCGAAAGGTCCACCAATAGTACTAGGAGATGACTCTCTCACTAAAAGTTTTGGCAAAGGGAGGATTTATCTTGACCATGGTAAGTTCAACAATGTGTTGCATGTTCCAGGTCTTGCCTCTAACCTCTTATCAGTGTATTAGATAACCCACACAGGGTCTCCAAAGAAGGTCATATTCTCCTAGAGCATAAATTTGAGAGAGCTAGTCACGAGAGAACCTCTGCACCTCTTGAGTTGATCCATAGTGATGTTGCTGGCCCATTTCCTCATATGTCAATGAGTCAGGACAAATATGCATTGACATTCATAGATGACTTTTCCAGGTATTGCCGGGTTTACTTCCTGAAACACAAGTCTGAAGTTTTTGGCCTCTTCAAAGTCTTTAAGGCTTTGGTTGAAAACTAGTCTGGGAGGAAACTCAAGGTCCTTAGATCTGACAATGGTGGTGAGTATGTCAAGTCTAATTTTATTCAATATTGTGCATATGCAGCATTCTATCCCTTACACACCACAACAAAATGGTGTTGCTGAGAGGAAGAACAGATCATTGAAAGAGATGGAAACATGCATGATGGAGGCTAAGACTTTGCCACCAAAGTACTGGGCTGAAGCTATAAACTATGCAGCCTATATCCAGAATAGGGTGCCTCATAAATAGCTTGAAGGTATGACTCCTTTCGAAGCATGGAGTGGGCACAAGCCAGATGTGACTCATTTCAGGATTTTTGGCTCAAGGGCTTGGGCTAGAATTCCAACATAAAAGAGGAAGGCTTTGCAGCCCCAAATCCAAGAGTGTCTATTTGTTTGTTACTCTGAATATTCAAAAGGGTACAATCTGATAAATTTGACCACAAACAAATCCTTTATCAAAAGGTGTGTTCAGTTTCAAGAACAGCCCCTAGCAGCAGTGGAAGTTGGAGAATCCTCTTCACCACCAGAACCTCTAAATGTAAGTGAAGAGATTGTTGAACATGCTGATTCTGATATGTCTAATAATGATGATTTGATTGTAGATCCTAACATCCCTACAAGGCCAAAATTTGCAGCCAATACCATTCATGCAGCTAGAGAACTAGCTGGAAATCCTAATGATCCTAGGAGGACTAGATCTCAGTTTGAGAGTGCTCTGTGCATGAAAGATCCTATGTTTGCAGAGAGGTGCTATCTGATGATTGAATCAGATCCACAGACATATGAAGATGCAGCAAATTATCCAAGATGGCAATCATCCATGAAGGAAGAGTTCAGCTCACTCCAGAAGAGCAACACTTGGGAGCTGGTTGATCTTCTCCCAGGGAGGAAGCTAGTTCAGTGTAAGTGGGTGTAAAAAACCAAATTTTCTGCTGATGGTTCACCTTCGAAGTACAAGTCTAGATTGGTAGCCAAGGGCTAGTCATAGGTTAATGGCATAGACTACAATGAGACCTTTGCACCAATGGCAAAGATGGACTCCATCAAGGTAGCCTTAGCCATTGCAGCTTCAAAGCAATGGGAAGTACATCACATGGATGTGAAGTGTGCGTTCCTGAATGGAGATATCACTAAGGAGATATACATGCAGCAACCTCAAGGATTTTCTACTAACCCCTCTCTTGTGTGCAGGCTAAAGAAGTCATTGTATGGGCTTAAGCAAGCCCCCGGGGCTTGGTATGCCAAGATTGATAGCTTTATGCTATCACTGAATTTTGTTCGATGAAAATCAGATCCAAATGTCTATTTGAAGCTGATTCATGGTTCATTAATGATCATTGTTTTGTATGTTGATGACCTTCTCATTACAGGAAGCTCAAAAGATGAAATTACCTCCTTGAAGGATGCAATGAACCATGCCTTCTCCATAACAGATTTGGGGCTATTGAGCCAATTCTTGGGGCTCGAGATTGCTCAAACGAAAGATGGAATCAAAGTGCATCAGTACAAGTATGCCTTGGATTTTCTAAACAAATTAAAAATGAAGGATTGCAATCCAAGCAAGACTCCCTTCCTTTTAGGAGTGAAGCTTGAAGAAGCCGATTCTTCACCTATGGTAAAAAATACACTGTATAGGAAATTGATTGGATGTTTGTTGTATCTTACACATACTAGACCTGATATTTATTATGCAGTAAGTGTGGCTTCTAGGTACATGGATCAGCCTCATGAGATCCATTGGAAATTATCCAAAAGGATCCTTAACTTTGTTCAGGGAACAAGGACACATGGGATCTTCTATAAAGCTAAATCTGATCTTGATTTGATTGGGTTTACTTATAGTGATTGGGTAGGTGATAGCATAGATTGAAATTCAACATTAGGATATGTGTTCATGCTTGCAAAAGGGCCAATCAGCTGTTCAAGCAAGAAACAAAGTGCCATTGCACTCTCATCTATAGAAGCAGAGTACAGAGGAGTTGTAAATGCAAGAACTCAATGTTTATGGTTGCAGGGGTTAGTTGGAGAGTGTGGCTTCGAATCAGAATAATCAACTACTATCTACTGTGATAATCAGAGTACCATTTGAATCTGCAATGATCCAGTTCAGAAGCAGAGAACCAAACACATTGAGATCCATATGCACTACATCAGACAGCTTGTGCATGATGGCACCATTCACCTACTCTTCTGTTCATCTTCACAACAAGTAGCTGATATATTCACCAAATTTTTTTATGAGAAGACTCTTAGCAATCTCAAATCACTGCTGGGGATTGCTGATCATGCTGTGAAGCATGAGTGATGACAATATTTCTAAATTTTGTTTTACAGTCCATGTTTAAGGGAGGATTTTTCCTACTGGGTTTTTGCCTCTTTCCTTGGTTAAATGGACATGCAGTATGTAAACGGTGACTAAGCCTTGTTGCTAGGCCCTATAATTTTCTGATATATTACTCATAATTCAGGCTTAAGGGGGGTTTGTTAGAATAATCATCCCATAGTTAGCTACCTTAGACATTAATTAATCCAATTTTTGTCTTATTTTCCTAGTTTCCATATTCCACCTTATGCAAGTTTTCCTCCACACATCCATAGTGGTAAAACTTGATAATTTTGAGTCATGGAGTGCTTGGGAAACCTCTTGGAATCAAATCTACTTTATTCCTGGCCTTCCTAGCGCATGTCTGCTTTATTGCTTGCTTTTTCAGTGTTTTAAGGCAATTGGGAAAGTTTGACTAGGTGAAGTTAACTTGTTTTTTGTCCTCCACATCCTCCACTCTTTTCTCCTATGAAAAGCATGTATGAGTTGTCCTTCCACCCACTATTATCTTGCCTAATTTATTTTTCCAATTTGTGAGCTCCTAGACAGTTTTGGAAACGATTTTATGCACCTACGGGGGATTTGCTTAGTTTTAGTAAGCCTGCTTTTGACTAAATTCGAATGGCATCTTCATGCATTCGAATCTCTCATGTAATTATTTATTTTGGCAGCCTATGACTTCATAGGGTTGGCTATTGTACACTTATTCAATACAGATTAGTGTTCAGCTCCATATTCAGTCTCTTTTGTGAGTAATTTGCATGTGTAATTGGCAATTGTTGTGAGTGTAATTGTTCTAATACATGGGTTCAATTTCCACAGTGTCTTAATTGTTGATTATTGTGTTTTAATTGAAAAGGGGTCAATATTTATTCACCCCATCCCCTCTCAATATTGTGGGATAGACCAATAGTAGATACCATTTCTACCATCTGGTTCATTAATATAGAGTTCAAAGTTCCTAACAAACATCAGCGTTGATATGAACTCTATATCGTATCTAAGCCCATTTACAATGGTGATTGATTACAAGTGTAGGGAATTTCAAATTAGAGTTCAATTGAAAATGGCTCGCATTGCTTCAATGACCTAGGAATGAGGTGATTAGGTGACTTCCTTCAAGTGAAGGATGAGGATTCACAGTGAGATATATCAAGTGTGGAAACATTTGGGCTACAGGGAGATGATATTTTTGGCCATGACTACAACGTGTCATGGCATCTAGGAAACACAAAATTCAATCTATCACAATATGTCACACTTCTAGAACTTGTTAGAATAATCAACCCATAGTTAGCTACCTTAGACATTAATTAATCCATTTTTGTCTTATTTGCCTAGTTCCCAATATTCCACTCTATGCAAGTTGTCTTCCACATGTCCTAGAAGTCAAACTTGCTAAAACTGAGTCATGGAGTGCTTGGGAAACCTCGTGAAATACATATTTAGCATATCTTCTTTATTCCAGATCCTCCCTAACGCATATCTGCTTTTTCTACTAAGTTTCCTGCTTTATTGAGATTTATGGCAAAAGGGAAAGTAAGACTAGCTGTAGTTGAATTTTTTTTCCCTCATCATCTTCCATTATTTTCTCCTAATAAAAGCATGTATGATTTTTCTTTCCATCACTTATTATCTTTCCTACTTGACTTTGCCAATTCGTGAGCCTCTAGGTAGATTTGGAAATTGCTTTATGCACCTATGGGGGATTTGACTAGATTTAGTAAGCCTACTTTTTGACTATTTCGAAGAGCATCCTTATGCATTCAAATATCTCATGTAATTATATATTACAACAGCCTATGAATTCATATGGTTGGCTATTGTACACTTATTCAATAGATATTAGTGTTATGCTCCAATTTTAGTCTCCTTTGTGTGTAAATTTGCATGTTTGATTAGCAATTTTATGAGTGCAATTGTTCTATGACTTGGGTTCAATTTCCACATGGTATCAGAGCCTTTGTAGATCAGTTTCTCTCCTTCCATATTTATATTTCAGGTTTGACATATTGACTGGGAGCAAATTCTACTGGTTGAAGGGCACAGTTCAGAGCTATGGATCAATCTCAGAAGATCATCTTGACTCCATTCAATTTATTTGAATGGAAAGAAGAGATGGAGATACTATTGAGAGAGAAGGGTATTTACAGGGTTACTATGGTAGCTGAGGCAGAGCCCAATGTAGCTACAGAGAAAATTAAATGGCACAACAAGAGGGATGAGGCCTATGGTCTTCTCTGTCTAAGCATATCCAGAGACCTCCTCTTCCATCTTGATGGATTGACATCACCTAATGAAGTGTGGGACAAGCTTGTAGATATTTTTGGTAATATAGATGATATGAGAGGACATCAAATCGAGAATGGGTTGATCTCTTTGAGTCCTAGCAGCTTTGAATCCCTACAACTCTACTTTTCCAAGTTTAAAGCCCTTGTTTTGCAGCTAAAACAATGTGGAATTGAAAAGAAGGAAGAGAAGATAGTTTTGGCCATACTCTCAAAGGTTGGCCCTGATTATTCAATGTTTTTTTGACCTTCCATGCCACCAAGTTAACAGCTCAAGCCTGGAAGATGCCTAAGCTTGCAGAGTTCATGGAATCCCTCACACAAGAACAAGATAAATTGGTGATGATGGGAACCATCAAACCTTCCAAAGACCAAGGTTTGGTTGCTAGAGATTCGAGGGTGGATTCAAAAGGCAAGAAGAAAGCTAAGAAGCCACCTAAGCAAAAGAGAGACAAGAACAAGTCTCAAGAGGAGCCCCAAGGCTCCAAGAATAACTTCCAGAAGAAGAAGAACAAAGGAGAAATGAGAAAGTGCGCATACTATAGTAAGGGCTATCATCTTGAAAGATCCTACATGAAGAAGCAAATTGACATGTTGACCCAACTCCAGGAGAAGAATAACATCTCCCTTCCTGATTGCTCAAATAAGAGGGAAGGAGGATCAAATTCAGAGGACGGAGAGAGAGTACATGCATTGGTTTCTGGCACATCAAGCTCACCTAGCTTCATCATAGACTCTGGAGCTTCAAGACATATGGTTTCGACTAGGGAGGCATCTCCTCTCTTGACATGTCTAAAGGTCGACCAATAGTGCTGGGAGATGACTCTTTCACTGACAGTTTGGGCAAACGAAGGATTGATCTTGACCATGGTAAGTTCAGTAATGTATTGTATGTTCCAGGTCTTTCCTCTAACCTCTTGTCAGTGTATCAGATGACCCACATAGGGTCTCCAAAGAAGGTCATATTCTCCCCTGATGATTTATATCACAAAGATCTTGAATGTTAAAGTCATTGCAAAAGGAGTTGTAGATCACACTTCGAAGGTATACATGTTTTCACATTTTCTGCCCTACTCAAATCCCTTTGCTCTTCTAATTCATGATAATGAGGAAAGAAAGATTTGGCATGAAATATTTGGCCATCTTAACTATAAGTATCTTTCTAATCTATGTGAAAAATAAATGGTCATAGGGTTACCAAAGATTAAACTTTCCAAGGGAGTCTGTCAAGGTTGTATCCTAGGAAAACACCCAGAGCATAAATTTGAGAGAGCTAGTGATGAGAGAACCTCTGCACCTCTTGAGTTGATCCACAGTGATGTTTTTGGTCCATTTTCGCATATGTCAATGAGTCAAGACAAATATGCATTGACCTTCATAGATGACTTTTTCAGGTATTGTTGGGTTTACTTCCTGAAGCATAAGTCTGAAAACCAGCCTGGGAGGAGACTCAAGATCCTCATATCTGACAATGGTGGTGAGTATGTCAAGTTTGAGTTCATTCAATATTGTGAATATACAGGTATTAAGATGCAACATTCAATCCCTTACACACCACAACAAAATGGTGTTGTTGAGAAAAACAACAGATCACTGAAGGAGATGTCAACTTGTATGATGGAGGCTAAGACTTTGCCACCAAAGTTTTTGGCCAAGGCTATAAAATGTGCATCCTATATATAGAATAGGTTGCCTCATAAACAGCTTGATGGTATGACTCCTTTCGAATCTTGGAGTGGACACAAGCCAGATGTGACCCATTTCATGATTTTTGGCTCAAAGGCTTGGGCTAGAATTCCAACAGAAAAGAGGAAGGCTTTGCAGCCCCAATGCCAAGAGTGTCTATTTGTTGGGTTTGCTAAATATTCAAAAGGGTACAATCTGATCAATTTGAGCACAAACAAATCCTTCATTGAAAGGAGTGTTTAGTTCCAAGAAGAGCCTTTAGCAGTAGTTGAAGTTGGAGAGCCTTCTTCACCGCCAGAACCATTGAATGTAAGTGAAGAGACAAATGAGTTTGTTGATTCTAATATGTATGATAATAATGATTTAATTTCAGATCCTGATAGTCCTATAAGACCAAAATGGGCAACAAATACCATTCATGCAGCTGGGGAACTAGCTGGAAATCCTAGTGGTCCTAGGAGGACTATATCTCAGTTTGAGAGTGCCCTGTGTATGAAAGACTCTTTGTTTGAAGAGAAGTGCTATATTATGGTTGAATCAGAACCATAGGCATATTAATATGTTGCACATGATCCAATATGGAAAACATCCATGAAATAAGAATTCAGCTCACTCCAGAAGAACAACACTTGGGAACTAGTTGATCTTCCCCCAGGGAGGAAGCTAGTTCAATGTAAGTGGGTTTTCAAAACTAATTTTTCTACTGATGGTTCAACTTTGAAATATGAGGCAATATTGGTAGCCAAGTGCTACTCACAGGTACATGTTATTGAATACAATGAGACCTTTGCACCAGTGGCAAAGATGGACTCCATCAGGCTAGTCTTAGCCATTTCAGCTTTGAAGCAGTGGGAGGTACATCACATAGATGTGAAGTGTTCTTTCCTGAATGGAGATCTTACTAAAGATATTTACATGCAGCAGCCTCAAGGGTTTGTGTCTAATCCATCTTTTGTGTGAAATTTAAAGAAATCATTGTATGGGCTTAAGTAAGCCCCCAGGGATTGGTATGCCAAGATTGATGGCTTTCTGCTGTCACTGAGTTTTGTTCGATGCAAGTCTAATCCTAATGTTTATTTGAAGCTGAATCATGGTTCTTTGATGATTATTTTCTTGTATGTGGATGACCTTCTGATTACAGGAAGATCAAAGAAAGAAATTGCCTCCTTGAAGGATGCAATGAACCATGCATTTTCTATGACTGATTTGGGGTTGTTGAGCCAATTCTTGGGTCTCAAAATTTCTCAATCCCAACATGGAAGAAAAGTACATCACTCCAAGTATTCTTTATATTTTTTGAACAAGTTCAACATGAAATATTTCAAGCCAAGCAAGATTCCCTTCCTTTTAGGAGTTAAGCTTGAAGAAGTAGGTTCTTCTCCTATGGTAAATAATACGCTGTATAGGCAATTGATTGGGTGTTTGCTGTACCTTACACACAATCGACCTGATATTTCTTATGCAGTAAGTATGGCCTCAAGATACATGGATCAGCCTCATGAGATCCATTGTAGAGCATCCAAAAGGAGTCTTAACTTTGTTCAGGGAACAAGAACTCAGGGGATCTTCTACAAAGCTAAATCTGATCCTGATTTGATTAGGTTTACTGACAGTGATTGGGAAGGTGAAAACATAGATCGAAAGTCAACATTAGGATATGTGTTCATTCTTGCTGAAGGAGCAATCAGCTAGTCAAGTAAGAAATAGAGTTCCATAGCACTCTCATCTACACAAGCAGAGTACAGAGGAATTGTAAATGCAGCAACTCAATGTTTATTGTTGCGGGGGATACTTGGTGAGTGTGGCTTCGAATCTGAGTTTTCAACTATTATCTATTGTGATAATCAGAGCACCATTAGAATCTACAATGATCCAGTTCAGAGACATAGAATCAAACACATTGAGATCCATATGCACTACATCAGATAGCTTGTGCATGATGGCACCATTCACCTACACTTCTGTGCATCTTCAGAACAAGTAGCAGACATATTCACCGAATTTTTTTGTGAGAAGACATTCAGAAATATCAAATCACTACCGGGGATTGTTGATCATGCTGTGAAGCATGATTGATGACAATATTTTGAAATTTTGTTTTACTTTCCATGTTTAACAGAGGATTTTCCCATTGGGTTTTTGCCTCTTTCCTTGGTTAAATGGACATGCAGTATGTAAAGGGTGACTAATCCTTGTTACTAGGCCCTATATTTTTTTGATATTTACCCATAAATTTAGGCTTAAGGGGGGATGTTAGAATAATCAACCCATAGTTAGCTACCTTAGACATTAAGTAATCCGTTTTTGTCTTATTTGCCTAGTTTCCAATATTCCACTCTATGCAAGTTGTATTCCACATGTCCTAGAAGTCAAACTTGCTAAAATTGAGTCATGGAGCACTTCAGAAACCTCATGGAATCCATATTTATCATATCTTCTTTATTCCAGATCCTTCCTAGCGCATATCTGCTTTTTCTACTAAGTTGCCTGCTTTATTGAGATTTATCGCAAAAGGGAAAGTAAGATTAGGTGTAGTTGACTTTTTTTTCCCTCATCATCCTCCATTATTTTCTCCTAATAAAAGCATGTATGATTTGTATTTCCATCACTTATTATCTTGTCTACTTGACTTTTCCAATTCATGAGCCTCTAGGAAGATTTGGAAACTGCTTTATGCACCTATGCGAGATTTGACTAGATTTAGTAAGACTACTTTTTGACTATTTCGAATGGCATCCTTATGCATTCAAATCTCTCATGTAATTGTATATTGAAGCAGCCTATGACTTCATATGGTTGGCTATTGTACACTTATTCAATACAGATTAGTGTTATGCTCCAATTTCAGTCTCCTTTGTGTGTAAATTTGCATGTTTGATTAGCAATTTTGTGAGTGCAATTGTTCTATCACTTGGGTTCAATTTACACAGAACTGAAACTACATATACAGATCGGAAGAGTTGGACCATAGTTCAACCCCCTGACTTCGTTATACTATATAGGGTAAAGAGTCTTCCATCACTCTGCCTCTACGGGATAAGTTGAAATTGGAACGATAAAAATATATTATTATAGGGATACATATCTACATTTCTCTTACAACATGAGTCAACTCCTTTTTAATAATACTCAGTTGCATCAATATAATGATGCTTCTTTTTGCTTCATTGATTAGATTCTTGATAGTGCTTTAAATAACTAGTTATCAGTGGTTTACATCTCATCATTTATTTAATTAATATTTCCAACAAGTATCTGTAAATCCCTCATAGCAGGTCTCTATCCAATGAATTGCATTGTGATACATCAATTCTAAGGATCCATACTTAATAACTTTATAATTATTCGAATAAAAATATAGATGGATTCATAGCCAATGCTAATGATTCTTTTTGGACTGATATATCGAAAGAGATGAAAAAGTGGATTGAGAAATGAAATTTTGGGGAGAGAGAGAATCGGGATTTTCCAAACAATTATTGATGCTTCCCTAGTTGCTCAGATGGTTCTCACCTCAACCAATATTAAAAATTATAATTCTATGCACTGGTTGTGTGATAATTTCTAACATGTCGATACATTAATTATCTATGAACTTAAAACCAATATGTTTCTGATACACTGACATGGTTTCTAAGTATCTCGAAAATTCTAAAATAGAAATCCAATAACTGACAAACCTGGTTGTACTACAGATTGTCAAGAACATTGAGACTCAAGTGAGTCAAGGTTGAAATTATAAGTTGGTCTTTGATTGATGACAAAACAAATCTTCATGAGCCTGTATATTGTTGGGAATGCCCAAATCCAAGTGAAGCAAGGTTGTAATTAGTGTTTCTTCCATCGATGGCTTGGGCAGATATGCAAGAGATCTTATCACAAAATAAGGGTTCAAAAACAATACTTGGTCCATTAAACTAGCCATAATTTTGATAATTCCTATACATTTCTTATAAATAAACCTTACAAAATTATGGGTTGTTGATGTATTTGAAATTCGGAATGTATTCATCTATGTATCTTATGTCTTGTAACCCGATGTTTATTCCAAGATGTATCTATTATGTAATTGAGTCATGTTGTCATGCCCGATGTTTGGATCAGGAGGAGCTATAATGTAAACAAGTCATGTCTAGTCATTGTGGGTAGCCCTCCTATTGTCTAAGGGTTAAAGTCCCCACAGTTCCTGGGCACTAGGGTTATTAGACTCTCCTAGAGAGGTCGGCCCTAGTAGGGTTTTAGTCATGTTGGGATTAGTATAAATAGAGAGTTGGACTCTCTATTTAGCACACATCACATACACACTCAAGTGTAGCACATAGTTGAGGAAGGAGAAGACACTGGGGCTAGATAAGAAGAAGTTTACTGCTGTCGGGAGATCACTTACTGTTTTGGGATTTTCTATTTTGGTGTTGATTTTATCTCTAAGGAAGTTTTGGGGTTTTCTCCATTTATGGTTTCCCCAAGGAAAAACACTATGTTCATTGTCTCTTATGTTTGGTTGTTGTGCTTGTTATTCTCTCAGTTAAAGATCCTAATAATCCTAGTTTAATGTTGAAAAACTAACATGGTATCAGAGCTAACCTGAGAAGAAGACACTGTGCAGCTGCGGGAACTAGGGCTTCCTAGTTTGTGGATCTTCCTCCATGGATTTTCAGCAAAAGTAAGGTATAATAACTCTCCTCCTTAGGGAGCATCTTTTTGTCGAAGTAGAATCCATTTCTGAGGTTTTTCAGTTTTGGACCCGACACTGCTGTTGAAAATTAGGGCTTTTCATAGAAGAGGATTATTTTAGTGATCCCAGGCCTGGATTGATCTCCTCCCCAAAATCAAAGTTAGGGATAAATTTCAAGACATTTGGGTGGACAAAACTCTGGAAAAGAAAAACCCTAATTTGCTCCTGATCCAGCACTGTGGGATTTCAGCTCCAAATCCAGATCCGACATCTTGACCTGGTAAGATCTAAATTTTTTGTATTTCCATTTGAGGTTCTTAGTTAAGATGTCTCATCATACCAATCTTGATGAAAATCTTGAGGGAGCTGATAACTGTCGAGCTTGGAAGTATAGGATCTCACTGGTCCTGGAGGAAAATGAGTTGGACTCCTACATCCATGAGGAGGTTTCAGTTCCAGAGGAAAATGAGGCTAAGGCCTTACATAAGAAGAAGTTGGTTATGGAAAAGAGGATCATTGTTGACTCTATTAAGGATCACCTTATCCCACGGGTGTGCTCTCTCAAGACACCTAAAGCTATGTTTGATGCTCTAACCAAATTGTTTGAAGGGAAGAACATAAACCGAAAGATGAATTTGAGGAATCAACTGAAGAATGTGAATATCCAAAATGTAGAGACTATCCTATCTTAATTCACAAGGGTTTCTCAGATCAAGGAACAATTGGAAGCAGTAGATGAAGAAGTGGAGAATGTATAAATTGTGATGACCACCTTGAATGGTCTCCCTAGGACATGGGACTCTTTCATTCAAGGGATATATGCTAGAAAGAAGTTAGTCAAGTTCAACAGACTGTGGGAAGAATGTTCTCAAGAAGAAGCTCGGATAGCAGCTCGAGAAGAGAAGATGGGAAGTGAAGATCAAGCTCTCATAGTGTAATCCAAGAAATCTAGATCCAGCCATCATAGAAGTAAGTACTCTCATCATATGAATAACTCTAGAAATCCTAGAGATAGGTCTAGTACATTTTCTATACATGTGATGAAAAAGGACACTTTGCTAGAGATTGTCCTAAGAATAAAAGTAGCTCTCACAAGAAGAAGGGAAACAAAAGAAGACATCATGCTCATGCTACAGAGGATGATGAACCTTCATCAAAGAGAACCAGATATGAAAGTGAAGATTATTCAAGCAAGGATGAATATGTTTTGATCTCCACTCTCATGAGAAACATTACTCATGGAAGTGATGATTGGCTTATAGACAGTGGGGCTTCCAAACATATGACTAGATTCAAGGAATCCTTTGTGAAAAGTTTAGAACATGAATCACCTCACAAAATGAAGCTAGGAGATGACTACCAATATCCAATAAAAGGTAGTGGGGAATCTTCCTATAAGCTAGACTCTAGAAAGTCTATAACAATGAAGGAAGTTTTGTTTGTGCCAGGACTCAAGAAGAACCTTCTCTCCATATCAGCATTAGATGCAAAAGGAATGAGGGTTGCATTCATAGATGGTGAAGTCATCACGTGGCCAAAAGGAAAGACTATTGATTATGCAATAGTGATTGGTGAATAAGAAGGAGGTTTGTACAAATTGAAAGGCCATCCAGAACAAGCCTTGGTCCATGACACAGTAGAGCTAAGTTAACTTTGGCATAGAAGGCTTGCACATGTGCATTATAGAGCACTACCTCTTGCAAGCAAAGCTGTTGAAGGTCTTCCAGAAATATAGGAAAAACATGATGGGGTCTGCAAAGGATGTGCGAAAGGAAAGAACACAAAGAAGACATTTCCAAGTAGTGAAAGCAAAGCAAAAGGAATCTTGGAAATCATTCACTCCGATGTATGCGGTCCTATGTCATCAAGCTCACTAAGTGGGTATGCATATTATGTTTCTTTTATTGATGAATTTTATAGGAAGACATGAGTTTACTTCATGAATAACAAAGACGAAGCATTCAACAACTTCAAGGAATTCAAAGCCTTGATCGAGAATCACACTAAAAAGAAGATCAAGACCTTTCGATCAAATAATGGTGGAGAATTCACTTCAAATGAATTCAAAGAGCTATGTAAAGAATCAGGGATTAAAAGGGAGTTGTCCACTCCTTATAATCCACAGTAGAATGGGATTGTGGAATGGAAGAACAGAACTATCATGGAAGTTGCAAGTGCTATGCTTCATGATCAAGATCTTCCTATGCATCTTTGGGCGGAAGCTTCTAGAACAGCGGTGTATGTATAGAACCGTACTCCATAAAGAGTACTCGAGAACAAGACTCCTAAAGAAGTCTCCTCCAGTAGGAAACATGCTTGGGTACGTGAAATTATCCAAGGTGCAGAAAGATATGGGGCTCCACAAGAGAATCACAGAGAAAGAAAGAGGACCAGATCCTGCTCCAGGTATGTAGCTTTACTATGTGATTTCATTGATAAAGAACCTTCCAGTTATGAAGATGTGGTAGAATAGAAAGAATGGAAGGATGCTATGATCGAACAGTACCAATCGATCATGAAGAATGATGTTTGGGATGTTGTCCCAAGACCAGAATGGAAGTCAGTTGTAACTACCAAATGGATCTACAAGATCAAGCATGCTGCAGATGGTAGCATTGAAAAGTATAAGGCAAGATTTGTGGCTCGAGGTTTCTCTCAGAAAGAAGGAATAGATCATGAATAAACCTTTTCCCCTGTAGCCAGATACACTTCCATTAGATCAGTACTAGCTCTGGCTGTAGTGATGAAATGGAAGATACACCAGATGGATGTCAAGACTGCTTTCTTGAATGGTGTAGTAGAAGAGGAAGTGTATGTAGAACAAGCACTTGGTTTTGAGACACATGATAGAGAGTTTCACGTATCCAGATTGAAGAAAGACCTGTACGGTTTGAAATAGGCACCCGGAACTTGGTACGGAAAAATTGACAGCTTTCTATCTAGTTTGGGCTTTACCAAAAGTAAAGCAGATTCCAATCTTTACTACAAGGTTGAAGATGGCAACCCGGTGATGCTCCTAATATATGTAGATGATCTATTTGTGAT
Source organism: Pseudotsuga menziesii (assembly GCA_001517045.1). Taxonomy (NCBI): domain Eukaryota; kingdom Viridiplantae; phylum Streptophyta; class Pinopsida; order Pinales; family Pinaceae; genus Pseudotsuga; species Pseudotsuga menziesii. The sequence goes on from LPNX010263310.1 coordinate 132,460, forward strand.
AGGTATGGATGGGTTGATTGCTGATACGAAGAGAAATCTTGCTGCTGAGTTTGAGATGAAGGACTTGGGTATGATGCATTATTTCCTAGGCATGGAGGTGTGGCAGAGTGCATATGGAATCTTTCGTGGACAAGGGAAGTATGTAGTAGAGATCCTAAAAAGGTTTGGGATGATGGTCTGCAAATCCATGGCCACACCTATGGCATCAAACCTAAAGCTATTGAGTGATGCTTCATCAGAGTCGGTTGATGCTACGATGTATCATTAGATGATTGATGTACCTGAAAAACATGAGACCAAACATTTGCTTTGCTGTGAACACCTTGAGCCAGTTCTTGACAGATCTGAGAAATGTTCACTTGATTGCTACAAAGCATATTCTGAGGTACCTGGGGGGTACAGTTGATTATGGGCTCAAGTATGAGTCGAATCACAAGATTAACCTAAAGGGTTATGTTGATTCAGATTGGGCAAGAAGTGCCATCAATTGGAAGAGCACTTCAGGATGTTGCTTCAGTATGGGATCAGGTGTGATCTCTTGGTTTAGCAGGAAGTAATCCTGTGTGGCATTGAGTACAGCTGAAGCAGAGTATGTCGCATATTCTTCAACTAGTTGTGAGGCAGTATGACTAAGGAAGCTACTGTATGATATATTTGATCTCCATTTGGATGCTACTTGTATACATTGTGACAACCATAGTTGTGTGAAGTTGTCAGAGAATCTAGTGTTCCATGACAAGTCGAAGCATATCGAGATCAAGTATCACTATATTAGGGATATGGTGCAGAGGGGAGTAGTGAAGCTCCAGTATGTTGCAATGGAGGAACAGATAGCTGATGTATTGATGAAGCCATTGGCTAGGCTAAATTTTGAGTACTTCAGGGAGAAGCTTGGTGTTCTCCAGATTGAGGTTTCCTCCAAGGGAAAGTGATTAGACCCATAGCCATTCTAACATGGTGAGAGGATTGGTTCCTTCCATGGTTAGATGTAAGGGATGAGGCACCCTATCATGGTAAGAGGATTTAGGTTCCTTCCATGTCAGATATGAGTGCTAGCCATTCTGTCGAGTAGAATAGATGTAAGGGAAACTGTCATTCTAGGAATGGAGGCACCTGGTTAGTTACCAGGAAAACTCAGTCTAAGACTAAGAATCCATTTTGATGTGATAGATGGATGTGTTCCCACTTGATCATATGTAAGGGCTGAACCATTATGTCATGGATAAAGGATTAAGTTCCTCCCATGTCAGATGTGAGTGTTGGCCATTCTGACAAGTAGGTCAAATGTAAGGGCAACTGCCATTCTAGGAATGGAGGCACCTGGTCAGTTACCAAGTAGCTCAGTTTGGGACTCAGGGCCATTCTGATGCGATGGTAGGATTAGTTCCTCCATGATCAGATGTGAGTGCATGCCATTTTCAATGCGATGCTTCATGCATGGTCGGATTGTAAGTGCAGAGCCATTTCTGATGCGGTGCTTCGTGCATGGTCGGATTGTAAGTGCTGATCCCTTTTGATGTGGTGCTTCCGAGCATGGTCGACTGTAAGTGCTGTGCCTTTCTAACAGGATGAGGTTGGATGTAAGTGTAGATCCTTTCTGATGTGGTGTGCTTGCACATGGCTGGATATAAGTACTGAGCCATTCTAGCACGATGTGTTTACACATGGTCAGATGTGAGTGTTGGGCCTTTTTGACATGATGAGGTTAGATGTGAGTGCTTGGCATGCCTTTATGACAAGATGAGGTTGGATGTAAGAACTGAGCGGGCCATTTTGACTTAAGTGTCAGATATAAGCGCTAATGAAGACCTACATGAAGGCTAGGCCTATAGGATTGACTCTATATAACTTCCTGTGATGAGAAGAATCGAGATAGCACCATTATTGGACAGCATATGATGATGATCCAGACTTGATGATGATCCAAATCAAGTGATCCAGATGTGTTGATCCAGACTTGATGACGATCCAAATTAAGTGACGATCCAGTTGTGATGATGACACAAACTCGATGATGATCCAGATCAAGTGATGATCCAAATGTGATGATGATCCAGACTTGATGATGATCTAGATTGAGTGATGATCCAGATGTGATGATGATCCAATAGTGATGAGCCATTAGTCATGATGATGTAGATCCCATGATGATGAAGAATTTAAGAAGAAGATGACTTGAAGACTTGAAGACAAAGAAGATGAAGAAGACGAAGAAGACTTGAATATGAAGATGACTAGATGATCCAGTTGATGCAAAGAAGAAGACCAGTGCTGAAAATTGTGTCGAAAGAATACCTTCCTAGTTAAGAGGGAGTGTTGATGTATTTGTAACTTCAGAATGTATTCATCTATGTATCTTATGTCTTGTAACCCGATGTTTATTCTGAGATGTATCTATTATTTAATTGAGTCATGTTTTCATGCCCCGATGTTTCAATCGGGAGGAGCTATAATGTAAACAAGTCATGTCAAGTCATTGTGGGTAACCCTCCTATTGTCTAAGGGTTAAAGTCCCCGCAGTTCCAGGGCACTAGGGTTATTAGAATCTCTTAGAGAGGTCATCCCTAGTAGGTTTTTAGTCATGCCAGGATTAGTATAAATAGAGATCTGGAATATCTATTTAGCACACGTCACATACACACTCAAGTGTAGCACATAGTTGAGGAAGGAGAAGACACTAGGGCTAGATAAGAAGAAGGTTACTGTTGTTGGGAGATCACTTACTGTTTTGGGCTTTTCTATTTTGGTGATGATTCTATCTCTGAGGAAGTTGTAGGGTTTTCTCCATTTATGCTTTCCCCAAGGAAAAACACTGTGTTCATTGTCTCTTGTGTTTGATTGTTGTGCTTGTTATTCTCTCAGTTAAAGATCCTAATAATGCTAGCTTAATGTTGAAAAACTAACATGGGTATTGAAATACAATGATTAAAAAACATTTTACCTTAAGAACTTCATGATCTCAAAAGAAAAGAAAAGTACAAATCCATAGCATATGGAGCATCCAGTGCTCTTGTTATTGATAACCGTCCATATTTTCCCCAAATTAATCAAATTCTTTCCATTTCCAAATTCGTGGACTTAAAGAGTCGGAAGGGTGCAAACTTGTTTCACAATGTTGTGGACACAGCCTTGAAGAAATAATAGAGTGAAAGGAGTCATGTCATTGGAGAAAAAACAAAACTCTCCACAGATGTTGATCCCATTCATGGTTGAGTAAAATATTAATGCAAAATATGTGGTTCCTTTACGTATTCCCTAAAATCATTTTGAGTTAAAGGAAACTTCAAAAACAAAAAATAAATAAAAGCAATACAAAATAGACATTTGATATTAAATGCCTATTTTCTCTCATATTGTAAAAATCGACTTAAATATCATGGAAAATTTAAAATAATTTAAAACCTATTTTACATTAATATTTGAGACAAAATGACAATTTTGTCTTTAAAAAACGTTTCAAACATGCCCATCTTGTAGTAGTGTAATACAGGAAGATTTCACGACTAAACAGGGTAAAAAAAATTTACATATGCAAACAATGCATATGCGTTGGAGTAGTAATACATCCTTAGTACATAGTTTTGACCTTAAGCTAAATTTAATTTCCCACATGCAATGATATCCTATGGTTTAGACTTAGGAGAGTTAACAACAATATATATGGTTATTTTTTCCTATTCACACCTACAACAGTTCCCTAATTGGTCAACCTAGCCCATGTGCACCCTCATTAATGCATTAGGGTGCTACCTCCTTGATTTGGGGGATCCAAGTTTGACCAAGTGCGTTAGTGGTGTATTTGGCATATTTTGGCTCTCCTAGGAGCAATTATTCCAACCTAGAGACTCCCACTCACCTCTATCTTCTCACCCACACTTTTCTAGGACTCATTAATGACCCAGCACACTACAACCACATGAAAACCTTGGTTTGTGACTGTTTGGGCTGAGTTGGATCTCCATTGGTCCACCTAGGGGGGATTGAGGTCAAATCTCACCATGACACATGTACAACTCCCATTGGGTTCCACGGCATCACGAATTTGTCCAATGTAATACAAATAAGTATCATACACATATTCAAGGTGTGTTGTAATATAATGGTTTTATATTAGCACCTTTCACATGTGTTATTCCGGCTATTTTAGTTTCTTTATTTTCTCTTGCATATTTTGTCAAACACTTTGATGGTGAAATTGTTCTAGCTCCTAGATATAAATTGAGATGCAATTATCACATGGTATCAGAGCTTGTTGGATCTGCAACAAAACTTGTGAGGTTGAGCTACTGTTTAGGGAATATTTCTAGTTTGTGTGAGTGTTTTTCATTGCAGGTTTTTACAACAACTTCATGGATTCAAAATTTGTTCCTCTTCTTTCTCCATTCAACTATTTTGAGTGGAATTCAAATATGTGTTCATATCTCAAGAGACAATGTCTCTATGATGTGTCCATCGGAGCTGCGAGAGAGCCAAAGTCCTGTCAAGAAAAGGATGATTGGCTTAAGGACAATGATAGAGCCTATGGAACTATGTGTCTAGCTATACCTCCTACAATGCGCTACCTAATTGATTCTGCTAATTACACATTTGAGATTTGGAGAAATCTAGATGAATCTCTTGGCATGCAACAAGAAGATGCGAGCTATATTGAGAGAAAGAAAATAGGAACCTCCTTATGTGTTCTTTCTCCTATGATCTCGGACTCATGCATTTCTCAAGAAGTATCCAAAGATTCAAAAAATGATCCAACTCAAGTTTCTTCCTCTATGGCTTCCTCTCCTTGTCAAAATGCTATGTTTCATGAAGAGAGAATACTAGTTGCTTCCATCACTACTACTGAAGAATTATCTATCCATTCTACACCCTTATCCTCTATGTCCTCTATTACGAATGAGGAATATGTATTGCTCGTTGATTTTCATAGCGAGCATTCTCTAGAAGATGTTTTTTTTCACATGAGAGTATTGGTTTGAAATATGGAGAGTTTTGGATGTCAAGTGAATATCTCTCATTTCTTCACACTATTTTTCCCAAATATTCCTCCACTGTCACTAGTAGAGTTCCTTCAAGCTCATATGAAGATGTAGAATCCCTTCCCATCAAAATGGCACATTTGGGACTCTTATTCCACATTATTGCAGTTGATTACAACCTTCGTTTGAACTTGATGCTTCAAAATCCTTATGAATTGCTTGGGGTCACCTATTCTAAAGCATTTTCAGTCTCTTTCAGGAATGGAATCCTGTTTGGTTTGAATTTCAAGTATGAAGAGCACCATTCGCTCTCCTATCAGCACATTTAACTTTTCCTACATGGTATGAGGATTAATCATGCAATTGTTCCTGAGTTGGTTGAGAACATTCCATTTGTTCCCAAGAATAGGATTCCTCCAGACATTTTTTAGTTTGGAGTATATGAATATTTTGTTTGTATGTCATCATCCATTTTTTCGGGGAGGTTTTGTCCCATCAGGTTTTTCTCCTTACCTCTATTACATGGATCAATAAAATTTGTAAAAGGTGACTTGTGCCTTAGTTTATAAGGCCTAAAAATAATGAGAAGTACTAAGTATGGATTAAGGGGGGGTGTTGGAACAGTAATACATCCTTAATACTTAGTTTTGACCTTAGGCTAACTTTATTTTCCCACATGCAATGATATCCTATGGTTTAGACTTAGGAGAGTTAATTCAACAATATATTTGGTTATTTTGTCCTATTCACACCTACAACAGTGCCCTTGTTGGTCAACCTATCCCATATACACCATCATTAATGCATTAGGGCACTACCTCCTTGATTTGGGGGATCCAAGTTTGACCAAGTGCGCTAGTGGTGTATTTGGCCTATTTTGGCTCTCCTATGAGCATTTATTGCCACCTAGAGCCTTCCATTCACCCCTATATTCTTACCCACTCTTGTCTAGGACTCATTAATGACCCAACACACTTCAACAACATTCACACCTTGGTTAGTGACTGTTTGGGCTCAGGTGGATTTCCATTGGTCCACCTAGGGGGGATTGAGGTCAAATCTCACCATGACACATGTACAACTCCAATTGGCTTCCAGATCCTCACAAATTTGTCCAATGTACTAAAAATATTTATCATACACTTATTCAAGGTGTGATGTAATATAATGGTTTGATATTAGTGCCTTTCACACGTTTTATTCCGGCTATTTCAGTTTCTTTGTTTTCTCTTGCATATTTTGTCAAACACTTTGATGGTGAAATTGTTCTAGCTCCTAGATCTAAGTTGAGATGTAATTATCATAATATGGAAATCAACTTCCTATGAAATGTTTATTTTCAATAATGAATAAGAGGAATCAAAATCTAAGTTTCATTTCTTATAAACGCCTAAAACCTTTAATGAATAGGGCGCAAGTAAGCATAAATTAACTCTTCGATATTCAGGAAGAATGACCTTTGTTTTAAATAAATAAATTACACAGGAAAAATAAAATATCTATATCAAAATTGCAGCCAACAAACGATAAAAAAGAGTCAAATATTCACAAAGATATCACTTGGTAAGTTCCCACACCTATTTTACATTCGCATGTGAGGGTAAGGGTTTCGAACATGGGTTGATAGTGGTTGTAGAAGGAGGGTTTCAGAAGCATTTTAAATGTCCTTTGGTCTTTCGAAACCCTAACAGTAAACCATCAATTAGGCACAAGGACAGGTGTAAGGAGGTGTACAAGGCCAGGTACTCACCCACATGTCTGCTTTGAAAGTCCTCAACCGTAATAATACCAATAAGGTCAACATTTGGTTAATAAAATGGGGGGGGGGGGGAGTTGATCATAACCATAACCTTTGGTTAATCAACTATATGTTTTCGATACCCTAGTCCCATGAGTATATAACATGTTATAGTATGTTGGATTGGTGAAGCTTAGGTTGTGCTATCAACCATTGTTTCGCTACCCTAGCCCGAAGTCTTAAGTGGTTCATTATGACACACGGTTTGGGTGAAGATAGGTTTAGCGCTAGGTAGATCATGTGTATGATATAGTTTTAGATTAGGATTATGTGAGACTAATGTGAGTACCCTATTATGGGTGAAGTTGCCCCATTGGGATTGAATATAAATGAAATTGCATTGGCATATTCCTAAGGTGTCGAATAAGACCTTAAGATAAAAATTATATCATCCTTCATTTAAGGAAATAGAAACAGATATATACCATGTAAAAGTGTAAGTTCCATTGAAAGGATCATGAAAGTTATAGTTCATCAAGAATATTTTCTTTTGAAAGAGACACTTCCATTTTTGTTTCAAGAGGAAAATGAAGCAGGGTAATTCAACGAATAAAAATTAAGAATATTGAGATTCTTTCACACATTTAATCGAACAGGAAAATGATGCATGGTAATTCAAACAATAAAACTTCAGAATGTTGAGCTTCTTCCACATATTTAATTGAACAGTAACAGTTCTTGCATATTAAAACATAATTCTTGCGGACTGGAATAACATTAGTAGGCCATATATTGAGCATTACAATATTTCAATATGTGACAACTTATTTAAATGCGAAAATAATTGTCTCAATTGATGTGAATAAGTTTTAAAAGGAATAAATTCTCATTGTTAAAAAAAAACTATTTCAACCTGCATCACAATTAATTTGGTGACTATTAAACAAAATTTATTAGTATAATATGAGAAATTATTTTGGAAAACTAAAATTTTGAAAAACTCATACCATTAATGGTTTTCAATCAAAATAAATAAATGTTGGAATTGACCATATTAACTTTTAGAGTGTTCTATACAAGAAACACCTGAGTATATTTATCATTCTTATTACTAATAGAAACATGGAAAAAAGGAAGAAGTTGTTAACCTAATCAAGTAATTAAGAAAATAAATATATGAAACTCAAACGTATTTGAAGACCTCATGTTCATAGTGAAAACATTGGCCATGATGGTAGATGAATTAACAAACTATGGATTGGAGTCTATAAAAATGTAGCTCATAAAAGAAGAAGTAACTTTAAGATTTTGTAGAAATATTTAAGAAAAAATTTGGATCTATATAAAGGGTTGATAGCTAAATTATCATAAAATGAACTATAATAAACAAGTAAACACACAATGAACCTCTTGAATATTATCAATATTTTGAAACAAGGAAACACACAATGAACCTCTTGAATCTTGCCAATATTTAGAAAGTGAATGTACAAATGACTACAAATCCATAAGAGCTTCAAGTTATCATTCATAAGTTGTGACCAAACTTTAAGCATTTAAAATTCAATCACCTTTTAGATATGGAAATAGTACGAATAAGTGTCTATCTAAACTTGTAGCAAATTTCTATATAGTTGCTAGAATTTGATAATAAGTGTCCATCTAAATTTGTAACAAATTTCTATTTAGTTGCTAGAATTTGATGGTATAGAAAGTTAGAATTACGATATATTTAGAAATCTAATCTTGATGTTTTTTGAAAATTTGTATTGGTTCAAAGTTTAGAAAAACCTATAAATCCATTGTTCCACCATGAGAGAGTTGTGAAACATGGTACACATTTTTTTATGTCTAGAATTTGTACCAAGTTTTTAGGATATTTGTGATGAAACAAATATTTTGTTTGCTAGAATAATAACTTAATCCATAATGAACATATCATGCATTAAAAAAAAACTATAACTTTTGAGAAAAAAAAATATCCATAGATAAATTCAATATAACATATTTCTAGAAAACCATTTTGAAATTTTGATCAGTTTGATATGATTTGTTATGTTTGAATAACTAGTCATCACACAATGACTAGTAGGAGGAGATATCTCTTATCTATATATGTACAAACTAACCTAAACTAATGAAAACAAAGTTAGTCAGTGGGACATAAATCTCATAGCTTCTTAGAATCCACCACTTGACATTTGGAGAAAATGCATGAATTTTAGATCATAAATTGGAGCTGAATGTTTCTATTTTCTTTTAAAAAAACTTCTTATGCATATAAAATCATATGAATTCATGGGACCCCACTTCTTGTGATGTATGGAAAATTTCCAAGTTGCAAGGGCTTGGTTCACTAGTACAAAATGAGGAATTAGCTACTACGTGACTAAAAATTCTAGTCACCACAGGTTTTTCAAGTGATTTACTACTAAATATGAGCAAATTTGATTGCCCAAACTATAAACGACTAAAATTAACAACTAAGTTAGTCACCGATTAACAAATATGACTAGACAATAAGAGACAGAGTTAAAAATTACTAACATAAACGACTAATTTAGTCACGACATAAAAAATGACTAACTAGAAGAATATTAATTAGTCATTTTTAATTATGTCATGGAAAATTGCAATTGTGATAATGAAGTGTTACAATTTAGTAAATTTTGTAAATTTTATACCTTCTATTAGTAATATTGGTTCCATGCACCTTGATCTTCTGAGATCCAACAAAGCAATTGAATGAATTTTCTCTTGACAATATTTATCCCTGCTGCACCATTGAAGCAAACCGTTAAGCGTGTGCCAAAGGAAAATTAGGTTCCTACAATTACAAATTAGGTACTACAACTAGTGCCATATCGATACCTAGAAGCATCATAGCTAGTTGTTGATCCTTCAATGTAAGATTCCCAAGTCCCATAATGAGGTGTTTCTCTAACTTCAATATAACTATCATGATTTGTGATCGTCGAACTAGCTGCACCAATCGACATAGCTTCAGTAGGATCAATTCCTTTAAACATCGTAGCAGTTGATCCAATAATAATTGAACTGGTGGAAGCACCAAGAACAATATTTTAACCAATGAAAGACTCAATTATAATTAAATTGGGGTGCTGACCTAGAACAAGTCTCAGATCCATATGCAGCAAAGGTATAAGCCCGACCCCATCTCGAAGTTTCAGGTAAATATTTTGATTCCTTGATCTGTAACAGTCCTCACCTTGTAGAATATGATATGTCACAGAATATGATATGTATAATGTAGTGATGACCTCTCCTTATCACTATCAAGTTAAACATCCTTTATGCATTATTAGCGAGGTAAATTTTTCATCTAACGTCACCACCCTCCTAATTTACGATGTGCACAACTAGAGACATCTAGTGAGGTCTCTACAACTCTAGACGTTGGTGGATGTGTTCGCTGGCATCAAGCCTCTTCTCTAAGTGCAATATTGTTGTCAACCTGTACACTCAAAATTAGTTCAACTGATTGTTGTCAATGTTGTTGGGCATTTGTCTAGTTATGTGTTGGTAAGTTGAATCCTTTTGGGTTAATAGTCACACTAATCTATGTCTATAAGTTTATTAGGGATGCCATTCATGAATGTGGGGACACATCCAGTGGATTTACCACAATATTTATTCAAAAAAAATAGAATAGTTAAATATCATGAATGAATATATCAATATTTAAGCCCCAACTTTAGTTGTTAGAGTAATAACTTGAGTGGGTCTAATGGTTAAAAACATGTGTTTCCTCCTAAGAGGTCACATGTTCAAATCTAGAGGGGGGTAGGGTATGCACACCTCTATAGACTTTAGCAGCTAAATAGTTGCACATAGGAGGTTCCTTGTCCCACAAATAAGGGGGTCTCATACAACAAAATTGGTGTCTCGCTTGACTATGATCTTAAAAATAGATTATTATTATTTCTTGAAAATGAGGAAATAACTTCAACACAAATGGAATGGAAGCACACAAAATATCCCTTTATCAAAATAGGTCTACCTAATAGAAACCATAGATTATTCTCAAGAGATCAACACCTCAAGTGATTGGGAGATAAGTTTCAGACTCTAAATCATAAGCTACTAAAATGATTAACATGAATTTAAACCTAATTAACTACTAAGAATTTTAAATTCAATATTATTATTTTTATTATCATAGAACAACAATAATTATATTTACACCCCCCAAAAAATTAATGTTTTCGTTTACAAATCCATGAATATTATTATTTTTATTATCATAGAACAACAATAATTATATTTACACCCCCCAAAAAAATTAATGTTTTCATTTACAAATCCATAGAAAGGACTTGAGTTCTTGATATCTACTTTGAAATTCATTGAAAATAAGCTTATATAGGCCACTTAAATTTAGAGAAAACACTCACTTGGTATGTGAAAGTTCCTCTTTGGAATTAAGTAGGCATGAAGGAGTGCCGAGTGACAATGAATTCAAAGGTCAAGTCAAAGCAGCATGATTCTTCACGACATGTTTACAAATCTGGAGTTGCAAGCTGTGGAGGGAAAGCATCCACAGTTAATCCCAAGAACTATGGCCAGGTGTGGATTTATTAAATGTATATCACAAGAATTTACTCAATTACATTCTCCAATTTGTCACACAGAGATCACCGAATCGAAAAGCATTTGTTTTTTTCACTTGCGACTGGATACTGTCAAATCCAATGCTATCGATGGACCGTAACCATTTTTGGAGGAATTGGGTATCCAGCATCCTAAGGAGCCAAGTTCATGATCGTTTAGTTTAGAATTTAGCACTGATTCTCACCATTAACATCAATTTGGAATGTCTAGTTTATTTTTATTATTATCTTGATTGGAAACATTTCGAGGATTTGCACTGCACAGCACTGACTTTGTGCCAAGTCAAACAAGTAACTCTTTTTGCGAAATTGTACATAACTTGCTCTCGGCCCTAATACTTATTCCTTTGAAATTAATACTATTTGGGTGGAACATTTCACAATAAGAATTGAACCCTATTGGATTGCTTAATATTTTACCAACCTCATCCATGAACCAAGTTCCCATGGGCCGTGGTCAAATTTTTTGGACCCCAATTTTAATCGCAAAGGCCTAAACTAAATGAAAACATAAACTTGAAAGCACTTCCAGAAGCACACCTTGACCGGCTGCACCACATAGAGTGAGTGCCATGGTTGAGGGGTAGCTATTCAGCAAAAATTTCTTGGGACATACGGATAGCTTCATCCCTTCAATACTCCTCTCTAAGGGTGGGGCATACCATTGTGAGAATGGAGACCTGGTGGACACTTGACACTCTGTCAACCACACCAATGAACCAATGCGCCCTATCGGAAAATACCTATATTTTAAGTTTACCCTGTTTATTTGGACGCTGATGGAATGGATCTCGCAGTGAAAGATGGAGATTTATTCCACAGGAAATACTGTTTTTGATGTATGGCACAATTAAGATTTTCATAAGAAAGAAGTTTGATCACCCTCAGTACAGGTGACATAGCTGTGACTTGATGCTTTTCCAAATCACCACCTTGCTTTTGATTTGATATCTATAACTGTTTTGGAACAAAATCACGTGCATGGGTGTACACACACAAAATATGATATGTGGATTGTTTCTTGGGATCGTTGATTTTGATATGTACATGGAGAAGTAGAAACAATACATGGGAATAACCCTTGAAAAGCAACTTATTTAAGTAACAAACACCAAGACCATAGGATGTAGAAAACTACATTACCTTTTACAATCAAAACAAAGAGCAGACTAATAGTTATGGCGAGTATCTAACCTTCCTTGAACAAGATGAAAGGGATTCAAAGATCCTTGTGGAGGTAGGGTGCTTTCCATGACACACCCCTCACCTACTTGGAAGGAGTATTGCAATTTGATTTTTTGGGCCAGACTTCATTGTGATAATCTTAACATTTATATGTTGGAATTCTAACATACAGAAGTCCCAAAGTACCTAGTTCTCATTTTGTAGCCATTGAACTTCAACTTCTTTGAGCCTATCAACCATTTCCTCATCTTTTTCTTCTCCTCTTCATAGGTCTGGAACTTACCAAGACACTACCCTGGATTAAAGCCTACAATTTATGGTGCATATTCATCTGTCCATATACATGCGTACAAGTGGATACTTAGGCCTTTAAAGGAAACCCATACTTCTCTTTTAAGCACCAAGGTCAATACATACAATCTTCCTGGATAACAATATACCTAGGTTGTCAATGTAGATGCTCTAATGTTTCTCTACATTCTTCTTTCAGTGATTCATGATGTCAATGTAAATTCTCTAGTTTGATTACTTCATTAAACTAATTAATTTCCTTAGGTGTCACCGTGATTCATGATGTATGTCACATGTAGGCATGAACAAAGATGATTACCATCAATTTCTATACTAATTTTGGTTATTGTCAATGTTTTAAACTATATGTTATGCAAATGTCGATTTCTGACTTTAACCTTTTTGTGTTTTGGTGTACAAAAATCGGGAAATAGTGGAAATTCAACTTGCATGTTACATATACCTTGCATTTGACCAAGTAAATTATTCATTTGTGTATGTACATTTGGATTACTAAATTTGGCACACAAAAAAAGAGTGAAAGGTTTAAATCAATGTTGCTGGACTTTAACTAAGGTCCCCATAATCTAAAAGAATGAAACTTAGAATGTTATTTCAGCAAGCCAAAGTACATGGCTATTGGTAGTATGTTTTCACCCTACATTGGGACCTCCTTTAATATAACTTTTCTTCTTTTACATATATATATGATTATATGCAGTGGTTAACTATTTGTTGTCACTAACTAAAATGGTGGAAATATGTCTTTCTCAAGAATTACAATTGGAAGTTTGAACCTTCCCATGGATGAAACTGATCCTATTATATGAAACGGGATGAAATGTGTAAAGAAATCTATATCAACCATCATTTAGTGTCTTCCTTCATCTCAAAAATTGTTCTTTGCATTCAAGTAGATTTACATTGGATGGCTTCTAATGTGTTTGTAGACTATTCGAAAGGAAAGTGAGTATTGTCATTGGTAATATTTTCTATTCAATGTTCTGTCTTCTTTCACTGATTGAATCTTAGAGAATCTCTAATCCATACATCAAGTTTTAAAGACTGATTTTTATATGTACCAACAATCATGTTGGGTTTCTGAGAAAACAGCCTCATATTCTGCTTGTACAAATATCAAAATAACAAATGATCATAATTATGGTGCAAAATGGAAGGATTTCAGTATGTGAGAAGATTGTCATGTCACAAGTTGTCTTCATTGGATGTGAAAAATATAATCTATTGACAAGTATGTTACCATACTGGAGCCGAAGACAATTATTAAAGTCCTTCGCTCAAAACATGTGCTTGCAAAGACAATTATTAAAGTCCTTCCGTGTACATTAGGAATCAATCTAAAACCCCTTTGAACCCCATTTATGTAGAAATTTTATCTTTAAATCCCTTTTTACCCCTTATTTCTTCTAGTAACCCCCCCGAGAGCTGAATGGCTCAAAAAATATGTAGTTCTATCCAAAATATGAGATCAAGACATCCGATATAGGTTTTCTCATTCCCTTTCATGGCAGAGTAAATACCATTATAGATGCATTTATTGTCTAGTTATTTGTGTGAATTGAGATAATGATGTTAAGAATCTAATATTATGTTTTAATCTAATAAGTGTTTTTCTTTAGCCACTCTTCATAGCCTTTGGGCTTACCATATAATGGGGCACAACCTCCTATTCTAGAAATAGTGAGGTTGAGCATTTGCATGGTAGTGAAGTGATGTTTATTTTGATTTCTTATGTTTGAAACTATTGCCAATCACTGTTATATCTAAATTGGCAATGGAAATATCTAGAATTAGGTCATAGGAAATCTCCAGAATTGGGTCATATGACCATTGACATGTGATGAATCCCAATTTTATTTCATTATAGAGGTTTAGTTTCCCTTTTAACATTCACATTCACCTGCTATGTCCTAGGCATGAACTTGATTGTAAAGTTATGTACCGTGACTAACAGTATACAACTTCATTCACAAACTATTGTAGAAAGGAAATGGAAAGCAAATACAAGCTATAGGCACAGTGTACTATTTATCTAATTTTTTAATGCTATTTGTTGTAAGGGAATACTGGCATAGTTTCCATTGAACACTTTCCCTTGCTTTCTGTAGATTGTGAATGAAGCGGAAAAGTATCGATAACAAAGTGCAAATCAATTTAACTGTGGAGGTATATTGTTTCCTTCCTGAGTATGTTAGATGATTCAACCCTTATGTTACCTGCATATGATTGGTTGTTTAGGGCTGAGTTTCTAGGTGCATTCTATGAACCTAAAACTTGTTTATGAATTGGTACCTCTGCAAGACTTACTATAAGAGCTCCTTATGGTGTTGTTGGCCATGGTGGGCACTATCACTCACAATCACTAGAGGCCTTATTTTGTCATGCACTAGGTATTAAGGTAATTCTTATTTATTATTCCATTCAAGTTTTGACCAAGCATTTCACTTTGTATCTACCTTCCATGTTTCTGGGTTTAAATATGAAACATTTAAACTTATTGATGAAAAACGTTACATGAATTTGTTGTGGATATATATGTTAAAGTTTTGGGTTAGATTATGGTTTTTCAAAAATTAACAACTTTGCACACCAATTCAGTCAATTACTTTGTAAGTACATCCAAGTAGATCCAGACCTACTCATCCCCTTATTTGTAGTAGAGGAACACCCTGTTGGATACCTTGGCATTTGATGCTTTAAATTTACTGTTTCACCCACCTTAATGATCCATATTTGCTACAAAAATTCCAATGAATTTAAGATTATGGAGGAATGAAATAGTGGCTTATTGTTTTGTGTTAGATCTCAGCCCAAGTGATGAACTTATGCTCTGTTTTATCCCTTAGAACATATATCATCCTTAAACTTCCTACAACAAATCCATACCACTGTTAAATGCATTTCCAAAAAACTGATATCACTTTCATTTCTTATTGTTGTCCATCCCCTTTTTCAAGTATGAAAAGTACTTTGTTTGTGCTTTAAATGAAAACACTAAGATGTTGGTCCATACTGTTGTTATATTAGATAAATATTTTCTTATTGTTGCCACATGAAAACTATTGTAATAACCCAGATCTGGATGTAATGGTTCAAGTACTCCATTAAAATATCAAGTTCTTGTCTCAATACTCTGTTTTATGCATTGGTTGATATGAGATACCACCATTTAAGTTGATATGAGATAGATAAATGCTTGTTGAAACCAATAAAAATCTTCTACCCAAATATGAGAATTCACTTGCTTAATAAATGAAGATTATATGTGTTTAGCAGCATGCAAGTTAGATTACTTATATCAGATAAAAAGGTGCTGAAATCTTCTTAATAACGGTGAAATCACTAGTAAATCCCTCTAAAAAAATTTACTTCATGAGAAAGAGGAAAATTTGAAATTCTGGAATATGACATGAGTATATTGCAAAATTTGAAGTACATTCCATTATTATGAATTTATTGAATTAACCGAGGAAAATACATAATAAGTAAAAACAACTTAGGTTAATGATAAAATTTTCAATATACAAGATTTAGATAATGCTAGAAAATGAAATTCAAGCATGAAAAGAGTAACCTTTAGATCCAAGCAATGAAGTGGAAAAGATCTATTTTCTTACATAAGTATGTGATTTCAAGATTGCTGAAAATTAATTTGTTACTTAAAAATTTAAAATAAAGATAAAATCACTTGAAAACCAATGAGTAACCAAATATCTGAATATGCAAATGATAGATCGATGAATTAAAAATCAATGTTTTTAGGGCTAAGTCTACTTTAGATTATTCTTTAGAGCATATAGACATGAAATTTGAAATTTGAAATTTTAATGATGAAATGGTGAAACCTTGTGGTTAATTTCCACATTTCTATTTAAAACAAAAATAATTTAGGGTTTTATATTTTTTAAAATTTTGGTAGTTGAAAGGAGAGACTTTCCAAAATATAACTAGGTCCATGGAGTCAAAGAAGACTAACTAGGAGAGCCTGATTTAAATGTTACAAAGATAGAATAATTGCATTAGCTAACCCCAATCTAACATATGCTTCAACTCATGTAAATTTAGTGCCTGAGCGGATGGCGGTGCAGCAATTAGCAGTTGTGCAATGCATCGGAAAATGGGGAGATCAATTGACTACTCATGGTAATAAAGGTGACTCATATTGTAGGTCAGTATCTCAACCGAGTAATAGAAGTAGATTTGGATGAATATCTAGGCATATGACATATGAGATAGGTCTACAAAAGATTGTGTTATAACTTGGGAATATAGATGACGAAATTTAAATCCTCACAATATTGTTGAGATCAAAATCACTCTCTTCATTTTAGTTGTTTTTCCTTTTATTCCATGTCCAAGGGATCATAGTGCTCATAGTAGCTACAAAATTCCAATTTTTTGATACATTGAATAAGAGGGTGATCCTTCTTCTTGTGTATGTTGCATACAATTACAAGGTGACACTGAGTGTTTTTTTCTATTATTTAATCATATTGTAGAGGATTTCTTTCTATTATGTTGCAGTTTGTTAATGACACAATGTTATCCTAGAAATCCTTGAGGGAAGGGGAGTCCCTCTTGAGAATTCATTGGGGGTTAATATGTGCCTCTATTGTGCTAGGAAATCTCATCTATGAAGTGGTGTAGCCATGGTCAATCCTTTGAATGTTATAATCCATCTAAGAAGTGGCTTGTTTTAATTGGAATTGATCCAGGGGCCCCTGAGGTATTGACTGTCTCATGATTTGTTGTGTTGTTGATGCAATTATCATTATGTTTTGCCATTTAGAGTATTCATGGACATATTCTAACATATGCCAAGTTTTATTGATAGAGGCCTTAACTTGTTAAGGGGAACATGCAACTCTTTTCGGTAAATCAACAGCATAGCCTGTCAAGCTCTGAAAGCTCATGCTACAGCATTTGCATTGTTTAAGGTGGAAAATTTCTCTCTCCTCCCTCCTTGATATGTATCACTCTTATTTATGCTTTGGTGTATGCAAGGTTTTAACTTTGGACCAAAGTGGGTGCTAGTTTCTAAAGCATTGAATTCTCGTGTTTACAACAAATATATGTTGTGTTATTATTTACAACCTTAGCTTTTTTTCTCTTTAGGTTCCTCGGAATTAAAATCCATCTATCCTTATTTCATTTGCTTCAAAGACCATGGTTGGAGGGAAGCTTACCTCAAAGCTACATGTGATTGACCTTTGTGCACAGCCAGCTCTGTTCCTGTGTTTATGCTTAGTTTGTAAGTTATATTTGTTAATGCATGTGTGTATGAAGGACAAATTGAATGATCCATAGCTTTCATTTTTTTCAATGTTTTAACTGTTATTTGACATTGAAGGCCAACAAGAGTTGAGAGTATTTACTTCAAATTTTTATTTACTGTTTTCTGTGTGGGGTTACATAAAGTGTTCCTTTTAAATCTCCTTCAGTGTGGTAATTTTGCATGGTTGAGAGATTTTTTATTTTGCTCAACTGTTAACTTCCCACAATAATTTTACATTCAACGGTTCTATAACCTATGTTTCTCAATATATGTCGTTGGATTTTTTTTCAAACAATTGCTTTGATTTCTCTTGTAGAGGATGCAATTGACAATTTTATGAGAATTTAGGTATTGATGCTAGCTTCCTCCGTATGCTTATACATTGGAATAAGTATAGAGGAAGTATTTTTTCTGATAATAGCCAGGAAAATAATCAGACTGTATATGAACTTTTAGATATGTAGTCAATGTTGTTACAATTAATAAACTTGGGATTTTGAAAAGATATTTGTGGGGACCATATTTAGCATTTGTGCTCCTTTATTGGGAGACAATTATTTGTGTACATTTTGATCTTGGCATTCCTTACTGTACCTATTAAAATGCCAATTTTAACTTGATGGTGGAATGAAACTACACCAGGCTTGTCTTTTGGTGCTATATTTAGCATTTGTGTTCCTTTATTGGGAGACAATTATTTGTGTACATTTTAATCATGACATTCCTTACTGTACCTATTAAAAAGTCAAGTTTTACTTGATGGTGGAATGAAACTACAATAAGCTTGTCTTTTGGCGCTATATCCCAGATGTGCCAAGAAATTTGTCTTTTAATTTGTACATGGTGTACAAGCAAGAGCAACCGAAGTGGATTCTAACTTCAATTTTAGTTATGTGATCTAATCAAAGGTTTGTTAAATTTCATGAGGTAAACAAGGATTTTTAAAGAAGCAGGCAGATCTCTTTTTTCCACCAGATTTTGCAGATGATTTTCCAGTGGCCATGCAGGTAAAGGATTTTAAAAATGATTTTTCGTATAACTATCACATGATTTTCCACTAGGGATGCCCCTTTTGTTTGTTGTAGCCATGCTGAACACTTGGTTTGATTTGAATCTTTTTTTACAGATATCAAACAAGTATAGTCTGATATATGTTATCACAAAGCTTGTACTTCTATTTGTCTATGATTTGGATATTGCTACAACAGTTTACAACAATCATATCAGTCAAGATCCCATTTTCTTAACAACAGAAGATTAATCAGTTGGTGGATTCTATGCCATTAACCACCGAGGACAAGTGTTGCTTGCAACTGTCAATGAAGCAACTATTGTGCCTTTTGTTAGTGGACAGGTAATTTTTTCTACTTTTTTTTAATGTAAGTATTAGACTTGATATTTTGTTTGAGATTTTTTTTGTATGAATGAATTTACTTCTTGTATTTTTGCAGTTGAATAATCTAGAACTTGCCATGAATCTTGCTAAGAGAGGAAACCTTCCTAGAGCTGAAAACTTGGTAAGCATTTGTACAACTTCATTGTAATTTGTACATTTAAGCTGTATGATGAACCACATATCTGCGTGATCTATGAAGTGGAGAAATTGTTTATACAAATATGTTTAGTCTTAGTTAGCTCAGTACAAGTTATGGGGTAAAAATAGCCTAGTGCAGGACAAATGAATACGTAGCTCAGTGAAATATTATTGACTATGTATTAAATAGATAAATGCGTGCTATTTATGAACGATATTGTTTATTTTATATCTATATATCAACTTGAAAGGTATGAGTAAAATAAATTAGCAGTATAAAGTGGTTAAATGCAAGCTCATTATTAAGGGATGAAAATAGAATATGAAGACTGAGATTGATGTTTTTATTTCCATTTTTCAAGTTTTCCATATATGTATTTGACAATCAATTATTTTAGCATGGCATCATGTATTCTAGGATTTAAAAAATAATTAAGCTTGGAATTTACTCATTGATTGTCAAATGTTGCATACTGTTGAAAGGTAGAACTGTATACTATTCATGACCGTTGACTATCACGTTGCAGGTTCAACTTGAGCATGTCCAATAATACTGTAACGAGATGTTTTGGCAATTTATATCATATTTTAGACATGTATCCATAATATTTGTCATTTTTACCCTTGATTGCATCTTTGACAGGCTAGTCTTGAACTGATATCAACAAAATCCTCGTTATAGCGACATGGTATGGCATGCCAAATGCGAATATATGCTCATCTACATGAACCATGACTTAAGTATACTAAGTAGGTAGGTTTTCTATACTAAGTATACTAAGTACAATAGGATTTTTTTACATGTGATAAAGGTTAAATTTCTTGAAGTGTTATCTGACCTACATATAAGAGTTTTTGACATGTGAGAAGTGTGATCCGACCTACGTATAATAGTTAAAATCCCACCCTATAACCCATTGGACAATTAGGAGTTTCCACATATGATAAAGGTTCAATTTCCCAGTGCTCTCTAGTGTATACATAAGAGTTAAAATCCCACCCAGAACAATGCACAACACACATTAATAGATGAAATGCCACCATACTTGAAGAGAACCCCCATTTGAGTTTGAGGGAAATGAAGCAAGGACATGTTAACATTACATGTTGCTTTGTGAATTCATTTAACAATTCCTGAGTGTTAAATGAATTCAAAGAATTGTAATCTAGCATGTGATGGGATACCATAGCAACGTGAATTATGCTTTGAGGTCAACCTATTAGAGGAGGTTATGGACAAGACCAAAAACAATGAAGGGGTTCCCAACACAAAAAGAGAGTTGGGTGGTGAAGATAAAAAAAAGTTAGTGAGGAAGTGAGGTGGAAATTGTAAAGGATGGTGAATAATAAACGTAAAGGAAAACCTAAGGAGGGGTGGAAATCCATGAGGATGGGGGATGTGAAAACATCCATATCATATTCTACAATCCATTCATTGGAGGTAGTATAGGGCACCCATCCAACATTTGGTAACCTCTCTAAGAAGCTTCTTAATCCTCAATCCTAGACTCCTACAATCCAACATTTGAGAACAATCCTACACTTCCCACCTCAATTATTTAACATCTCAATTTCTAACTACAGATTTGGAAACATAAGGTTTTACCTATTGCCAAAAGGACATTAATGGTTTATTTTTTTTATTGATCCTATTGGAACAACCCTTATGAAGAAAGGGGTTTTGGCATGCTAACTTGTCCATTCCTTACATGGAATCAGGGTACTGCTAGGTTGTTGGGTTGTTGGATCTTGTTGTCGTTTATTGCTCGACAGCCAAATGACCTTTTGAATTAGTTTACACTATGCTTAGTTTCTACTGTTTTTTATCCTTATTTCACTGTTCTTGACATTGTTGTAATATTTGGCTTCTGTATATGCAACCAAACTCTATTTTCCACATATTGATATCTGAACTTGAAGGAACCTCCTCTTAACAACATCCTATTTTAGGCTATCAAAGGACATTGAAGGGAATCAATACATATTTTATAAGAAGTAAAACTAGGATATGGGCTTTATTCATCTGCTAATAAAATTTAAAGTGCTAAGCCTAGTGGAGTTCAACCAAATCCCACTTTGACATAATTCTGTTTGAAATAAAGCAAAATTGAAAATGATGGTCTTAATTTATCTTCCAATATCAAATGGCTCTGATAGAGTTAACTTGCTAAAATCTGTTGAGTAAAATAATAATGGCTATACAATCTATTTTTAACAGCACAGATAATATTTGGTTCAAAATATTTGTATAGGACAAGTAGTTCGATGATGGTATGTCTGCGTTTTCTAGCTTCAAGTCGAAATCAAATGCTTATGTAGTTTTTATTGTAAGATGGAAGTTGTAGAACTTAAACTCTAAAAATTTGACATGAAATATTTCTCTAGTTTTAATTTTATTTCATATTTTCTTTTGTAGAAGATACTTCTTATATATACAAAAAATTATTACATCAATAGCAGAAAAAAAAATAGGAGCATATATATAATGGTGATTATAACATTTTCCTTAAAGCAACTAAAATGGCTATGAAATCACCCCAATTGTTGACGAACTTGATATACTAGTGCCGAAAACTTTCGTCGCTAGTATAGCAAGTTCGTCGATTATTTTTTTTAAATCTTTCCTTCTGTCGCTATAGTGACTCACCTTTCATTGCTATAACGATGCCACTTTGTCATTATTTCAACGCAATTTTTTTCCCAAACTTTTTTTTTAAACTTACCTATCGTCGTATCCACGCAAGTGCATCATTACATCCACACAAGTTCGTCGCAAAACGTTTTTTTTTTTTAAACCTTAACTTCCATTGCTACCGCGACACACACATTTCTTATTTTTGTTGCTATAGCGACAGGTGTTCGTCGCAAATGGATTCATTTCTAGAGTTTCGTCGCAAACACGGCACCAATTTGTTGAAATATAACCTGTTTATTCATCAGAAGAGCGACACTAACCTTTCGTCGCAATAGTGACGAAGTGACAAAACCGTTGCTTTAGCCATGAAAGTTTTCCCACGAACAGAAGGGGCCATTTTCATTGCTAAAGCAACACTCAAGAATTGCTTTAGCAATGAAAGTCCATGGGAAAAATGTCCACATGTACGAGTGAGTGCAGAGGTTCTCTTGTATGCTTGGAACAAAGCGTGCTATACAGTATGGACATGACACATTTTTTTGACCATGGTATATGGCTGTGAAAGTTATTCCCTAAACAACAAAATGATTTCTGAAGTCATAATTCAGTTTATTGGCACCCTGCAACTACCTCTCACATGCTTGCAGAACTTGTCTGGCCTTTGTTGTGCATGGTTTGCATGGGGTTCATTCTCCAGCAGCTATCGAACAAAGTTAGTAGTTGTATTTAAGTTCCCTCCATTGTAGAAAACACCCATGGCATTCAACAAAGTCAACCTCAAATGGAATTTTCGAAGCTTGCAATGAGTAAAATAGGCTGCAAGCTCTTGCTGCCGAGCAACATCATCCTTAACTTCCTTTCTCTTGACCTCCATTCAAATACAAAAAAAATATTCTTTAGCAATTACAATCAAATCCTTCACCTCATCGACCTCTCTTCTTGAATCTACAACAATGACTGGAATTGTGTGCAAGATGGTAAGAAATAGCCTCAAATGCTTCACCAAACTTCCCATTTGTTGTGGCTCTGTAAACTAGTCTAAGTTTCTCATCTAATAAAGAAAACCTAAATACCAAAGCTGGTGGACCTCTGACATTTGGACTAGCAGTCTCAGTCGAGCCTCTCTTTATTTCTAAGGAGACCACTAGTGCAGAAACAAATGCTGGAAGGTATGTATGGCTGCCTATGTAAAGATCCAAAAATAAGGGTTTTAATGGAATGAAATTCTTAATACCAAGTTGTCGACTTAAGTGGCGCATAGTTGTATCAAAGTTACCAGTAGCTGCATGCTCACGTGCAAGAGAAGATTTCTATATCCAAATTTTGCTTACTGGCATACCTGGTGATGGGGTAAAAATGACACTGTATGATTTGTACTTGCAACATTTTTCATAGTGACATATGCTGGTAACTCCAAATCTTCTAGATCCCATCCTCCTTCATTATCATCCTCTCCTCTCACTTCTATATCATCTACCACCACAACCTCACCATTTTATCCTTCAACTTTAGCAATGTCAAGGTATTCATCCCAATTGGCTTTAGCTCCCTCATCCTATTCCTCATGGACTGCACCCCCAACATTATCCAACCCACCCTCAAAATTACCTTTAGTAACCCTCAACAATGGCCAATCACCATTGCATAAAATTGGTGGAGGTGGCATGAGAAGTGATGATTTCTTTCTAGGTGGCAGAGTGGGCATAATGTCACCCAACTTAGCTGCAAGCCTATCAGTAATATGTAATCCCATGAACTGCTGTAGTCACATATGCAAGTGAAAAATGCCCAGATTCTTCCAGTATTTTGATGCGTTCTTGAATATCACCTATATATAAGGCATTGTGAGACTGACCCATGACATCATTTTTTATCTCTGCAATCCTCAACACCTTTGACAATTTATCCATATTGCCTGTAATAAGATACAAAAATGAAATCCTTTCAAAATTATTTGTTCTTTGGTAAGAATATTCAACAATGCCAGCATTCCCTTGCCAAAGGGATTCAATTCCAAGTCTATTCTAGTGATCCTTATCATCTATCTCATTTGCAGAAGAAACATCAATTTGAATATTTCCACTCTCCACTGCTAAGTTGAAACGTATCTTCTCATCTTTGACAAAATGAAGAGCCACTTCTAGGAATCCCTTCTGCTGCAGGTAAGCAATCATAGCTTGTCCATAAAGAGATTCAAAGCTATCTGTGGTAATATCCCTTTGTATGAAACTTTGTAAGGCAATAAGTTAGTTCAAACCAAGCATCCTTTGTTTAAAATCTGAATATTTTTTAGAGTCTCTAGTTCCTAGCAAACTTCTGTCATTCATGTCAACTGATCCAATCAATATAGCATGGTCATAAACTATCATTGCTTTGCTGTACACAAAAATCTGGCTGGTGGTCAATTGACCACCTTCAGAAAGTATTCCATAACAAACAAGTCCATAAAAGGAAACATAGTTGCATAGTTTGGCACCCAATATATGTTGAATATTTTCTAATAACAAATGTTTTTCGCTACATATTGCCTAATAATTCCAATGTATTACGGCCCTAACAGATGCATCACACGCATCATCTACACCTCCCTAGAAGCCAGGTGAAAGCGGTATAACCACAATAACCCTAAAGTAATGTTTTTCATTATGGGCTTGAATGATACAATCATATAATGATTGCAAAACATAGTTCTAAATAGTATCATCCCCTTCAAGACCGGGTAAAAAAAAACCAATTCTCTATTATATGAAATTCTTTGCCTTTTCAATAAGTGAATAGTAAACTGAATGAATACTGGTCTCTTCAAGATGACTTGTTCCTGGCCATTGACCACTAATATGTCTGTGCACTAACATAGACTCACGTTAACATAACATGTGTCTCTTATGCAACTAAAGAACAATTAGCAAATTGACAAAAGTACTAACGACCGGACACTAATACATTGACCATTAACATAGCCTAAAACTAAATGCTAATGTTAACATATGACTAAATACGAGTAACATACAGTTTCTACAAAAAATATCATCATGCTCTTGTCATTTCCTCCTTGCTTAAGAGGAAATTGTTCCCAGACTCTAGATAAACATCTTCAATATGGATTTTGACTGTAGGAGACAATTAAGCATCCTAGAACCCTCCCTTCTTATGGGTTGGTTCCTCAGTTTTCTAGGCAAGTCTAAAATATGATTTTGTCTTTTTCTTAGTTGTAAAATGAATTCTAGGCAATCCATGTAACCTGTGGACAATGAAAGGAAATGAACAACCCCTGTACCTCATATCTGGATAGAACTGGTCCCTATAACAACAATAATTAAGCCAATATGGGTATTGTTTTGAACATTATTGGGTGTGTTTCACCTTCTAGCAGCCTCAACATTCAGTTTGGGCCATTTTTGTGGATGTGAGGTAGTTATGGGCACAATTTAGGACTATGCTTTGCATGTGACAGCCATTGTGCCTCTGATATGTTGTTTCATGTAATTCTTTTTTACTTGCAATTGCTTCTAAAATATTTGGGGTTCTCTTTTTCCATGTCTACTACTACCTCTTGCTTGTTTTACAAACTTGCACTTTGTGTCTTCGTAATCTTCTTGTAAACTAGTTGATTTTTGTTTGTATTAGTATTTTCTTTTTGCATAATTTATTGAGTAAATATGTTTGTTGCTCACTTTTACCGCTGATTGCTTTGGCTTACACATATTACTAAGATGATTTTAATGGCTTTCATATGTTCTTTTCACTTCATTGGCTGTTATTTATTTTCCAAGGAAACTTAAGCTATGTGAGATGATCTTCTCATGCTCTTTTTGAAATGTTTCTACATTTTGATTGTGTTTTGCATCATTGTTTCTTCTAATCATTCCTTCTCCTCTAGACCCACTTGATCATTCCTTATTCATTCTATTTGAAGCTAGTTTCTTTGTAAGTTATGTGATGCTAATATTACCTGCAGGCAGTAGAATACCCACAAAGATGTTACCAGATTATTTTATCAAGTACTACGGGGCCAATTGATGTTTATCTTGTAAGGTATGGAGGCGTTTTTACAAAATTACTATTTGTCTTGCAATCTGATGGGGTTTCTTCTCTCCATTCTATCACTTGCTATATTTTTACTTGTGCATTTAAAATGGTATCATAGTCTTGCATAGAAACACCAAACAAGGCACATTCATACAATAATATTTTTTTTTTACATGCATGAAGACAATGCTTCATAATCAGTGTTGTTCAAGTAAACTAATGTGAATGAGTGACATATGTTGCTTTATAGAGGATATTAGTACCTCATAGCAAAGGCAAGTGATTATGGTTTATACTTATATTATGGCCTTTCCAACCTATAACTGAGAACATCTATGACAATTTCTTTTTCCATTGTCAAAATATAATCAATTTCTTGTTGTGTTTAACGAGTGATAATTAAATTATGGAACACCAAGTTGTGGGGTTTTCCTTGAGATATATGTATACTGAGAAGCACATTTTATGTCCTTTTATTTCTTTTTGAAAGACTTCTTTCTATTGCACTGCAAGGGCACATTATTGATATAGGCTTGTTAACTGGTGTGCATTAAAGGATGTCAAGCAGGTTCTTCAACATTGTACTTTGAACCAAAGGTTTCCCACTTTAAGAACCTCAACTGCTCATTACACAAATTTTGATATGCCATTGATTTTGTATTTTTAAACATGACTAGAAATCATTAGTTTTCAGTGAGTCACACCTCATTTACATAACATGCCTTTGTGTATTTTACTTATATGTAAAAAAGAATGGTTCCTAAAATGAAGATATTATAGAAAATGGCACACTTTCATATCATATGCTTCAGAATATGTGAATAACCACCAATATATTAGAATATAAGCATTGTTATTAACCTAAATAGGAAGGTAGCAATAGCTCGCTGAAATGGAAAAAACCATTATTTCAATACAGTTACTTAATTGTAATCATTCTTGTACGTAGCAAGAATCTTATATGTTAATTTAAAATGAGAGGACAACACTCTACTTGTATCCATTTGGTGAGTTATTAGAATTGAATCACAAAAGATTACGGCATTCAGCATAATCAGAGCATTGGTGAATTTCAGCCAGGAATCCATATTTGCTTTGGATGTCAATATAAGAGAATTTTTATAGTCATGAATATTACATCAGGTAGCCTTTTATGTTGAAGTATTATTTCTAATTCAGATTTTTTGTATACAAATGCATTTAGACAATTTGAGGAGAATATTGAAGAGATGAATCCAGTTGATCTGGCAACAAAACTTGTTCCTTCAGGGACTTCTCCTGCAGAAGGGTTACCTATACCCATTTTTCAAGAAGGTGCAACTTCAGTTGAGATGGAATGTCAAGGCCATGAAACTCGCCAACCCTGTACAGAATTAACTAGCCCACCGGATTCTATTGGTGGAATTATGAAAATAGTTCCATCAGATGCTAATGTGAGTAATTGCTTGAAAATTGTTATTATGTACTAAATTATGAAAATAAGTTACTGAACCATTCTTTACTGAAAATTGTCTTTATTACTTTTACTGTGGTGCACTTTTGGAGTGCCCTTGGTTTTGATAATTATTTGTATCAGTCTAGTTGTGGCTATATATAAGGCAGGTTGGCCAGAGATAAACTTACAAACATGATTGAATGTTTCACACTGATTTTCATATAAAATGTGTCAACTATAATGTTGGGTATGCTTTTATTATTTCATTCAACTCTTTTGAAATATCTGTTGAATTTCTTTTGCTTGCTTATTTTGTTAGCCTTTAGACTTCTATAAAAATATGTTTCATTTTCTAGAATTGGCTAATATGGTAGCTTATGCTTTGCAACACTCAGTCTGAAATATTTCTCTTTCATGTATTTTTTATTCTCACTGATAGATTGTTTTATGAATGGCAAGGTTTTCTTACCTTATTTGACTTTTACTTTGCTTGATTTCATATAATGATATTTTTCTCATATATTCAGGCATGCCAAGAGATATTCTATAAATTGGTTGACTTAATTGGTATCACATCTATCACATAGGTATTATGTTCTCTCTGGTAACATGAATGGATATGCCACATAGGAAAAATTGTACATAGCTCTTAGGAATTAGTTTATCATAAATACTAGTTACTGGTAAGTTGTAATAGTAATAATTATGTAGTTTCTAGATTGCTATCTGTTAACACCATTTTAGTTTTGCCACAATAAGCCTCATTGCCTAAAAATTCTGAGTTTCTCTTGAGGATCAAATGGTTTTCAAGCATTCCTCACTAAAACAATTTATAAAAAATTCTGAGGTGGCGCGAGAAAAAGGTTAGAAGCTTTGAGCAAAAAAAATTAATTCCTATGAATTAAAAAGAAAAGATTTTATTCATTTTTAATAAAATTTATAAACATTGGTTTTTATATATAAATTTTGGCTTTATAAGTCATGTTTTATATTTCATCCAATTTTATTTTTTATGATTAAAATGATAAATTAAGTTTTTATAAAAAATGTTGTTGGCACAAGGCCACTCATTACCAAGTTGCATGGGGTCCACACACCAAGCAAATCTTTCCACCAAAGTCCAAGTGCTCTCCAAGGCTAATACACACATTGTTCCTTGGTATAGTTTGAAATTATTGATGTTTATAAACAGTTTACAGGTAAGTGTTCCATTGCATGTGGGATAATTCCCTCATCAAAAGGAAGCAAAATATAAAAGCATGAGAATTTTTTGCATCAACCCATATTAATGGAGAGAATATAATTAGTTATATGTGGATATTAATTAAAGTAAAATTTCTGCAATAAATAAATTGAAGAAATTAACACTAAATAATATTTTCATTTCCAGAGACAGAGCAATTGGTAATGTTATTAATTAAAGATATAAAGAAATGGATTCTGGTTGAAAGGGAAAAAAGTGATAGCGATAATGCCAGTGCTGTGTACTCTCTGCCAGAGGGATTGTGCATAATTAAAGCTCTTGGAAACTGAACATTGATCAACGATCCATATTAGAGCACATTTCATCTGATGGCTCAAATAAATTTCACATTATGAAGATGCACGAGGTAATTAAAATTTTAGATTTGCGAAATGATGTTAAATGGTAGATAGGTTTTGACAATCATAATGGCGTGTGAGGAAAATCCACGGATAAAACAAATTTCGCATTGCCAACTAGCAAGGAGAAATGAAGTTTTACAATTCACGAAATTTTAAATGGTGGGAAGCTTAGGGCACGTGTTGAATTGGAAAGGAAAATTGATGGTTGTAAAGCTTTATACTAGATGGAAATGCTATTTAGTTAATGGCTCAATATTTGACAGAATGAGCAAATAAAAACATGTGTTTTTATCCCATTCTTTGAGAACGAGATGAGTGATCCTAAATGTTTCCATTCAAAGAAAATGAAGAGCGTTTAGAGTTCAAATGGTTCTACACTTTGTTTGAGTCTGGTGATGACAATTTTCAGATAGCACATTTATCATAAAGAGCATTTACAGGCGTTTTTTGAAGCGATCGACAAAATTTTCCCTATAAATGGATGTTTTGGTCATTATTTTAAATCAATTGTTCCCGGGGAACCAAGATGATTTTTCAGAAACTGAGAGAGGTTTTTCTTCATAACACACTTGTACACAATAACCACTCTTAGTTTTTACCCAGGTACTGTGGATTGAGAGAATCAAAGTCATCTTCAGAGATCAAATTTCCATATTTTTAAATGACTATTTTAGTTAGTTATTTCAATCAATTGTTTCTGAAAACCAAGAAAGAATTTTAAAAAATTGAATGAGGTTTCTCTTAAGAATAGGATCATGTTCAATAATGTACTTCAGTTTTTACATAGATCATATGGGTTAGGAGAAACAAAGTGATTTTTATAGGCTATGTTTTAGGTTTTCCAAATGATTGTTTCAGACATCACATTCAAAGACTTTTTTCAGCCAAATGGAGTTGCATTGCAGGAAACTGAGAGAGGTTTGTCTTCATAGTAGGCCTATATACAAAAAAATCTTTCCAATTTTACACAGGTATCACAGGTTGGGAGAATTTAAAATATATTCAAAGGGTATTTTTCTAGAAATTTACAGGTTTAATGTCTGAGTCATTAGTTTCAAAATCAGATCTTGAGGAGCTGGAGCTGAATTAGAGGAAACGAAGAGATGGATTTTGTCAAGAACTGGGCCAGCTACAAAAAACTCTTTCAGTTTTCACACAGATATCACCATCTAGGATATACAGGAGGGGATTTTAAGGTTTTTTTTCTAGTAGTCCGCATTTTATTTTTGTCTTATGTGAATCGTGGTGTGTAGGCCATGTCTAGAGTTTGTTAGGATATGTTCTCCATTTTGTAACAAATTTTGATTCTTGAATGTCAGTTTAGGAAGTCCAAAATGCTATAAATATACCTCCTAAAGAAGGATAAAGGGTTGAAACTGATGTAATTTTGCACTATATGCTTTCATGAGCATTTTAATAAAGTTGCAGAGCCGAGGTCAGCGTTTTACACAAGGATTCATGTGTTGTTTGTATTACAATCTGTTGCTTCCTTTCTCATGTGGATTTTTTTCCAGGTTATCTCTCCCATTATGTTTTCTTTCATGTCTAAAATAAGTGTATAACAGTTTGGAATTCATACATGCTATGCTCCATCTGTTGTTTAAGATATTCACCAAAGCTTTCTTCTAAAGTTAATACAAAATTCATTTTCCAATGCTTTGTGTTGATATTCTGTTCATGTTCTTCTTTTCCACCAGAAAATTATACCTTGACATTGATTGAATGGCTATCTTGCCTCTGTGTTGAAATCATCTGCATAAGTTCTATTCATTTCTATTATGCTTCTTGACTCCATCGTCCAATGTTTGTTTCTATGTCTTGTTTTGACCAATTTTACAAACAATTTATAGTTTAACTTGTACATATCTGGCATTGTTAATATTTGGTGAGAGATCCCTCTTGGAAGAGCAGAAGGACAGTTCTCTCTTTGAAAGTGGTTCTGTTGTTACCTGGGAGCGGCCTTCCGCAACCTTTGGCTCAATCCCGACGTTAAGAAACTGGCGTCGTTGCTGGGGATGTGTAAACTCCCTCAATTTTTTTTTTCTTTATTCAAGGCATATAACTAATTTATGTTTCCTTAAAACTTCAAGATATAGTTCAGCCTTGGCATACGAAATGGTAAATTTAGCCTTGTCATTTATTCTTTTTTGAAGCTACTACTTGTTTTAAAATGGCAAGCAACTATAGAGATCAGTACCTAAGTGTTGCAAGTTGGATTCAGTTAAAAGTTTTCCTTCGATTGTTTTGCTTGCGGGTTCCATTGATGGTAGATTGGACCAAAAGGCTGATAAAATTACTTACAAGGCTTCGTCTAACCTTCCATTTTATGTGACAGGAGCTCTAAGAAATTGAAAAAGGAGTTCCTAGGTAAAGATATTCCTACTCCATGTCAGAAGGCTGGAACAATACACTTCTGTGAAATTTTAAGGGCCAATCCCCAAGAACAACGCCGAGAACCTTCATGTCTCCACATTGCACTAATGAGGTCCACAAACAAACAGAGCAAGGTCCAATATTAAAGTTCATGAGCTAAGCTTACACAAGGAGGAATACCACACATTTGACTTAAGGAATCAAGGGTTATCCTAAGTTTTTAAGTGGGTGACCTCCCTTCAAAGGAGAAACTGCATGTATAGGCTTAAACCAAGGTTTTGCAATGAAAAGTATAGTTTACAATGGCTGTCACAAGGTTCCAAAGAAAATTCCACATGGTTCACGATCCTGTTTCCATAAGCCATGTGGATGACTTACTACGCCTCCATGTAAGGGTTAAGAGGTCCATGATGGGGTGTCCAGCATGTCTAGAGTTGACCTCACATCTATCACCTCCTAATGATTTTGCAGCAGGAAATAGTTACGTCGGTCCCTATGATCACATGGGTCGCAATGAGTTGTTGACCACTGGGAACTGCCGTAGTACGCTCGTCATTAGTATGTTCTTTAAAGTTACTATACTTGCGGCCTTTGGGAGAGAAAAGAGACTTCTCAAAGGCTCCAATAGTTTTGTGGCCTACTCGGGATTTGGTGTTTGGTGCTAG
Organism: Pseudotsuga menziesii; assembly: GCA_001517045.1. Lineage (NCBI taxonomy): Eukaryota > Viridiplantae > Streptophyta > Pinopsida > Pinales > Pinaceae > Pseudotsuga > Pseudotsuga menziesii. Next base: position 164,850 of record LPNX010263310.1, read on the forward strand.
GATCCATTCGAGGGTTTGGAGGAGGTATCGGTGTTGGTGAACCACCACTTCCCTACCTGTCACAATACTGAGTCGAGCCCTGTCATGCCAGTGCTCAACACCCAAACCATTTCGCCACAGGTAAATAGGTTTTCTCTGCTGCTTAGCCCGTTCTTTGTTTTAGTCATGATCTTACCCACTGTTGAACGTAACCCTCGCCTTTGGTTGCAGGTACCAAGTGCAGGATCGATTGGACGGGTGCATGTAAACAAGGTGTTCTTACTAGTAAGTGGTTTTATTGACCTTGTGGTAAATTTTGTTGGTTGTGGGATTGCCAAAGCAAAGGAGCGGGGATCTTCATGGTTTGCATCTGTAAGGGAATCAAAGGGTTTCCAATGTTTGAACTATCAGTGTTGATGGGTCTTTCAAGAGAGTAAGGAACTGAAGCCATGGCGTGGCAGGCTCACAGTCGTAAGTGATTTGTGGTATTTTTAGTTTTCTCTGTTTAAATATATATGTTATGTTGGGACTGTCAATCATCTTAAGGCTATAATGCACTTCTTTTTGTAGTAAAAGGGCTTTAAACTGAGAAACTTTGTCTCTACTAAGTTCCAGAATCCTTTTAATGTCATTAAGTAAGACTGGACTATCTATTTAAATTGTTCTTCTATTTTTAATAGCTTTTATGTTGTGGCTCTCGTGTGGAACAATGACCCATCTTTGTATTTCTGTCGTTTAATGGTTTACTGTAATTTTTAAAGGTAAAGTTGGTCTGCATTACACTAGTACAAAATGAGGAATTAGCTACTAGGTGACTAAAAATTCTAGTCACCACAGGTTTTCCAAGTGATTTACTACTAAATATGAGCAATTTTGATTGACCCAACTATAAACGACTAAAATTAATGACTAATTTAGTCACCAGTTAACAAATATGACTAGATAATAAGTGACAGAGTTAAAAATGACTAAAATAAATGACTAATTTAGTCACGGCATAAAAAATGACTAGTTAGAAGAATATGAATTAGTCATTCTTAATTGTGTCATGGAAAATTGCAAATTTGGTAATGAAGTGTAATTTTTGTAAGTTGTCTACCTTCTATTAGTAATATTAGTGCCATGCACCTCGATATTCAGAGATCCAACAAAGCAATTGCATGAATTTTCTCTTGACCATCTTTATCACTGCTGCATCATTGAAGCAAACCTGGTTAAGCGGGTTCCAAAGAAAAATTATGTTCCTATGTCAATTACGAATTAGGTACTAGAACCAGTACCATATCGTTACCTAAATAGAAGCATGATAGCCCTACATCCCCTCGAGAACCGGCCATTCGAATGCGCCTCCTCCACGTAGACTTACCAAATGCATCCAATGCATGGCCAAAAAAACACGTCAACTTCGTATTTCTGGGCTGAAGGTATTGTTCGACCCCTGTTCCCCTGTTTTTGTACTCGATATCCTATTTTTGCAGACAATAAGTCGGTTCAGGATCTCCCAGTGACCAGTTGGAGCACTTCAAAGGTATGGTTCTTTCCGCTACAATTATGTTCATCACTCCAATCAATAACCAGTTGTTATGGTTTTTTAGAAGTCTCAATGTTGCTGAAGTTACTGCTTCCACTTTACATTTGCAATTATCACCATCTTCAGCCTATGCGCTCATAACCATATGCATTTTTGAGCTTTCAACCTGTGAAAAGAATGAGCACCCTCCTCACACCCTCCTGCAATGCTACTATTTGTAAAGGTCACTGGTTTTTGCACATCGACATTCCTCACACGCTCCAAAGGAAAACTGAAGCAGGCATTAGAAGAAGTGATTAAAATTTGCAAGGAGGTTTACTTGTTTCTTAGATTGTGGCAAGTTTTCTGTAATGGAACAGAGATTGTGCCCCAAAAGTTTAAAAGATTCGAATCATCCCGGTGTTGGAATTCGATACCATATATGGATTCTTTGATGGGGCTGAGCAGGATGGAAATTGTGGTACTGGCATGATCCTCCATATATGACTCTCATAGTTTCAAGCTAAGGATGGGTGTTGGGAGTGGCACTAATACTTTTTCTAAACTTTTAGCCTTATGGGGGCTTTTATGGTTCACAAAAAAAAATATTCTCTAGCTTTTTATTTTTGGTGAATCAAATGTCATAATTGATTGGGCCAGAGGTCTCACCAATTTGCAGTCACTGAGTTATGATTGTTGGTTGAAAAGGATTGGGCTCATAAAGAATTGTTTTCTTTCTTTATCCTTCAGGAACCTGTACAGGGAGTTCAATTCTAACGCGGAGAACCTATCGAATATTGCGATAGGATACTACCCTAGTATTATTCACTTATGTAAGTACTCAAACAGAATCATGATTACTGAAGGTCGCTTTACCTGCTTCTAGTTTCTCCATTCTGGTTTTTCCTTGGACTGATTTAGGTTGTATCTGCATGACAACTCTCTGGAGCCCTGCTATTTTTTGTCTCACAGTTATTTTGTCCTTTCCACATTTTTGCTTTCTATAGGTTGATGGGTAGAATCCCTCTCGTTTATTTTTGGATATTGTAATGTTTTGCCCAAGGCTTCAATGTTG
>LPNX010263310.1:177971-202092 GCA_001517045.1 Pseudotsuga menziesii
TCCTAGATCTTAGTCCATGTCTAGACTCCATCATGGGATAAAAATTTCATCCAGGGTTGTTTCCCTACTCAATGAGCAATTGCCAGGTTTAACTTTCATGCAAGATTCATATGGGTTTCACTGTAAAGGAAACCTCCATTGAAGAAACTATATATAGAATCTTGTTACTAGACCACACTTCCTCAAAGTATATTCTCTGACTTTGGCAATGTCCATCTGGGCAACTCCAGTGCCTAAACTGGTCAGATGCAAAGCTTCAGTCATGATATTTACTCAGGGGAATTCATGATTCATGAGGTCGCCCAATGAGATGTGAAGCTTCACCGAGGCTCGAGCTTCAAAAGATCCCACAGTTTCCACTTATGGAAGACAAATACAATTGATCCTTACAGACACCTACCCCTCTTCTTTACAGTTGTACATGTTCTCACATATTTATCTGGGATTCACGTTTTAAGGCTCACATTTTAGCTTGATTCCAACACCCATAATCTAGGTTGATCCTAGATCTCAGTCCATGTCGAGGCTCCATAATGGGATAAAAAGTTCAGCCAGGGTTGTTTCCCTACTCAATGAGCAATTGCCAGGTCTAACTTTCATGCAAGATTCATATGGGTTTCAGTGTAAAGGAAGCCTCCACTGAAGAAACTATATATAGAAGCTTGTTACTAGACCACAACTTTCTGAATTTGGCAACGTCCTTCTGGGCAACTTCAGTGCCTAAACTGGTCAGATGCAATGCTTCAGTCCTGATATTTACTCAAGGGAATTCATGATTCGTGAGGTCACCCAATGAGATGTGAAGCTTCACCGAGGCTTGAGCTTCAATAGATCCCACAGTTTCCACTTATGGAAGACAAATACAATTGATCCTTACCCCTCTGCTTTACAGTTGTACATGTTCTCACATATTTATCTGGGATTGATGTTTTAAGGCTCACCTTTTAGCTTGATTCCAACACCCATAATCTAGGTTGAGCAAAGATCATGCCGAGTTTAGTGTTAGAAAAACAATGCTCTGAACTCCATTGATTCAATCCATGAACCATCGACATTGAATCAATGGAGATGAACTTTTTGAGAAGCTCATCCTGAGTTGTAACAGGGCCAAAGGACCAAAACAAATAATATTTCACTTAAATAATCCACGGCATGACCCCATGACATGACCTATTCTCACGGCTAACTACTAACATCCTTACATTTTGATTTTGATCTTATTAAACTTTCAACCAGGCACTCTGTACTTATAGATTGCAAGTGAACTGAGCTAACTTGTTATGTTTGTTGATTACAAGAAAAATACATTGTTATCCTCCTAGCTCTGATATGTCTGCCTATTCTTTTGGATTTCATTTGACAAAACTACGATGAAATCAATAGATGGATTTTTCCAGTTTTCACTTGGGATGACAATTGGTTGGAGCAGACCTGAAAAATACAGTTTGGTGCTTCTTTTGTGGTAATGCTTTTGAAACATTCGCATATTGCTGAGATTCCTTTCTCATTCCATTTTGACAGTTGATTACTTAGATCTTATTCCTTGTATAACATGTGTGCTTGGCTATGGGAAGTATAAGGCATTCCTACATTTTCTTCTAGTAAACACTGAGCTCAAAACTGAGAAAAATCAGTGTTCATTCATAATTGGAGAGATATTTGATTCATACTGAATGCTGGTAATTATATTGAAAGCTCATTTGTAATTGTTTTACTCAACCTGCACATCAGCCCTAATCTTTTAGGCCCTACACAAAGTTTAATTTCTTCAAGGCAAGGTGTTGGCAACTATATTCTGCTTGCCCTTCTTACACCAACTACAAAATTGGAAATATGAACCATGATCAGATATGGATGTTTATTCTTTTTTACTACGGAAAGTTTCACATCGATAGTCACTTTCATATTTTCATTGATGTATTTCTTCCTGGGTTGTACTCTTTTAATTTCCAATTTTATATACTGAACTAGCCATTTCTTGTTTGTGTATCTATTACAGATTGGAGAAATGAAGAAGTTAGTTGATGGAGGGAAAATAAAATACATTGGACTTTCTGAAGCTTCTGCATCAACAATTCGAAGAGCTCATGATGTTCATCCTATAACAACAGTTCAATTAGAGTGGTCCTTGTGAACTAGGGATGTAGAGGATGATATTATTCCTACTTGTAGGTAGAGGTATTGGAGTTCATATTTACCATGTGTCCACTTTCCTAATAGTATTAATTTCAAATTTTAAATTGAAACTTTCATTACAGGGAGCTCGGTATTGGAATTGTGCCATATAGCCCTTTAGGGAGGGGTTTCTTTTCTGCTGGAGCAAAGTTGGTTGATAACTTGCCAGATCATGATTTCAGAAAGGTGTTTGGGATCCATTTATTCTTACTCATGGACTTTAGATTTATGAATATTTTTTGTATTTTGATAGATGCTTGATTATTTAAACAAGCTATCTAAGTTTCTACTATTTTTCATGTTATATAACAGAGATATTGTTTGAAATTAGTAATATTTAGACATTAATGGTTGTTGCAGGGGCTCCCATGCTGCACAGGGAAAATCATTTAGTATGAGGATCCCAGTTGTTCAGGGCTCCTCTAATCCTAAAATAAGTTCATCTCATTCACTTTCGGCGTCTCCAACATTAAATATCCCTGCCTTGGTGGTGGAAGTTGCGGCATCAGGGTTGAGTTCTGATCATGGCAAGCTATTGGTCAATAAGGGTGGGCAGTCATCAACGTTTATATCTAAAAAACATATTGATGCCAAACCTAATGCAATGAGTGGAACATATATAAAATTAAATTCACGTGTAAATATCGTTGGGGAAGCTTTCCATGGAAAGAATGCCAGTTTAATTGGTCCTACTATGAAATGTAGGAGTCATGAAGATTTTAAAAGTCTATTGAAGAATTCATCCTCTGACACACACAAGGGTTCATCTAAGCTGGGCAGTGGGCACATTGAAATAGTAAGAAGTGAAAGAACAGATGCAGCTTCAGTGTCATCTGGTATTATTTGTGTTGGACTTTCTAAAGATAGCTTTCCAATCTCTGTCCCTCAATGCAATAATTATGTAGTTTGTAGATTGATATCTATCATAAATTTGTTTGAATACCATCATTGTCAAGCAATAACAACTTCTTAAAGGGTGCTAGCTCAATGGTAGAGCGCCTGCCTATAATTAGGCAGGAGGTTGGTGGTTCGATTCCTCCGTGCCCTATCATAAATTCGTGACTAAAAAAACGACTAAATTGACATATATACGACTATTAGTAGCTAATTTCTCGTATCTTGGTTGTGTTTAGCTTAGTCATTAATATGTTAACATCTAGTAGTTTATTTAGTCGTATATTTGGTCATTAATGGTTGCAATCAGTGACTAAATTAGTGACTAAATCAGTAACTAAATCAATGACTAACTCAATGACTAAATCCATGACTAAATCAATGACTAAATCATTTACTATCAATGACTAAAACAATGACTAAATCAATGGCTAAATCATTGGCTATCAATGACTAAATCAATGACTATCAATGAATAAAACATTGTCTATCAATGACTAAATCAATGACTAATAAGTCAAGCTATTAATGACTAGTGAAATACGACTAACTATAAGATAGTGGAAATTTGTTACTATTAGTCACCGACTCAAAAATAGTCGTTTATAGCATGATTTTAGTCATTTTTTTAGTCATTAATTTCTCATTTTCTACTAGTGTTAAAAGTTTTGTCATTGGCAGTTTTATCAAGGAACCCTTACGAGTCTATGTAACAGGTATTAAAGAAGGGCTCGTAGCCCTCGTTTGACAATGGTTAAGGTTTTTCATTTAAAACAAAAAACAAAAAAAAAACACTTGCCCGGATGCTTTCTAGCTCTGTCAGAGTGAGCAAGGTGAGGGAATTCATGCCCTAAGGGCTTCATCAATTCCTCATCAATCATCAATAGGATTCCCTCCCCAAATCCAAACCTTCTCCAGTCGACACTTCTTCCAGCGAAGAGGATTAAGGTTCTAGTTTTTCGGTTACAGGCGTGGTCGGCGAGAAAATGATGTCTAGGCCATGTGGCTTAGGGTTTTGGTTCCTAGTTTACCACTAACTCCTAATCCACTTTCCTCGTAAAAAACAAACTGAGCACTGGATGTCTGAGAGGAAGGGGGCATGACAATATCAAAGTCCTTTTGGTCTCATTCGTAACCCCTCCAACGGAATCAAATCCCATAGAGAGTTAGACGTATGGCTTGGTTGTTCACGAATCTCGTCTGATAACGTCAAGGGTTGGGATCCTTTAACAGGCATTTCACATGCTTGTCTATAAGGGTTATAACCAAATAAAAACTAAAACGATATCTTGGAATGAAAAATAATCACCATTGCAATCTGAATCTAAACTACTACTCGTATGCGCGAGAACTGGAAATAAAATCTACCATACCCTATGCATTAAAATTTAAGTTAAAGCATGCAATCCCTGCTGAAAACCTAGCCGAGTGAATAAGAATAGATCAGTCAGCTATAAGAACATGCATAAAAACATATATATATACATATATAATTTTGCTTTCTAGCCTCAGAGCATTCTATAAGATAAATTTTACTTGCAGCATAACCAGGATATTTTACACTTAACAAATGTAAATCTGAGATAATAAAATACACATTTCAGCATACAGAAAAATCATCAAACCCATACTCAAAACCTGTAGATCAACTGCACTGACTACAGTGGAAGCAGCCACTTTCCACCCAACCGTAGACTAGGATCAACTCCTTTGCCTTCTAGTCACCCCTGAGCCAAACCTCCAAGGAGACAACAGGGACCCCTAAATTCAGATTTAAATCTCAGAATATCCATAGGAAATGATGCCCAACAACAGGCACTCTCTCACCAGAGTCCTCTTTCCCCAGCATACTCCGTAGCATCCTACCTACACTGTATTCTCTTTTGTCTCTTTTTCCTTGGATCTTTTTTTTTCTTTTTTTTGCCTAGGTCTTTCCCCATTAGCCCTCTCCCCTTCCTCATCGGAATTCCCAGGGCTTAATGGTATCCCCTATTTTCCAGGGATGTGTCTATGCTGATTCTGCACATCTGACACTTATTTTTTTAGTCCCTAAAGTTAGCTGGTTCCTGTTCCTTACTGTCTACCACGGGTTTCCTCTTTTAACCTGGCTGCTTCCACCATATTCGCTGCATCCATATTTTTTTTATTATTCATTGTCATTAACCCCCAAGGGTAATTATTACATTAGTACTCCTTGGGATCTTTGGCTGAGTCATCAACAACCATAATTCATCATGCATAGACAGTCGGTAAATAATAATAATAAAAAATAAATAAAACATAGTCTTGGGGAATTACAGGATGAGATTGAATATCATCCCTGGGAAGAATGACAAAGATTCAAAGGATAAAGAGTTTATGTGGGTAAACAGAGATTATTACATGTGAAAAATGTTGTACCATTTTCTCTGGCGACTCCACTGAAAGATTTTGGAAGGTGACTCCACTAAGGAGACCGGTGGTAAGAAAGAAAGAGATGGGGATACGTCTCAAATCTTCTCTGGATTTGAACGAAAGGTTTAGATCTAACTGTTGATGGTGAACAATGGTTAGACATCAAGAAGGTCATGTCTTTTTTCACCTGGTGAATCCATCTATGAAGGATCCATTCTTCATAATTTTCTATGGCAGCTCCATTATCAAACATGGTTGCAAAGTTTGAGGAGCTGATTCAGTTTCTCCACCATCAAGATGACTTCTCAAGCTGCAAGGTATGCTCCTATGAATTTTGCTGCCATTCATGGTTATCCCAATAAAATACCTCTAGTAGATTGGCAAACATATCTTCCAACATTCAATGATGAAAAGGGTGATGATGCCACCATTCATTTATTTAGATTTCGTAAGCACATACATAAGCTAGGAGTGGGATGGCATGAAGATTCTTTAATGAAACTGTTCATGTTTAGTTTAGCAAGATATGCAAGGTATTGGTATGAGGGATTTCCAGTAGGGATTTTATCCTCCCTTAAATACTTTCATACCATATTTCATGAACATTTCGAAAGGCATTATCCTTCTTTGTTGTTACTTCAAGATTGTTGCACACACGATAGAGAGTTCATTGAAAATGTGAAATATGAGTGTGGTGGTGATCAGTATTTGGATGAAGATGTTTTAGATATCTTACATGAATATTCATCTCAAAAATAAAGACAAACCAATTTCCATGATATTCAAGAAATTTCCCAGTAGTTAGTACTGTCTTCCTTGACTAAAGTTGACATAGACCAAAGCTCAGATTCATATAGTTATATCTCTCTTCCTGAAACTAATGATGATTTGCAGAATTCTTGTCATTCTTTGTGTGACCGACAGAGAGGTTGGGACTGTAAATCAAATCCTTCCTCATATTATTAAACTTCCAAACTTTTGTTACAAGAAGAGGCCTCCCCTTCCCAATCATAAATTTCCTTTTCGCAACAGCAATTGCTTGAAAGTTACAATGATTGTGTGATTCATTACACAGAAGATGATAATTCCTGAAAAGATCAGTCTTATAGTCCCTCCACATGTTCATTTTCTGAAAATTCAAGTAAAGAGAAATCAGATTTTGAAGTAGTGGTTGAAGGAAGACCTCTATATGTTGATCAGATTCAAATTTCACCTAAAGATTTACATGATTATATGAAGCTCTCCTTGCTTGAACAAGATGATCAACCTAGTGATTTGAAAGGAGATGCGTGTACTGATTTGTTTTATAAAGAATGCAATCATCCTGTCACAATTTATCGTAGTGAAGAAAATTTTCATTTGAAATCCAAGATCAAAAGTCTGAAAACATAGTAGAAACTAGACATGTTGAAGATGACTGTTCGTCGTTGTGTTTTCCTTCATTTGAGTGGTTAAACAAAGACTTAAAGTTTCTGATCACAAACATAAATTTTATATTGTAGATGAATGTATAAATTTCCTTGCAATGGATGATGAGCGAGAAGGGAAGTTATGCAATCAATCTCAGCCTTTAGAAAAACCAGCAGTATGCAATGCAGAGTTGAATAACAAAGAAGAAGATGGGGGTTCTCAAATGGATGTTTCTTTTTGTTTTTCAAATACAGAATTTTTTTGTCAAGAATAAATCTATTTGCTTGATCCTATTGAAGAAACGAATGATGTTTTTGATGAAGCATATAAAGAATATGAAGTTTTAAAATCAGAAATTTTAGATGAAGTTGTGGATGTCTCACCTGAAAATTGTCACGAGTTTTCCTTGCATGGTTCTTTTGAAGATCAGTTTGATAGCGTGCAAGGGAATTTAGAGTTGGGACAACTCTCTCATGGTAAGATAATGATAGAGTTTTTTGAAATTTGTCATGCCTTTTATGATCTAGTGGATGATTACATAGATGAATTTTTCAGTGGTAATGACTGGTTATATCTCTACTGTAAAGATCAATTTCTTTATTTTAACTTTATGCCATTAAGTCTGTCATCTCCATGTTTTATCAAGCATGAAGAGAAAGTTGGTTTATGGGATCATTTTCTTGAGTGGCTTCATTATAAGTCAGAAGTTAGTTGATTGGACGTTGATGCTTAGTAAGTAGGGTAGGTAAGTAAACATGAATAAGATCAACATGGCGAGCATTCCATTCAGCAACTTTTAGTTCATTTTCAGTTTCAGTTTTGATTTCAGTTTCGGTTTTAAAGTTCAGGTCTACAATTACAGTTGTCTTTAGTTTTCAGAATGTGGATAGGTGACAGATGGTAGGTTGAAAGAGTGAGATTTGTTTGCAGAATGGTTTCAGGTGGTGGTTCAATTCAGAACAGGTTGAGGATTTCAGAGAAAATTGGGAGTTTCCCAATGGATTTGGACTTGGTCTACAGGGGTTCTTTGCTACCTCGATGGGAGGATAGCATCCCTCATGGAGACAACTGTTAGCACCATTTTAGTTTTTCCACAGTAAGCCTCATTGCCTGAAAATTTCGAGTTTCTCTTGAGAATCAAATGGTTTTCAAGCATTCCACATTAAAACAATTTATAAAAAATTATGAGGTGGCGCAAGAAAAAGGTTAGAAGCTTTGAGCAAAAAGAAATTAATTCCTATGAATTAAAAAAAAGTATTTTATTCAATTTTAATAAAATTTATAAACATTGGTTTTTATATATAAATTTTGGCTTTATAAGTTTTATATTTTATCCAAGTTTATTTTTTATTATTAAAATGATAAATTAAGTTTTTATAAAAAATGTTGTTGGCAGAAGGCCACTCATTACCAAGTTGCATGGGGTCTACAGACCAAGAAAATATTTCCACCAAATTCCAAGCGCTCTCCAAGACTAATACACACATTGTTCCTTGGTATAGTTTGAAATTATTGGTTTTTATAAACAGTTTACAGGTAAGTGTTCCCTTGCATGCGGGATAATTCCCTCATCAAAAGGAAGCAAAATATAAAAGCGTGAGAATTCTTTGCATCAACGCATATTGGTGGAGAGAATATAATTAGTTATATGTGGAGATTAATTAAAGTAAAATTTCTGCAATAAATAAATTGAAGAAATTAACACTAAATAATATTTTCATTTCCGGAGACAAAGCAATTGGTAATGTCATTAGTTGAAGATACAAAGAGATGGATTCCGGTTGAAAGGGAAAAAAGTGATAGCGATAATGCCAGTGCTGTGTACTCTCTTTTGGAGGGATTGTGTATAATTAAAGCTCCTACAAACTGAGCATTGATCAATGATCTATATTAGAGCACATTTCATCCGGCAGCTCAAATAAATTTTGCATTATGAAGATGCACAAGGTAATTAAAATTTCAGATTTGCAAAATGATGTTAAATGGTAGATAGGTTTTGATGGTCAGAATGGAAGGTGAGAAAAATCCATGGATAAAACAAATTTCACATTGTCAACTAGCAAGGAGAAATGAAGTTTTACAATTTGTAAAATTTTAGATGGTTGGAAGCTTAGGGCATGTGTTGAATTGGAAAGGAAAATTGATGGTTGTAGAGATTTCTGCTGGATGGAAATTCTATTTAGTTAATGGTTCAATATTGGAGGAAATGAGCAAATAAAAACATGTGTTTTTATCCCATTCTTTGAGAACGAGATCAGTGATCCTAAATGTTTCCGTTCAGAGAAAATGAAGAGTGTTTAGAGTTCAAATGGTTCTACACTTCGTTTGAGTCTGGCGATGACAATTTTCAGATAGCACATTTATCATAAAGAGCAATTACAGGCGTTTTTTGAAGCGATCGACAAATTTTTCCCTATAAATGGTTGTTTTGGTCATTATTTTAAATCAATTGTTACCGTTGAACAAAGATGATTTTTCAAAAAATGAGAGAGATTTTTCTTAATAACAAAACTGTCTACAATAACTGCTCTCATTTTTTACCCAGGTGCTGTGGATTGAGAGAATCGAAGTCATCTTGAGAGAGCAAATTTCTAGATTTTTAAATGACTGTTTTAGTCAGTTATTTCAATCCATTGTTTTTGAAAACCTAAAAGGAATTTTCCAAAATTGAATGAGTTTTCTCTTAAGAACAGGATCATGTTCAATAATCTCCTTCAGTTTTTACACAGGTCATATGGGTTAGGAGAAACAAAGTGATTTTTACAGGCTATGTTTTAGGTTTTCCAAAGGACTATTTCAAACATCACATTCAAAGACTTGTTTCATCCAAATGGAGTTGAATTTCAGGAAACTGATATATTTGTATCTTAATAATAGGCCTATCTAAGAATTTTTTTTTATATTTTACACAGGTATCATAGGTTGGGAGAATTCAAAATATCTTCACAGGGTATTTTTCCAGAAATGTACAGGTTTACTGTCTGAGTCATCAGTTGCAAAATCAGATCCTGAGGATATGGAGCTGAATCAAAGGAAACAAACACATGGGTTTTGTTAGAAATTGGGCCAACTACTAAAACCTATTTCGGTTTTCACACAACTATCACCATCTGGGATATGCAGGAGGGGATTTTAAGCCTATTTTTCTAGTAGTCCACATTTTATTTTGTCTTATGTGAATCCTGGTGTGTAGGCCGTGTTCAGATTTTGTTAGAATATGTTCTCCAGTTTGTGACAAATTTTGATTCCCGAATGTCGGTTTAGGAATTCCAAAATGCAATAAATATACCTCCTGAAGAAGGAGTAAGGATTGAAACCGATGTAATTTTGTAGTGTATGCTTTCAAGAGTATTTTAATAAAGTTCCAAAGCCGAGGTCGATGTTTTACACAGGGATTCATGTGTTGTTTGTATTACAATCTGTTTCTTCCTTTCTCATGCGAATTTTTTTCCAGTTGATCTCTCCCATTATGTTTTGTTTCATGTCTGAAATAAGTGTATAACAATTTGGAATTCATACATGCTATGCTCTGTCTGTTGTTTTAGATATTCACCAAAGCTTTCTTCTAAAGTTAATACAAAATTCATTTTCCAATGCTCTGTGTTGATGGTCTGTTCATGTTCTTCTTTTCCACCAGAAAATTATACTTTGACTGTGATTGAATGGCCATCTTGGCTCTGTGTTGAAATCGTCTGCATAAGTTCTGTTCATTTCTATTACGCTTCTTGACTCCATCGCCCAATGCTTCTATGTATTGTTTCAACCAATTTTACAAATGATTTATAGTTTCACTTGTACATATCTGGCATTGTTAATATTTGGTGACAGATCCCTCTTGGAAGAGCAGAAGGCCAGTTCTCTCTTCGAAAGTGGTTCTACTGTTACCCAAAAGCGGGCCTTCCGCAACGTTTGGGCTCAATTTCGGTGCCAACACTTATATCTATCATAAATTTGGTTGAATATAATCATTTTCAAGCAATAACAACTTCTTAAAGGGTGCTAGCTCAATGGTAGAGTGCATGCCTATAATTAGGCAGAAGGTTGGTGGTTCGATTCCTCCGTGTCCTATCATAAATTTGTGACTACAAAAACGACTAAATTTACATATATACGACTATTAATATCTAATTTCCCGTATCTTAGTCGTATTTAGCCTAGTCATTAATATGTTATCATCTAGTAGTTTATTTAATCATATATTTAGTCATTAATTGTTGCAATCAGTGATTAAATTAATGACTAAATCACTGACTAAATCCGTGACTAAATCATTGACTATCAATGACTAAATCAATGACTAATAAGTCAAGCTATTAATGACTAAGTGAAATATGACTAGCTATAAGATAGTGAAAATTATCTACTATTAGTTTCCGACTCAAAAATAGTTGTTTATAAATTCCTAAAATCAAATTCGTATCACACATTAATATGTGAAGAAAATGTAGTTCCTAAGGCCATGTGTTCACTAGGGGAGTATATGAGGAAAATTAAAAGAGTAAAATCAAATATTTAGAAGCAAGGTGTATGGGGTAAAAGTGAAATCTTTCCCTTTCATGGACGGTTTGTTATGGGGGATGATCTTAAATGATTAAAAATTCAATGACTAGCTTAATACATGACTCCAACATAAGAAACAGGGGTTTGATAACTCACATATTTGGGAGGAATAATGGCCTTAAAACCTCACCCTGTATGATCTCTAGTACAAAATGAGAAATTACTGACTAAAAGCAGGCTATAAACGACTAATAGTAGCTAATTTCCACTATCTTATAGCTAGTCGTATTTCACTGTCATTAATAGCTTGAATTATTAGTCATTGATTTATTCATTGATAGTCAATGATTTAGTCATTGATTTAGTCATTTATTTAGTCATAGATTTAGTAACTGATTTAGTATCTGATTGTAGCAATTAATGACCAAATATACGACTAAATAAACTAGTAGATGATAACATATTAATGACTAAGCTAAATACGACTAAACGTAAGTCACGGTATAAGATATGGAAAATTAGCTGCTAATAGTCATATATATGTGAATTTAGTTGTTTTCGTAGTCACAAATTTATGATAGGGTGCGGAGGAATCGAACCACCAACCTCCTTCCTGTAATTAGGCAGGTGCTCTACCATTGAGGGAGCACCCTTTAAGAAGTTTTTATTGGTTGATAATGATGATATTCAAACAAATTTTTCATCTATCAGGCATACAAATTAATGATTATCAAGTAACTATAGATCCATAATAGCTTACCACGTACTAGTCATTCAAGTCATTTGTGCACTTAATAAATGCATTTGAAATACTTGAAGGACTATTACAAGGTAAGCCATTATGTATTTATACTAACTTGATAATCATTATTTTGTATGTTAATTCATCACATTATGCACAAACAAATATTTTCAATGATAACCAATCCAAGCATTAGTGTGTTCGACAATTCAATCTCCCCCTTGAGTAAAAAATTTAATTGCAATGTTATAGCTACTCTCCATGCAATGATCATGTTTTTAAACTTCCAAGATATCCCCAACAATGTATTTCAACCAAAATCCAACATATACAAAAATTATATAAGAATACTCACATAAAATATTGGCATGCTTTTGTTATTTGAGTGCCACTCTAAGTAATATTTCTTAAAATCAAATGATACTAACATAACTATTTTCAAATCCAATATATATAGGAAAAAAATGTGGAAGAAATACTTTAAATAAGACAAGGGGAAGATATTGGAATGCTTGTACTATTTCAGTGCCACTATAAGAAATATTTCTTGCAATGAAAGGATATGAATAAGATTGATCTCATCTCATAACAAAAAATGTTTTCATAAGTTCATAACCATCAATGTTATGAAGTTTTTATGGGGAGTGATTTTCCCATATAAAGGGATTGATGTCACAATTATCTATAGGAAGAAAGGTAAGTACATCCAAGGTCAAGAGATTCCATGCCCAAAAATGTCTTAAATTAACCCCACAACCATTTCCCACCCAAAGTTATGTTGGCAAAGGAAATGCACCATTCACAAGGCAAACACAGGATTGTATTTTATGGCTAAAACATTTTGCAATAATGTGTTGGTTGGTTGAATCATTTCTTCAAACACATTTACTGGTCGCATGGGAGGCTACATTCTTAATCAATACAGGAAAATTTTCTTCCTCCGTGAGATCACTTGCTTGTTGGGTTGTATTGTAGGCATTATGTGCTATGATTTCTCCCCATGAAATAAATTTCTTAATGTTTTACTTGCAGAAATTATGGCAATGATTTTACCCCATGAAAATATCATTCTTGCACAAGAAAACACATGGTCATTAATGCCCAAGAACAAAACTTATGAATGAATTTATTCGAGCAAGAAAATCCATGAACATGGCATATTCCTGGCCTAATATGAACCCAAAACTTGTTATGAAACAATTTTCCAAAGCAATGCAACAACAATTATCATATTCTTTTGTACAAATCAAATCAAATTTTCAAAGTGGTACAACCAAAACTTAATATGTTCCATTACCAATTGGTTTACTAATTAGAAGTCCTTCTTGATAGACGTTCCTCATGAAACCATAAACACTTGCAAAAGTAATGTGTTACAGAAAATAACTCATTACTAACCATTGTACAAACATAAAATCCAACAATAGTGAAATAGGAAAACATTCTGAAAAAGTCAAGGAACTGTCCAAGTCTATACATATCTCTGCTGAGAACCTATTCTCCATTTCCACTGAGATACTTTACCCTCAAACAAATCAATCTGGTTTAGTCCAACATCTCATCCCTTTCGAACCTGTTGCAATGTCAAATTTATAGGTTCATTCTTAACAAAGGAAAATGTGCATAAATGGAAAGGAAAACAATAAAATATTACAGATAAATAGCTACCTGAATGTATTCATGATGAGTGATGTTTCCCTGTCGTAAATTCAAATTGAACCCTGCATATTGCATGATGTGCCAGTAACACATATTCAACAAGCATATTTTTTCTAGACTTCCTATTTTGCATTATGCATTTTCATGCAAACTCTAATACAACATTTTGCTAGCACCAGTGTATTTCCTCCAATCCTTGGCAAAAGATGTCCAGCAGTAACTACTAACAACCCATTTTTATCAAAGCATGGGATCAATGACTTTCTTGCAGATAATTATTGTAGAAATCATTGTGACATCAGAATATGAAGCTTTAATCCTCTCAATGTCCATATATTAATGAACAATGATGTTTGATTTGTTTTGAACTATTTATTTATTGCGTCTAATTTTGGAATTGTTTAATTATTTTCTCCCCATTTTTAAGAAGTGTTGGACAATTCTTGTATTTCTAATTTCTTTTGTACATGCTAGCTCCATGTATAGAATGGAAGGCTTAAAAGGAACACAGATTTCCACTAGTTCATATAAGAAAATCTATATAGGACTACAAAAATAATGTTTTAGATAAATGTTGTAGATTCATATGAAGTGAGGCATATGTTTCATTGAAACATCTCTATGTATGTGACATCAAGACCATGAAGCTCTACTCCCAGTGTCCTTATATATTAGAATAGTGTTGTTTGATTTTCCTTGAACTATTTCTTTAATGTGTTTAGGTTTGGAATTGCTTTATTATTTTCTCCTCTTTTTTAAGAACTGTGAAACAGTTCTTGTATTTCTACTTTCTCTAGTAGATGCTTTGCTAGTTCGATGTAGACAGTGGAAGGATTACAAAGTTGCAAGGAAGAAAGATTGCCACTATTCCATATTTTTAGTGAGTGTATCATTGACAATCACAGCAACAAATCTGGGTACCTGTTCATGTTTTCCAACTATAAATATGTCATCAGCTTTCTCTAGCCCTGATCAGGGTTGTTGATTTCCATAAATAAAGGACATGTTATTTGTTGTTCAAGAAAGTTTCTATTTTTTTTGAATTAATGAATGAATGAAAGTTCTTTACCTTTTCCACTAAATTGAAAATGAAACCGCATTTTTTGTTATGAGGAATAGAAGGTACTCCCCATATTATATATCAAAGTAGCAGCGACTTTCCCATACAACCATGTCTCTCATCTAATACAACTATCTAACAGATGTTTCTATTAGAAGACTCGGATTAATGTGCTTATATTTTTTTCAAACAAATGGACACTACTAGGAGAATTGTATCGATGTTTCCAGCAACTTTATTACCATGATTATATGCAAGTAATATAGGATTGAAATTTTCCTCAACATTGGCATGGATTAGATTTTCACCCAAAAAGATCTTCTGAGGTGGTTGCCAAAAGAAGGTTGTGTTCCCTCGCGTTTTTCCCCATCACACATAAGATACTTGTACTTGAATGGAGTTTCAAAGGTTTTATTTTCAATGTGGCACCTAGATTATTACTCGCTATATGTACAAGAAAAGCACTATATGTTTCTACAATCTTGACTTCAGAACCAAAAAATTTAGAATTTACAGCTTGCTATCTAGTAGGGAATTTGAAATTTCATAATTCTGTACGTGCTTATATTATTATATGATTGTTTCACTTCTTGTATATCAAAGCATTATTATAAGAAATAATATTTTGTGATTGAAAGGATTAATGAACGGAAACGGTGGAAGGATTTTATATTGGAAAGGGATTTGCTTTATTCTAGACCCCTGGACAAAATGCTCTCAAAGGAGGAAAAAGAACTTTACCAGCGATGTAAGGTGTTCATGCGTTACCATTCACAAGAAGAGAATAATGCATTAATTTATGGTTTGAACATACAACGCAGGATTAGACAAAGGATTGAAGAATTAAAGGTCTGTAATTGGCTAGAAAACTAAAATTGTGAAACTGTTTTGTAATTCAAGTCAGTATGAACAAACTAGATGCATGTTTGTGGTTTTTTCTCCAGTCTCTTGTGACCTCTGATTCTAGAATGTGAATATTCCAAGATACCTTCTTCAAAAGTGGAGAGTCATAGATATTTATTATTTTCTAATGCCTTTCTTTGTTGATTATACAAGAACATTAGAGAAAAGGACAATTTTGTAGTAAAGTCTTGAGGACTAAAAGGGCTCAACATGATTATAGATATATTATGTGAAAACTTTAAATGGATTTTTGAAGATATCTCATGGATAGATAAATTTCAACATATGAATGCTAAGAAGGAACATGGATATGTAATAAATTTTAGTAAAATGCAAGACAAAAGATGTCTTGGAGAAATTTAATAGAATGATAATTTACAAAGCTAAAATATATCTTCATCAGTTGGATGAATATTTGTAATTGCTAAGATATGCCTAGATACAAAGTCAATAAATCAAAAACGTAGTAAGCTATCTGATCTAGTGAGTGATTCCTTATGGAGGCTTGTGTTATCAAATATAACAACTATGGGTATTCAGGCTCCTCCATGGATGGAATTTGGCCAAATTGTTTCTTGACAGTTATGAGCAGTTTCAGAAGAAGGGAATTCCCTTGGTAATATTTCAAGCATAGAAATCCTTCCTATATTATCTCAAAGGTATTTAGTTACCGTTCTGCATGAAGAATTCATTGTCACTTACTCACTAGCATGAATTTCCCTCCCTCTTCTAGAGAGTGTCCTCATAAAGGATCCAAGGTCATGTCAACCTTCAAACTTGCCACCAAAGTATAGATAAGGGATTAATTTCCTTATTGAGGGTTTATGTTTCAACACAAGTCGTTGACCTAAGTTGGAGGTCATAGGACACAAACCCTCTGATTTACTTCTTTAGCAAACTTGATAATTTGCTCCTTATTTTGAAGTGATCACACTATTGCTAGTTGGTTAGTGAAGAATTGATAATACCTTATGTTGGGTGAATTCTTGTCATATTTATATGTGATTGGATTCATGTGTTGGCTAATTGTCATTGGTTTAAGGATGGCACATATCAGTCTCTTTTATTTTCATTATTTTCTATCATAGTAGATTGAAATTAAAGTTAATTTCATCTCTTGGACCAATGAGGTCTACCATTTCAGTCGCTCAGTAGCTCCAAGTCCCTTTCATCTACACTAGCCACTCACAGAAGGTGTTTCCAGTATTTATTTTCCTTTGTTCCTAATAGGTCAATCACACCAATCTAGTTTGATCCTTTTGTAACCTATGTATGGCTATTGAGAAAAAACGTTATTTTGGATAATTGTTTTTGGGAATTTGCATTTCCTATTAGTAATTAAATATCCTTTTGGGATCATGAGTGTTAACTGCCTTTTTATCAAATTATTTCTTATTATAACAAATATGCGAAGGCAGGTAACAAAAACTGATAAATTTACTTCCATACGAAAAGGTTATATTTAGTTTGAGTCAAATAAAATTTGACATAAATTGGGCTTGGTTGTTAGATATTTTGGCCACTTTGCATTGGTTGGTTCTTAAGTGAATTGAACTTGGACCAGAGGTTGATTTGGAGCTTACACTAGAGGATGGACTGAGGTTGAGTAAAGTTAACCATTGAATACAAATTTATAGTTTATTGAGTGGTGATTGTCAATTGTAATTTTTCAGGGCATTAATTTAATATGTTATGGCATTAGTGTAATATCACTAATATAGTATATTGTTTAACTACGAAGCATCATCAAAATGAGAAGTTGGTGTTAATGGTTTTTAGTGTAAGAATCATTTCCCTCGATATTATAAATAGTATTCTCATAAGAATCATTTCCCTCGATATTATGAATAGTATGCTCATGTGAGATAATTTATGAGTCCATTTCAAAACTCAAAAGTCAAATCCTAACACCCACATGCAATTCATCAATGTTTTAAGACAAATTACTACATCATAAAGGAACATTGAACCACATAATATTTCTACTCAAATTTTTCAGTCAATGTAAAACAAATTACTTTCACAATATAATAGACTATAAAATTGAATTTATCATGGTACGCACACTATTTATGCATTGCATTTAAGTTTGGAGAACACCATAGTCAACCATATTGAAAACTACACAGTGATAAGTTGATAACATAAAATCAGATAATCTTGTTGACTGGTTAGAGTAGACTTGTAATCTAATTCATTATGATCCATATCATATCTTTCAACATTAGTTTATGCTGATAGAGTGTTGGAATAGAGCCACTAGGTTGAACCTGGTCACCTTGGAGGAGTTCAATCTTACATTCAATTTTCATTGTCCTATGAAAACTAGAATAAACAGATTCTGTTTATTATGAGATTGATATAAGTATGATTTATTAGCATTAGTCTATTTATTATAATAATTATTTATTATTTTATTATTATTTTGTTTGTTACGGAAACCTCCAAAAGAAGGACATTGTAACCATTATTTTGCAAGCCACCATAATACCACATTCTAGTAGGTCCAACTCGGTACAATGGTTGTTTCTAACATAGATAGTTAAAATTTGAGTGAATAAACACTAAATATTGTGCCTCTTGTCTAGTGAAGCTATTATGCTTGGTGGACCAGATGAATGCATATTCATTCCAATTTCATTCTCATGTTGATGAACTAGTGATTATATGTACTAAACCAGTCATGATATACACAATGTTCCCTCAGAGTTGGAGATTTAATGGGTTTGACTCTCTTGAACATTAACAATCATAGTAAAAATCACCATTCAGTTACAGACAAATAAGATGGTCTAAAAATCATGGAGGAAAACTAACCTCAAGTCAGAGAGAGCAGTGCTCCTTCAAAACATGTCAACAGTCCTGAGCCAAACAAACAGAACAAATAAACGAATGAAAATAATATACTTCCCTTTTGAATCACAGTTCAATCTGTTTACAAGATAGAGGGGATGAAATAAAATGACCATGGAACAAAGCTACGTGAACTCTCACTACTAAGCTAGGCTATGAAGCTCTGAATGCAAATGACTTTCCTTAGAAAAGGTATTGGTGGTGGAAATGGATTTGGAAACTAGTTTTCCCTCTCAAAATAAGAATTTTGACCTGGTTAACATTATCCGAAAAGGTTTTGACATGGCTCAAATAGATATATTCTATGCAAACTTGAGGAAGAAACAATGAACCATTTGTTAATAACTTGTACTTTCACAAAACTTGTGAGGTAGGATGTTCTTCAGATGGTCAATTGTCAAGGGAAGTAGGTAAAAGATACATTAATAAAATTATTGAATTATGGATTTTAAAACCTTCATCAAAGTCTCATGCATATTTACCATGCTATGTTTTATGGGATTGGTGACTCTCCAAAAATAAAATGATTTTTGAAGATAGATTATGGAATTCCCCCATTGTGGCAGATAAGATTAGGGCCACTTACAGAGAACGAGCAAAGGACAAGAAACCAAAGCCTGTTAAGATCCTCAAAAAGTCAACTATCAACAACAATAAAGCATGGAGCTTTTTTGATGGGGTGTTCCAAAGTTTGACAGGAAGGTGTAGAGCTAGAGCCCTTCTTATTTTTTTAACAAAGATCATTTCTTTACCTTAAAATATGGAGAAGGGAACATCACAACCAATAGAGCTGGAACTTTTGCTCTCTCGATCCTCATGAATTACACTACACTATCAAAAGAGGTATCAAGGAACTTGAAACTTAGAGCATGCTTCACATGTTTTGATGTTGCATAAAATGAAAACATTATTAGTTTAGAAAGTTGGATCACATGCAGAAGAAATCATCACTTCTGAAGCAAGCAAAGATGTTCGAGATATTCCCAAGAACAGTTTGTGTTTTTGATCTAATATTTAATGACAAATCAACTAATTCTATATTCTTGAAGTCATTTAAAGCTATATTTCAAGTCACAACTTATGAACATGTATCTAGATTTCTTTGAGCTCTCAAAATGTTTTTTTGCAGACAAATTTGCTTGACATTCAATGATAGGACTACATTTGGCTCAATATGAACATGAGTTTCAATAGATAAACATGCAACAAAATTTCTAAAGAATTATTATATTACATTTAGAAGCTTTTAGTTCTATTGGTAGTTTCTGTTGCAATGATGGTGAGCCTTACAAATAGCTACATTCTATAAAACTATGTTGAAGTGATACAAATATGTCATTGAACATGTAACTCACCCCTGAAGAAAACCATTCCCCTTCAGGAGTGGGGATGGTGAGTGATTTTATAGCATTCACAATTGAGAAAACAGTAGATGCAACTGAAGATATTCCCCATTTCTTTATCAAGACACCTCCATGCTATAGAAGTAAACACAATAAATAATAGAGTTAAACATGTTGAAATGAGCAATGTTTATGCCATCAATAATAACTAGTTAGAGAACATGAAATTCATGGTCATGCAAAACAAACAAAATATATGCCACCTCTCTCATCAGGTAGAGTATACTTATTAGATAGCCATCTGTCAAGCGAAGAGGGAGATGATTCAAAGCCTTATCAAAAAATGATTATCTACAAGTTTATTTTGATAGATTCCTCCAGTCAAATTTTGTACCTTATAATGTATAAGATATCAAATGAAGAACCAGAAATTTCTAACCCAAGTTGTTGAATGATTTACCCATATTTTCATGTTTGAAACCTTATCATAGAATACTCCAGTTTTTAACGCAAGCTGTTGTTCAAAAAAATTCAGAGAAAAACGAGCAGCCAAACTTTACAAACTGAATTCTTCAATTGACAAATCAAACTGAAAACTAAAACAACTAATGCAAAAAGAAAACAACAATATATGAAATATTTTCTGATAAGAGAGTCATGGATGTTTATTTGGATAGAACAAGTTGGAGTACCTGACATTTAGCTCTATTTTCATCTAGCCTTGTCAATGCATGAAAGTTTTTAGGGGGGATTTTGGGTGTGTTCTTAAGGAAAATTAAGGCACTATGATAGAAAAAAAAAATTAGTATCTATAATTAAAATCGACTAAATAAAAAGAGGCAATTGTGGTTCAACTGATGAATAACACTATTTATAGCTCTGTATTTTGAAAAGTTGTTTGCAAAAGAAATTTTCATCAAACAATCAATTAAGAAAAAATGTAAGTTCACTTGGTATTATAGGAAATATTATACTAAGTTGTATGAATATAAGAGAAAAGTCAAATTTCTATTCACGCAACAAGAGATCACCCATAATGGAAGCGAAAGAAGATAATAGGATGAGCCTACATCTAGGTGTAATTTATTTACAGACATGGTTAAAGAAAAAGAGTGCTCCTACTAACGAAAAATCATGGAGCACTATCTAGAAGGTCACTGATTTTATTCAAGAACCCTGGCAGTAGATAAATCGAACACCTTACAAACTAGTGCAATAAATGATGGTTCTGTTATGGCTGGTGGTATCAAGGCCATGCCTTGTGGGCCCTCTCTGGCTTGAGTTTGTTATGTATGTGATGTATGACAAGCTATTGCTACAGTGGCATATCCCTATGGTGGGATTTCATTCGCATTAATTATTACTGTTATCTATTCTAATATTTTATGAAGCAATTGTAAAAAGCTACATATCTGTGAAAGGAACCATAGAAAAAAATTGGAGAACCAAAGTAAATGCTAATAGCAAACTAGTCTCTATCCTGAAATATTTAAAAAGTTTAAGTGGGAATAATACCTAGCGGAATAGTGGATAGAGATTCAGCTGAGAAATCACAGATGCAAGAAGGGAAAGTAGCTACATGTCTTACAGATGCCAAACCATCTTCCAACTACCAATACAGGGGAGGACCCAAAATGTAGATTCCCATCGACATGCCCAGCAACACCATTGTCAATTTCATAGATCTGGGGTTGCACAAGTTAGATGCCTAGTGTGCCATCTATCTAAGCTGTTCAAATGTTAAATTGTGTCCACCAAGCTCTCTATTCCCTCTCACGGATGCATCTTTACTGAAACTTATCTAAAAAAACAAAATTATGGATCAATATCTTGGTCAGTAACTCTATAAAACCCATCTCCACAATCTACACTCTAAGATCACTGTCGGTGAAGCTTCCCAGTCCCATCAAAATGGTACGCCAACAATACCTCGAATTGGGTGCTAGATCTAGGAATTCCTTCAAATTCTTTGGTAACCAAAACACTCGAAACCCATTACTACAAATATGAGTGTCTAGTGAAAATCAAGTAGTCAAATGTCACCCTAAATTTCTCGCTTTGAAGAAAGCAGGTTTCAAGGCTATGGCTCCATCCACTGCAAAGTTAACATCCTCAGTGAATTTTGAATTGTTTTTTATTTTCAGATACGGATCTAAGAGTGGTAGACTTGAAGCTTGAGCTGCCAAATCAAATTTTACCAAATGAAAATGAAATTGCACCGTCGTGAATATATATAACCAGAACAATTAATATGTCCTACTATTTTTCAAAGATGAATCATGGATATTGAAAGTTATACAATTAATAACCCCTTTCTATTTTTCAAAGATTCAAAATACAGACCGATATAATCGACTATCAATCATCCGTTAGAGAATTGCCTTGTTTCTTTGCCAAAAATATTTTTCACCATAAGGCATATTGCCAAAATTTAGTTGGCTCTAATTAACATCGGTTGCAACTACTGAATTCCTTGTTGCTCAGGTATCAGATACCCATACTACAAACCAAGGACTCTGAATCTTTGATCCACTCGATCTGAGTTGTAATATATAACTCTACCACCAATCATTCTCTTATTAGCATTCAAAATTGAACCCTTCCCAACTCTTCCAAAGGGTTCCAAGGCTTCCCAAAAGTGTAAAGTTAAAATTGCTCAACAAAAAAAATTAAGATCTCAATTTTACCCTTCAATTAAGAAGGGGTTCTAGCACTTCCCAAAAGTGTAGAGTTAAAATTGTTCTTAAAAAAAATTAAAAAAATTAAGATCTGAATTTACCCTTCAATTTAAAAAGGGCCTAATTTATATCAATATTTCAAAAGAAGGAAGGGCATAATTTATATCAACATTTCAAAAGAAGGGAAACATTTGAAATTACCCATCGATATAAATTTTTCAAGATGTTGAAATTCCTATGCTATAAATTTCAACTCATTATTCAAAATATTGGAAATATGATGAATTATAATCACTTTCTCACTCGTGTCATGCACTCATCGCTTAGTTGTGCAAGATGACAAGTAATCATTGATGACTATGAGTCACTAGCCATCGAGATGTGACTCTGACTCCTAAGTCAGTTGGGGATGCAATCTAAAGTGTGGCAATGTGTCAACAACTACTTCCATAACAAAAAATAACAACTACTATTCTACTACTAGGCCTGAAACAAGCTCAAAAATGTGTGCCTACTACCTATGTGAACCTCACTACCAATGTCCACTCTTTTTTCGTCAAAATGAAATTCAAAAGGCCGGTTTGATAAGTCCAACTATAAAGAAAACTCAATGTCATGCAAATACAAATAATGGCATGTAGCTAGGATCACAAACTGTGTAGAAGTCGATTTATACATTGCTATAGAGAGGTGTCATTGGGCACACGATATGGAGAAACAATGGTTATTAAAAAAATTAAAAAAACAATTGTTGGCTCAAGAATAGTCTTCAATTTGATGGGTGGCATGATCATGAGGTAATCTCCCTCTCTCCTTCCAAACATTTGTGGTTTCTCACAACATTTGTCTTGAGTGCTACCAAAATACATATAAAAATTACTTGTCTTTACATCCTCTTCTCTTTAAATCCCCATCTCATAGTCGAGTGAATCCACGAACCTGGGTAACACTTTTTGGCAAGCGCATCTTGCCAAAAACAAAAAAACGTACCTCGGTTGAGGGCTTGTTAAGCCCTCGACCGAGGTATTAATACCTCGACCGAGGTTCTATAAAGCCCTCGACCGAGGTTTTTTTCAGCCCTCGGTCGAGGTATTTATTAACCCTCGGTCGAGGTATTATAACCTCGACCGAGGGTTAATAAATACCTCGACTGAGGTATGGACCTCGGTCAAGGTATGGACCTCGGTCGAGGTACATACCTCGACTGAGGTACTTTTTTCAAAAAAATTATAAAAAGGGGCCGCGGGGGCCCCAATTGTCATTTTCAATCACTCGACCGAGGGACAGAGCTCAACCGAGGGACAGCGAACTCGACCGAGGAACAGCGACCATCGCCCCAAAGCAACCCATCCTCATCACAATGTCGAAGCAAAGAGGTAACATTTTTCAATTTAAATGGAATTTAAATTTGTTTTTTATAAATTTATAAAATTTGATAAATGTATATTTTTATAATTTTGTTTTCAAATTTAGTAAATGTATGTTTTTATAGTTTTGTTTTCAAATTTAG
>LPNX010263327.1:0-16225 GCA_001517045.1 Pseudotsuga menziesii
GCTATTGCGACGAAAAAAGTGCCACGGCAAAAAAAACACTTAGACGTGGCAATATCCACGCTTATCCGTGGATATTGCCACGTTTTTGCCGTGGCAAAATTTATCACTTGTACTAGTGCCACATTATAACCGACAGTAATAAACCAAAAGCGTGGCATAATTCAATACATACACAGTAAGCATAATAACCATTTCAATTTCATAAATGAAGTGTATATATTATGCATAGGAATGCAAAAATCATAAGTCAAGTAATTACACAGTCGTGCCATGGGCTTTGGAACCATTGCAAGCAATGGTGCTTTCGAGGCATAAAATCCCCAATCCATAATATGATTAACATAACAAATATTTACACCAAGCCTGTAAAAGCACTAAGATTTGCTCCATGGATTAAACTCCTTAATATTAAAAAACCCAAGTCTGTTAATCACAAGCCCGAAGGAGAATTCAAAACCCCACAGAGAAGCCCCAAACCAAACAACAAAAACAAAACGCAGGGAGGCTGAGAGACCACAAGTGTAGGCTTGTTGGAAAGGCTTACCTTACACCTTGGCACCACCTTCAAAACCAAACAACAGAGCTTGATCCATGCTGGTCTTCGCCTTCCCTTGGCACCTGCAAACAACCAATCGAAAACAGGATGAGAAGTATGGAAACAAAAGGAGCCACAAAACAAAAATGAATAGCAGACATGAAATAAAAAACGAAGCATACCTTCGAAGCCTAGAGGTCACCTCCATTTCCCCTATGCATCGCCAAGACGAAACCCCAAACAACAAAGCAAAATGACAAGTCCATCGTGAGCCAAGCCGTAATCTTGGTCTTCCACGAAAACCAAGGTGCATTAATGGGACTAGCTGGTATCCAATATCAAAGCCAAAACCCACTTTTCCATAGTTTAGTTTCATTGCAAAAACATTGGTCTCCATTCGAGATGCAAGGTTTAAACCCCATCACTAAGATTCAAACCATATAATATAAACATGCCACTGCAAAAGCATATTACAAGGTATAATGTATATTAACGTTTTAGTGTAATGTATAATCCATACATTATATCATGCGCCAACCCAAAGTCTTTACACCATGTGCCAAGTAGAACTTAGAGTATGCAATGTTTAAACCATAGGATTAAAGCCTTATTTATAGTTTGTTTTTCCTAAGCTTAAAGCTTAGTAAACATGGCATATGAAATATGCCATGCTAATAATTAAATATTTATAAAAATCCAAGGTATTGTTTTTAAAGCCAAGTTTACAACCTGCAAATAGAAACATAGGTTATGTTAATTTTTTTAATACAATAAACATAGAACATAAATATACTAAGATATAAAAGATGAAATGTAAACACTGAGTGCAGTGTAAGTAGTACATAGGAAATCTAGCTGTGATAACTAATTAATGAAAATAGTATTTACCTTGTTATAAATATGAATCGGTAAGGAACCATAGAAACAAGCAGTAGGTCTAGTAGGATCAATATATTCAGTGCTCTTTAATTAAGTCTCTGTCGCAAAGTAGGATCTACATATGAAATAAAAGAGGTACCTTAGTTCGAAGAACTAAGTAAGCCTACAAACAAGTAAACACTTTTACCTCTCAAACCATCATGGGAGAACGAGTCTCACCATTCCGCCCACTTTTTTTCCATAAACAAAGTTAAGTTAGGACTTTATAAATAACGAGTAAGACTATGCAGAAAGAATGAAGAATATAATCGAGTAACAACACACATGCGACAAATGTATAACCATAAGAACTAAGCAGTAAACAACAGTACAACATCCCAATTAAAATACAACAATAAGTATAACTGAAAGAACAATAATAGAATGTAAGAACAACTTATGACCAAGTAGTGGTTCAACTAGTGTACCTTCTATTCCGCAAGTGTGAAAATGTTCCGTTTGGGTAGTTTTTACTAGCCTATAATTTTTTTTTTCAATTTCTGGGGAAATTACAGAAAATCTATGTGTTATTTGTGTTGATGTGGTTTTTGTTCTTTCAGTTATCCTACTATTGTAAACCGTTTTATAATATCATCTAAGCAATTAAAAAATCTTAACAATTCTTGCCCCTCTAGAGAGGCACATAACATGTGTAAGATTAAAAATTATAAATAGTAGAAATCTATAAAGGATTAGAGTAAGAAAGAAATAATTTGAACAAGAATAATTCATTAACCATGTACTTACGTTCATGAAAATATCATAGAATCCACTTGGAGGGGGTTCACTCAAATCAGTGTCTCCCACATCCTGTTGAGACGGCGGTGCTTGCAACTTCAAAAATTGTAAATATTAGACCATCTAACAAATTAATGAACTAACATGTCTTGACAAAATTACATCTTGAAATATGATATCACCATTGGTTGGTGCTGCCTCAAATACGACAAAACCAGCTAAACTACCACCCTCTTCAGAGGCATCGAGATGCTGCAATATTAAAAATTGTATATAGGAAGAATATTTTAATATGTTTACAATATTTAAAAAATAAATTGAATGACATTATATTTTTAACAATATCCCTACATAATTAACAACCATCGTAGAGGTACCATCATGTGTTAGTCCAAATTGACAATACCATGATTGAACACATGGCGTGCACACGTGTGGCTCAATCTGGGGCTCATGGGATGTCGGTCTATCCCCACCAATAGATGGTCATTTTCCATCGAAAGCTCATGGTTGTACCCCACCAATAGATTGTCCTCTACCACTGAAATCTCATGGTTGTAGCCCACCAAGGGAAGAGGGCCCTGCTCGGTCAATAGTTGTGTTGTGGCAGGGAATCATCTAAGCTCGTATCATAAACGCCTCTTGTGTCTATTGAATCATATCATGTGCATGAGGGACATATTGGCTCAGTAGTTGGCTACAAGGTAGAGGTATATGTCAATTGACATCTCACTTGCTAGCATTGGGACAGTTTTTAGGAATGCCCATACCAACACTCTGGATCCTTAACATATCAGAATAGTTTATACATTTTCCAAACAAAAACTTGGCATAAAGTTTATGGAGGAAGTTCAATGGTACTTCCCTATTGTTTTGTGGGGGAATGTCAAAAACCATGTACCATATGTCCATCTAGTGATCATTGATTGGCTGAAAAATGCACCACTCAATTGAAATATGTGCTCTTCAAGATTCTGGAATGGCATATGTCCCAAGAACTCTAAAATGTGAATATATTTTCACTTTTGTGATTTTTCAATTTCTTCACGTCATTGTAAGTAAATACATCATCATATTCTTGTCATTTTGTATCTCTATACGATGCTATGCTATAGAACACATTGTTTGATCCACTGATAGTGAATACAATAGACTCTAATGATGCTGACAAGCAGCGGTGGAGTTCATCTCTCTCAAAATATTAGCATTTTGGTCCATAGTAGCCATTACAATCATAAATACAACAAAAATATCATTAGGAAAATACACTTGGTATAATGACATCTCTAAGCAATGAAAAATGTAAAACTAGTGTACCACAAACAACAACATGAAATATTTATTATTTAAAATTTAAAATTGAACATATTTTATGCTAAAGAATTAACATTTAACATTTTTCCTTCCTAATTTTATGTCATAAATGTGTATTAATTTCAATTTCCATATGCATCCATTAAATGTCTTATGTGTATATGTTAAGTGAGAATATTCTTTACCTTATTTTTAGGCTTGGATTATTAAGTTTCATCGAAAATATAGGGTGTTGATTAATGTGCTTTTGAGGACCAACTCTCAGACTATAGGTAGAGGAAAGGGATGAAGCCTAGAGGAGGGGGCACAAGGTGTTGTTGATGACTAAAATCCCAATATAGGCAAGGGTTTTGATATATGCAATTATTTATTGTAGCATGAAGTTTTTTGGACTCTATAGACAATTTAGCCTCTTTGTTTATATGTAATTTGGGGAATATATGGATTCCACTTGATATTAGTTTAGTTTTATGCACACTTTGTATATACACATGAGAAACCTTGCATATCTGTGTATAGTGGTTTGGGAACTAGAATTCAACAATACCAATAGTTTTCAATCTTTTAGGGTTGCAAAGTTTCCATTAGATTCTATCATGTATGATAGTATGTGATTGGCATGCTATGAAGCAAATCAATCTCCCTATGTATCTCCATCTTGGTAGAGCCTATTGTTGAACTCGTGAGTCCTCGCCTTAACCAAAATGTATCCTTCACTCAGGTAGAAGCATTTATTAAGCATGGGAAACTTCTCTACCTTATTTTAGAACTATTGAGAATTTTAAAATCTAGATAGTAAACTGTATAGAAAGATGCACCTCCCTTCAAATGAAATAGCATTCTTACATAACCAAATCTAGCAAAGAAATATTAAAAATAATTGTTTATACATCTTCATAATTATATTATCCTTCCATTTCCTTAAATATTCTTTAATAAATTTCCATTCCATACTTTTTTTTAAACCAATTAAATCTTTTGTATATAAGCATGAGATGAAAAAAATGCTTGAGATTGCAAATCATGAAAGACCTTGACCAACCAAATATAAATATAATATTTTAAAAGAACATTATAATCTCAATCTTCTTCACCAACAAAACTAACTAAATATTATTATTAATAATTTATGTTTACATAAATAATTATATCTCATTACAATCCGTTAACAAAATATGTGCATCCTATGTCTCCTTAATCCTTATATAATTTGTTGGGAGACATTGTATATCATCCTCAAACATCACAATATCATCCACTTACAAATCTATTATGCCTTTTTATTATCTTCCATTTCTTTTTCCAAAACCATTTTGACAAAAGTCTGTTCTATACTTTTTCTTTTCGTGATTTTGTTGCAAATTTATTCCATTCCTTTAATTTGTTAATGTAGCTCTAGATTGGTGTATTAATATATGTGGCGATGGTAAGAAACATGTTTAAAGGATGTGCCTGTTTCGATTGACGAGTTCAATAGCCCTTTCCCATCGTTACAAAAAACGAAAACTTATAACTTTTGGTTTTTTAAAATAACTGTTATAAAAATAATCACTTCATTATCCTAACTTATAAAATCGTAAAGCAGTTTTAGCCTAATGATCTTTTAAAAATTATATAGGGTGATAAATTTTTTAATTTATTATTGTTTAGATTGAATAAAAGTATATACTGATTACTTCAGTTCTAGGTTTTCCGTGAATTAATCATGCTAACAAGATTCCAACAATAATTTAAAGACTATTTTGCTGATAAAAAGATTTATTAAATAAGTATATATATTTAAATAAATAAAATAATTATGTGAATGAAAAAATTTATTACATAAGTATATATATCTGAATAAATAAAATAACTTACTTCAAGTATGACGATGGTTGATTGTTGGAGATTTTATTGAGTTTAATAATATCGATATCATAAATAAGTTTAATAATATCAACACAATATCCATATCATAAATGAGTTTAATAATATCAATATCATAAAATCTATTATGGAAAAAAACTATATTTTGAGCCTTGGAATTATTTTTGATTTACCTATAGACCAGACATGAAGTATGGTACCAATCACGATACAAAAGTATCGGAAGCAAAAGTGAAATCGTTTAGTGCTTGTATGGAATTTCTATTAAATATTTTTAAGAAACCCAATATGGCAAAATATTGCTATTAAAGTTCGAATGTCAATCTGGCTACATTTGCTATTAGATTCTTGTTATTAAAGATCAAATCTCAATATGGCTACATCTTGCCTGTAAGGTTTGCAGTTACACCAAAACCTGCAGTGAACATTTTAAACCCAGCACAAGGCCCTATCATCAGGAGTGGCGGTTAGTCCACTTGTTTTATATTCCCCGAGGTGTGGGGTTTATACCATGTGGAGGTACCCGATACTCCAATACCCCTATCATCAGGAGTGGCGGTTAGTCCACTTGTTTTATATTCGCCGAGGTGCGGGGGTTATACCATGTGGAGGTACCCGATACTCCAACACCCCGCCTCCGGCTTAGCTCGGGGGAATTGAACCTGCTACCTCAGCTCTGATACCATGTAAGGTTTGCAAAATCTGCAGGTTTTGGTGTAACGGAAAACCTTACATTACCCTTGACTTCAAATCTTATCATAAAGGAAGAGATCTCTAAATACAGTTAATGCAACTCACATCGTAACAAACTTTACAACTCAATCATACAAGGAGCTCTGTAAATAAAGGTGAAGCAGAACAATATAGAAATGCAGGGCGCATCCTATCCTTACCTGGAGGTTATGTCCACTGTGTTGATTACCTTGTATTTTCGACAGATTCATTTTTGATCCAGTCCTGCAATACTGAATACAAAAGATATATATTTCTGTATGATTTTACCAATCACTGCTATTGCAATACATTCATATTAAATCCAAATACATATAACGTTCAGTACAGATCTTAAGAGGACCTTGGGATTCAAAGATCCAGGGCGATAGGGACTGTCCCCCAGAGTTTCCAGTTTCAAATATACTTGAATTACAAAAGTTTACTCCCTAAATATTTTCTTACTTAGTTTTTTTAGTTTTTTTAAGAAAGTTATTTATTTTTATAAAAACTGTAATATATATATTACTATTAGTACAGTCACAAGTAAAGTTGTTAGTAAATATGTAGGCACAACCAACCATTTAATTTGTTAAGATAGTTTGTAATTAAATACAAGTTAAAATATATAATTTTATATCTATTATTCATACCACATAATATTAAACGATAATCTAAATGTTGATACAACTGATTTGAAAATTAATGATTTTTTCATTAAAAACTCAGTAAAAGTAACTATTCTCTTCGATACTTCTTGAAAAGTATTAATTAAAGCCATATCTAATGGATAATCCTATTGCTAAATGTATAAAACCAAAAGGACATCACTTAAAAAGTTAGGCCTCACTAAACTTGTCTTATAGTTAAGTTGATCGATGTTTTTATTTCAGATTTAGGGTGGATTACAGCCTCTTTTTCATCTACTGACCAGGATGAGGCAAGTAGATGAGACAACTGTACTGTCCAGATTGATTTTGTGGCAGTACCAAATAAACAATTATAATATATATATATAAAATGGTAGCTGATGAATGGCTGGTAGTCATGCATGGATAACTTATAGCTGATGAATGGATGATCAATAGTTCATGGAAGATAACTAGAAGAATGTGAAATAAACTAAATAATATAAAAACAAGTGATATTTGATAAATTGATAACAAGTAGAATGCAGGTGATAAAAAAAATCAAACTATCTTTCAACCATTTGATTACTATCTACATAATCCGATCACAAACTATATTGGTGTGCTACTTTTATACCAACCATCTATTAGATAAAATGAAATCAGGTCTCGAGGTTATGAAAAAAATGTAACTATAAAATGAAATTAGGTCTCGAGGTTATGAAAAAAATGTAACTATAGACTATGTAAATGTGGTGACTAAGTTCGCCTCAAGAAAAACTGAACTTTTAAGAGAATAAACCTACGGTCTGTAAGCATGCCCTGCATTCAGTGAATACGATTTAGTGGCCCTATTCAAAACATAAAAATTGAAATATTTCACGATATGGATTTTTCGAAAAATTATTGAAATAGCCTACATCCCAAATTACTTCTTCCAGTTCATACTAAAGCTAGTCATCGAAAACAATATCTCTTTTGTAGGAGGTTGCAGTAGAGACACTGGTTTCTATATACAGTCCACTAACCCACATATCCCAGGCCAACAGCGAGTTAGTGGACTCTGGTTTGTATGTCGATGTTGACCTAACCTGCAGTCCACTCTTGCATTAACTAACCTGCAAGAGTTCCATTTGAAGTGCACTGTAATAACAATAACGCAGACAACTGTTAGCGATCTAAAAACCAAACTAGGGACAGCAAGAAATAGAGTATATTACAAATATATATATATATATATATATATGATATCATAACTAGGTAACTTAGCCACAATGTTAGCATTTGATATAGTAAGAACTGAGTTTTCAAAATTTGGTGAATATCACTGAAAACCAACAGAAGAAGAAAGATAGCACAACCTCTCCTTAAAATATTCCTCCTCCAAGGGATATTAATAAGGTGGGGGTTGTACTATCTCTCTTCTACTATGGGTGTCCATGATGAAAACAGGCACGCTGATGAAAAACATAAGCAGCAAGCAACAGATTTGCCGAGCAGTGTGATTGAAATCAATCATCCATGGCCAAGCAAGAGAATAACAAAAAATAGAGGAAGTGCAGGAGAATACGTCAAGTTCCAACGTATTTATTGTATCAAGGGAAGATTATTGACAGTAGAAACAAAGAGTACGAAAAGTGGAGTCACGTTGTCAAGCTATCTTTGGCTGTGGACACTTGCATTCCGCGGCTTTCAAGAAAACATTTGCCTTTTGTTTTTTATCGGTTCTCCATTATCATGAGGGTATACTGCTGACTTCAAAAAATGTGTCAAAGTGTCCACATTAGAGATTGCTTCAAAAGCAAATAGAAATAATGCATCTGACTGTCGGCATTGAAGATAGCATTGAAAAGCAAATACAGTATGGTGGGACGACTCGTATTTTGACGCATCTAAACAAGCTGCGATATTTCAAAATATATAAGATTGGCAATCCAGGACCACTTATGAAACATCATCTCCAAATATTTCATCATTTTAGGAATATTGGATTATTGAAGAACAAAATCATGCTAAAGGAAAAAAATATTAATTTGAATAACTTTTTGTTTTCTAAAATAAAATCTTTTTAATTTTAATATTTATTACTTTCAAGAGGTGTATTTTATAGTTTTTAGAGATTACATATGTATTTTTGAAAAAATAATAAAATATTATAAATAAAAAATATGAGTTAAATTAGTTTAAAACATTTACAACAATATATATAGATACACACAAATTAGATAAATTAAAACTCTTCTTTGGATTTTTACACTTTAAAAATAGGTTTTGTAGGAGAGATCTGATCATTTTAGGGGTTTGGTAGATCTCTTTTTAAGATGGATCTATGCTGTTCTAATAAAATTTAAGAATAAAAACTATTTTTATGTCCATAAGTAATTGTAATAGCCTGAATTTTGACGTTAACAACTATGGGCATGAGTCCCATTGCACTTGGGTTAATTTGATGTTTATATTTCTATATTGGGCGTAAGACCGCACTCCACATGAGTTAGATATATTGGGCGTAAGCCAATGCATATGTTTATTTAGCCTTTATGCTATTGTATATGTTAGGCATGGACCCTCCATGGACAAGATTATTGTGGTAGGACGCTGTAATGGATACATTACGTGATTTACTTTAAATGCATA
Organism: Pseudotsuga menziesii; assembly: GCA_001517045.1. Taxonomy (NCBI): domain Eukaryota; kingdom Viridiplantae; phylum Streptophyta; class Pinopsida; order Pinales; family Pinaceae; genus Pseudotsuga; species Pseudotsuga menziesii. The sequence continues at coordinate 9,349 of LPNX010263327.1, forward strand.
CTCATATGAATATTGTGGTTAAATGTGCAGAAGACTAAATGCATGATTGAGCTCTATAATGTAATGGGTGTGGACCCTGAAGCACACGAGTGATAAATTTTTGTGTTGAACACAACCTCTAGAGCACATGAGTGATTAGAGTTTTTGTTGAGCATTAGCTCTCGAGAACATGAGTGATCAGATTTTGTGTTGATCTCTCTGGAACACATAAGTTATGAGATTTTTGTGTTGAGCATAAGCTGTGGAGGACCTGAATTATAAGAATTTGAAGTGTTGGGCATAAACCCTACAACATTCCAAGTTGATATTGAGCATAAGCTCTAGGGCATCGGATCCTTGATCATTGTATCCCTAGGTGCATTATACAAGTACATCTTAGCATCAATGTTGAGTGAGAGGCTTTGGAATTGCACTAAGTATAACTCCCAGTTTTTAGCGTTGAGCTTGGGCCCTAAATAATGTTAGGAGTTACTCAAAATTAATTGTGTTGAGTGAAAACGACTCTAAAAAACACCGACCTTATATTACTTATTTTTAAGTTGATTAAATGAAATTTTGAATTTATACTTCTCATTAAGTACTCAAGAACTACCACGATACATGAGATAATCCAACATGCAAGGAGGTTTAGAATTTCCTAACTTAGTTAACCAACCCTACCTAAAGGCCTTGATAAAAGAAATGATTATAAGTAATTGAAAGTACCATGTAAATAGGATCATGTTACATGATGCCTAAATAAATATTAACAATACTATATATATATATATATATATATATATATATTAAATATAAAGAAATAACGATAACTATAAATAATGACTAAGAGTCTATGTATTTATTATTTACTAAAATGATTAAATAAATATTTAATCCTAAAGAGTCAAATTATGAGCTAGTAAAAGAGTTCCTAAGTTAAGTATAATAAATATTAACTTCACATAAATCAATTAAAGATTAATTTCAAGAAGATAATGGATTATTGATCTCACTTAAGTTTTGAAACAACTCTCATTTTTCCTAGAGATTGTCTATAAAGACCCAAGCCAAGGAAAGGCTTGGGGATCTAATCCTGTAAGCATAAAACGAAAAAATTCTACACATTACAAATTGTATCATCCACGAAGGGTTTGACCTTGTAGGTTTCCCATATTTTTTATTCCGAAAACACTGTATATCAACTACAGAACAAAGTTACGCTCGTACCCAACAAACTTCCATACACAGACACAATTTACACATAAAACATTAAATTAAAATAGACAAGCTGCATTGTAAACACTAACTAATCCTGGGGCCATGAGTTTACGGATTCCTGTAGAAAGGAAAAGGAATAGTAAAAGAAGAAGAGCTACCATCTCATCTACCACACACATCCTTTCAAAATAACATTTTCACCATACACATCAATTACCAAGCCGTGGCATCATTTGTGCCATTGCAGAGCAATGGCACAGTAAATCCTAAAAATAAAAACACAGAGCCATTTATCCAAATGAAGATTCCATTATGTCAAACTAAAAACCAAATCCATTTCGTAGCAAATGGTAAAACTTATAAACAGAGTCAAATATCTTTTTAACGAGTCAAACATATCGAATTTTACAAATGCAAGAGCCATGAAAGGATTTACACATTCGTGTATGTACCAAATTCCCAAAATGATTTAATAAACCCTAAATAACGATGGCTCAACCATATGTTACCCATACCCAAGTTTCGAATCCTCTGTTAAACCACCCAACAAGTGTAAAGACCATTTCCATTTTGAAACTTGTCAGGAGTTTGGTTGCGCGTGAAACCCACAGCTCTTCCCTCCAACACACACAGTACCCACGCTCTGCTCACCTAGACAACGAAACAATGTAGAACATAAATATGCTAATCAAAACCATAAACCAAACAAACAACTCAAGGGCACAAACCAATGATGAATGCATACCTATCTGTTAAGAACCCGTGTAAACCCTCCTCTTTATTGTGTTAGTATATTTTGTTGGACGCATATGCTTTGTAAGTCATCCTATTAGTATGTTGTATTATCCCACATTCATGGGGAGTAAGTAATAGTTGTTAAGTCATCGAGTTCATATGTTGCATTATCCCACATTCATGGGGAGTAATAGTTGTTTAGATTAGATTTAGTATATAAGTATGTGTTGAGGCTAATGAAGGCATTGAAGAGTTATTTTGTATTGAGCTTGCTCAAAGGAGGTTACCCCATTGAAGTGGAATGTGATTAATAAAATCACTTCCGTGATCCATTATTTCTATTATATCGTGCATTCTCATTGTTTATTGCAATAGGTTCATCACATCTGGTATCAAAGCACTTTCTTGGGCTCGTTGGGTGGAATTTCTACCATTTTTTTTTCTTTTGTAGTGCTTCCTCACGTCATGATCATTGCAATAGTTCTTCTTCTTGCAGCAGTATTATTCATTCTGATCAGGGGATAAAACCTATCCACTTAACTGTGGGAATTACTTGGGAATAGACCTAAAACTCATTATGAGGAGTACCACAGGAACCTCGAAGTAGATGGCCATTGAGAGGACCTACCAAACAAAAAAGAGAAACAACCCCTACGTGATTGACTATTTCCAACCCGTGAGGTAAACCAAGAGCTGTCATTTGTGGAAAAGTGGTTATCGGTTTTATCTGAGACATGGAGTGAGGGGTACTACCCCAATATGCAAGCCATTAGATAACATTGGTGGCCAAGTGAATCCTGTGAACCTTCAGGAAGATGAACATACCTAAGGTCCATATCCATTTACAGTTGATAAAGCGCAGATTTCCAAAATCGTCACTGGTAAGTTCCTCCATTTCCATTTGATAAAGTGTGTCTTTCCAGAACCACCACAGATCATTTCCTCCATTCAAGTTAATAAAGTGAAGCTTTCTAGAACTACCACATATCATTTCCTAAAAACAAAAATGAGTATAAATTTCTGTTTTTTGGCCCTATCTTCTTTTATTTAGCTCCATTTACCTTGAAACTTCACCGTAATCCCCATAATCCCATTCTTCATATTCCTTCCTTGAGGACCCTATCCCAAATTCCACTTCGTGAAGCCTGAAATTCCACATTTATTTTTTTTTAGGGTTTTCGATAACTTTTTTGATTCTGGGCCCAATCGCCTTAAAAATTTTCACGGTGTTCAAATTCGATTTCTGCTTCATTGTCCCTCTCTGACAAATTTTCCAATTCCTTCATCCCGCCTCTGAAATTCACATTTTCTACTTCCTGTCCCTAAGAAAGTGTCCAAAACCCCGTAAAACCCCAATTACCCCCCCCTTGAGTTTTTCCCAAATCAAAAATTTCATTTTTTAAAACCCTTTACGTTTTTGTTTTTTCTACCCATTCCTACCCCAAAAAAATTGCTTATGGTTGTATCCCGTGCCCGAGCAAATAAGAAAATGGAAGAATAACTTGTCACCATCAAGTCCAAACTCGAACGTCTAGATAAAAATTTCTTGGCCTCCATCTTCAGCATTCACCCATGAACAAGCCTCGACAGCCCAAGTCTTCTGTAGACACTAGGTTCTCTTCCTCTAGAAACTTTTGTGGGACAAAGCTGGATTTTCCTCCCTTCAATGGCAATGATTCGATTGGATTGATTTATGGGGAAGAACAATATTTCAATCTACATAACACTTTTGATGTCAATAAATTCCCACTTTCATCCTTTCATTTGGAACATGAAGCCCTTTACTGGTTTTGTTAGTACATCAAGGCTCATGCAAAGCCAAACTAGACATTTTTTTCCCACTCTTTTTGCAATAATTTGGCCCTATTTCTTTTGATGACTTCACAGGTGCACTCACCAAATTTCGCCAAACTAGCACTGTGAGTGAGTATTAGACATAAATTGAGAAATTGGCCAATCACACCAAAGTATTTCTTGATGCATTCTACCTCAGTTGTTTTATGAGTGATCTCAAGGATAAAATCTGATCTGAGGTTAAAATGTTCTGCCCCAACACAATGATGGAATCCCTAGGGTTGGCTAAGCTAGTATAAAACAAGATCAGGGCTCAACAACGCTCCAAATCCACTCTTGTTCCATTCAGAAATATGTTTCTCCAAAGACCCCAAATTTCACCATCTCCTAGAACCACTCCTATCAAGCATTTATCTGAAGCGAAGATGCAGGAACATCAAGAAAAAGGGATTTGTTATAATTGTGATCAGAAATTTGTGCGGGGACATCAATGTCCTGAGCAAAAGATCTATCTCTTAGATGTGGATTGTCCGCCTACACCTGAATTTTTTTATGATGCTTAGGATCCAATTGATGTCGAGGGTGACATTCAACAAATTCGTGTTGCCTTGCTTGCTCAAGACGACCATGCAGAGATATCTCTCCATGCATTAGCTAGAGTCACCACCCCACAAACCATGTAGGTGAGAGGTTTATTAAAAAAAATCCCTCTTACAATACTCATTGTTTCTCGTAGCACTAATAAATTCATTGACCCCAGGATCACCAAACATGCTGATTGTTTTTTCCATCCTTGCTCTAGGTTTGAATCCATGATTGTCAATGAGGGCACCTTACCTTGCAAAGGGAAGTGTCGTAATGTGTGAATGTATATGGGGGATTATAACTTGCGCTCTAACATGTTTGCCTTTCCCTTAGGATAATGTGATGTGGTTTTGGGCGCTCAATGGTTACGCACACTTGGACCCATTTTATGGGATTTTGCTAAACTTTGGATGTAGTTTTCAATCAATGGTAAAAAACAGACATTGTGGGGTGTTGTAATCTCATAGATCACATAAGGTTACCAATAATACATACTAAAACATACATACATCACAGAGACAAGAGATAAGAATAAGTAGATAGAATAACAGATTATGTTAACATGAGAGGGTCCATATAATACAGAGAAGTGAACCGAGTTCTCATCTGGTTCAACAGCCTAATATATATGAATTACAACAGTTACAAATAACTACCTATCGGTTCACTCAACCGACAGGACCTTAGGTGGTCGACCTAATCTCTAACTAGTCGACTGACCAACTTAGTTGGCTAATCAACTAAGTTGGCTATCCTTCAAGTTGGCTTACCGACTTGCTCCTTGTTGAAATATTGTAACTTTGAAGAATATTCTTTATGTATCTTTTGTGGTCCCCGATGGTCCAACCGGGAGAACCACTTGTATTACATTGTACCCCGATGCTCCTAATCGGAAGAACTAATAAGAGTCATGAGGTAGTCCCCTCTAATTGTAAAGGTGGGTCATCAGCACCCCAGTGTGGTTACTTGAGCCTACATGTGTAACTCGAGCCTACATGAGTTAACTTAAGCCAACATGTTAATTGAGTAAACTTTAAGTAAATGGATGAATATAAATAGAGGTGTAGTGCTCCTCATTTGAGACACACACACTCACTTGGAATAACGCACTTATGGAGGAGAGAAGTTGCTGGAGAAGGAGGAGAATCAGGTTTTTGATCTCCTTGTTGGTTTTACCTTTTTCCCTCTTGGGGCATCTATATTGAGGAAGCTTTTGCTGGGTTTTTCCATTTAGGGTTTTCCCAGGATAAATCTGTGTTGTTCTTGTGATACTGTTTCTTTCAGTGATCCTGTTTTATATGCTTTTATTATGAAAAATGAAATGATATACTGATGTCTTAGCTAAGCATATGAAAATTTAACATGGTATCAGAGCTAACCTAAATAAGGAAGCTTTCACAAGTTACAAAAGCTAGGGATTCTTATTTTTTGGTTCTCTCTCCATAATCAATCAGCAAAAGAAGGCTAGGATGACTCTCTTTTGAAGGGTGCATCGTTCTGTCGAAGCAGAATTCGATTCCGAGCATTTTCAATTTTCGATGTGGAAATTAGGGATTTCTATAGAAGAGGAATTTTTGAGTGAGAACAGCATAAGATTGTTCTCCTCATCAAAAATGTAGTTTAAATACCTGGATCAAGAATTTTGGTTGGGTGAATCTCCAGGAAAGTCAAACCCTAGTTTGACCCCGAGCTAGAAAAACCCTAAATACTAAAATTGCTACGTTTTGGTACATTCGTTATATTCTGAGATTGGAGAAGGATCAGGAGCTGAAAATTGCAAGGTCCGAAGAGAAAATCCTTATGAACACTATGTCCAAATTTCATCTTCATATTCCCTGTATTCCAGGAGATATGTTCTCTCCAAGTTAGGGTTCCAGCCTCTTCCAGAATTCATCCCTAAACAGGACACCTAGGGAGAATTGCAATATCTTGGGCTACAGAGGTCCAAATGGAATTCCTGAAGATGTTATATAAATTATATCGAATTTAATTTCGGTGGTCCGAATTTCAGACTCAGAAGATGAACCAGTGACACGTGGCATGCCGTACAACTTCGTTGTTCTGAACAGTCCTGTAACAGGTCACCTTGGGAAAAGGATCATAAATCCCAAATGGTGAAACCAATTCTCATGAAAACTATGGTGGTGGATCAGGGACATGCGAGGTTACCTCAGTAAAAAGGTTCAGACATATAGGAGTGGAAAATTCGGAGATATCACAGAAACAGTAACAGGCATTTCTGCAGAAGAAATTGGAAAATTAGGGCTTCCTGTTCCGGGAGCTTCCCTCCACTGTTTTCAGAAATGGAGTACATTGGACAGCTCCATTTGAAGAGATCTATCTATCTAGCCAATCAGATCTGAAAGATTCCAATTTTTTGAAATTAAGGTTTCTGTGACAAACCCTAGATCAGTCAGCTCCGGAACCAGGACGGACACCTCAAATCAGTAAGATCTAATCCTTTGCTATGTTCAATTGAGGTTCTCTTTTCAAAGTGATCTATGACATCAGCTTGATGATAAGCTTGGTGAAGTTGACAACTTCCAAGCCTAGAAGTATATGATCT
>LPNX010263344.1:4180-28627 GCA_001517045.1 Pseudotsuga menziesii
TATAAGGTTATTAAAGTTATTTGTTTAGATGTTCTTCATCTCTATATTTAATTTATCTATAAAAATTAATTATGCTAGCAATACCCTACTTGAAGTATGGACATTTGTAGATATAGTCAGTTATTATGAACAGTAAATAAACTATGTATATCAGACTTTATTCTTTCCTTCACAGAATAAAATAAGTGTTTTATCTAAGTTATTTCTTCTCCCTCTGTTACAGGTTAATAGTATAATTTACAAAATAAAGTATTATGTAAAAGTAATAACTTATCTACTTAAATAGCTTGTTAATATAATAGCCTACTATGTGTAAAGTATTATGGCTATTTCTTTTCTAGCATTCTTACAAAAACAATCTGGTTAAACAATAAACTTAACTAGTAGGATATTGTCCATCTCTGATAACAAAGTACATACAAAAAAAAATTAGATTACTCTGATATTATGAAATGCATAATACATCTATTCATTTCAGATTTCTATCATATACTACATCTACTTAAATTACACTGTCTATGCTGGAGTACGGTCTGGTGCATTCCAGATGTGGAAAAACATAGGTTAGGATTATTTTTCATCAATTTTAGAATCAATTTCTCAATAAAATAAAAGATCACTAACTTTATCAGTTCACAACTAAACATTTAACACAGTAAAATTAAGAGACTGTAGAACCTGATTAAGTTGGACAACAATAGTGTTGGGAGGTCGTTCCTCCCTACCAACTCCTAGAGAGCACTCAAACAGCGTCTTCGCAGGACCCCCGAGCCTATTCCTGGTCTCCTTTGTTGAGAACTGGTCAAGCATCAAACAAGATACTAGTACAAATGACTTAGTAATCACTCTTCACTCAGCAGTAAGATCCTTCAACTAAAAATATGCACTAGATCACTTTTTGCAGTTAACCCCTCAAAACATCTTCCACAAATTCCCTTGCCATTGAAATCCTCTGAAGTACATTCACCTGAATGATCACTTCGCTGGAGCTCTCTTCAATGGGAATTTTTATCAAGATTTCCTAGGTCTTTTGGGCCAGTTGTCATTAATTGAGCCACCTGCTCTGATCCCACTTTCTTGGGGAATCATGACCCCAAATGTAGGGAGGTTTCCACCTGCAACAGTTGGAAGTGTTTGAGGATGCTGCCACTTGTCTATTTGCTCTCCACCTAGTCTCCTCCACCAACTTGACCAGTAAACACTCTTTTAACAGCTCTCCCAAGCTGTTGTCTCCACTTTTATTTATTTAAAATTAAAATATTTAGAATTACATTCAATATCCTTGACTCTGCTGAGTCATCAATTACAAATTAGCATAAAATTTAACATATTGTCTTGAATAAAATCAAATATGATAATATTATTTTTACGAAATTGGGGCATGTGACATATCATACCATGTGCAAACACACTGCATCGGAAGGGCTCAACACTTATATCCATCCATATTCAAAAACACCGCATCGAAAGGGCTCTACACTTACATTTGACCATGTTCAAAAACACATCATCGAAAGAGATCTACACTTACATTCGACCATGTTTGAAAACACCGCCCTTATATATAATCAGCCCTTATATCTAATCAAGTGGGAACACATCTGTCAATCACATAAGAATGACCATACACTCACATCTGATCATGTAATATTACATCCTAAAGTCATATCAGAACAACCCTCAGTCCCAGACTGAGTATTCCTGGTAACTGACCAAGTGCCTCCATTCCAAGAATGGCATTTGGCCCTTACATCTGATCATGTAGGGACCAATCCTACAATCACATTATAATGGATCAGCACTCATATCTAACATGGAAGGAACCAAATCCTCTCATAATGATAGAATGGCTCAGCCCTTACATCTGACCATGGAAGGAACCTAATCCTTTCACCATGTCAAAATGGCTCTCGGTCTCATCATTACCCCTTGGAGGGAACATCGATCTAAAGAACATCAAGCTTCTCCCTGAAGTACTCAAACTTCACTCTAGCCAATGGCTTCGTCAACACATAAGCTATTTGTTCGTTCATCGCAACATACTGAAGCTTCACTACTCCTCTCTGCACCAATCCCTGATATAGTGATACTTGATCTCAATATGGTTCGACTTGTCATGGAACATTGGGTTCTCTGATAACTTCACACAAATCTAGTTGACAAAATATATACAAGTCGCATCCAACTAGAGATCAAATAAATCAGACACTAGCTTTCTCAGGCACACTACCTCGCAACTAGCTAAACAAGTTGCAACATACTCTGCTCCAGCTGTACTCAGTGCCACATAGGATTGCTTCCTGCTAAACCAAGAGATCACACCTGATCCCATATTGAAGGAACACCCTGAAGTGCTCTTCCTATCGATGGAATTTCCTACCCAATCTAAATCAACATAACCCTCCATGTTAATATTTTGGCGTGCTTCTTACTTGAGCCCATTATCAACTGTACCCTTCAGGTACCTCAGAATATGCTTTGCAGAAATCAAGTGAACATGTCTCGAATCTGTCAGGAATTGGCTCAAGGTTTTTACAGCAAAGAAAATATCTAGTCTCATGTTCTTCAGGTACATCAAGGACCCAATCATCTGATGATACATCGTAGCATCAAATGCTTCTAATGAAGCATCACTCAATAGCTTCAAGTTCAACGCCATAGGTGTGGTTATGGCCTTCCAGTCCATCATCCCAAATCTCTTCAAAATATCTACTACATACTTCCCTTGTCCTAGGAAGGTTCCATCCGTATTTTTCCACACCTCCATGCCTAGGAAATAGTGCATCATACCCAATTCTTTCATTTCAAACTTGGTAGCAAGTTTCCTCTTTGTATCAGCAATCAACCCATCCATACCTGTTACAAACATATCATCCACATATAGTAGGATTATCACTAGATTGCCATCTTCGACCTTGGATTAAAGGTTAGAATCTGCTTTAGTCTTGGTACAACGCAAACTAGATAGAAAACCATAAAATTATGCCGTACCATGTCCTGGGTGCCTATTTCAAACTGTACAGGGATTTATTCAATCTAAACACATGAGACTCTGTGTCATGTTTCTCAAAACCAAGTGGTTGCTCCACATACACTTCCTCTTCTACTACACCATTCAAGAAAGCAGTCTTGACATCCATTTGGTGTATCTTCCATTTCATCACTGCAACTAGAGCAAGTACTAGTCTAATGGAAGTGTATCTAGCTACAGGTGCAAAAGTTTCTTCATAATATATTCCTTCTTTCTGTGAAGAGCCACGAGCAATAAATCTTGCTTTATATTTCTCTATGCTACCATCTGCAGCATGCTTGATCTTGTAAATCCATTTGGATGTTACACTGGACTTCCCTTCTGGTTTTTGGACAACATCCCAAACATCATTCTTCATGATTGATTGATACTCTTCGATCATAGCATCCTTCCATTATTTAGGTTCTACTGCTTCTTCATAGTTGGAAGGTTCTTTGTCAATAATGTCACATAGCAAGGCTACATAACTGGAACATGACCTAGTTCTCTTTCTTCCTTTGGGTGTTTCTTTTGAAGCTCCATATATTTCTGCAGCTTGGGTGTTTCCTCTTATGAGTATTCTTCTACAAAATTGGATCTACAGGTTCTTAAGGTTCTTATAATTCTCGATGTTCTTCTTGAATTTCTTCATTCATGGTTGTATCATGAACTCTAGGTGCTCTTGTTTGCTCAGGTTCTTCAGTCAATTTCTTCTTGGATTTAATGTAGGCTGAATCTTCATCAAATGTTACAACTCTGTTCATGTCAATTTTCTTGAACCCTAGGAAGTATATTCTATAAGCCTTCGAGCTTTTAGATTATCCCACAAATATACCCTTCTTTCCTGAAGGATCTAACTTCATCCTCTTTTCTTTCGGAATGTGTATGTATACAGGACATCTGAATATTTTTAGATGGCCGACTTTTGGTTTCTTGATGGAGAAGAACTCTTTAGGAGTCTTCTTCTCAAGTACTCTGTGTGGAGTATGGTTCTGTATATACACCACTGTTCTGGCAGCTTCTTCCCATAGATGCATAGGAAGATATTAATCATGAAACATTGGTCTTGCAACTTCCATGATAGTTCTATTCTTTCTTTTTGTAATCCCATTCTGTTGTGGAATATAAGGATTGGACAACTCCATATTAATCCTTGAGTCTTTGCATAATTCTTTGAATTCATTCAAAGTGAATTCTACGCCATTATCTTATCAAAAGGTCTTGATCTTTTTTTTAGTGTGGTTCTCGATCAAGGCTTTGAATTCCTTGAACTTCCGGAATACGTCATCTTCATTCTTCATAAAGTATATCCATGCCTTTCTAGAAAATTCATCAATAAAAGAAACCTAGTATACATTCCCGCTTAATGAACTTGATGACATTGGACCGCATAAATCGGAGTGGATGATTTCCAAGATTCCTTTTGCATTGCTCTCGCTACTTGGAAATGTCTTCTTTGTGTTCTTCCCTTTCGCACATCCTTTGCATACTCCTTCATATTTTGTCTGCATTTCTGGAAGATCTTCAACATATTTGATTGCAAGTGGTAATACTCTGTAATGCACATGTGAAAGCCTTCTATGCCAAATCTTATTTGGTTCTACCATGTCGTGAACCAAAGCTTGTTCTAGTTGGCCCTTCAATTTGTATAGTCCTCCTTCTTGTTCCCCAATCACTACTGCATCATCGAAAGACTTTCCTTTTGGCCACATGAGGACTTGGCCATCTACAAATGCAACCCTCATTCCTTTTGCATCCAATGCAGATATGGAGAGGAGGCTCTTCTTTAATCCAGGTACAAACAATACATCTTTCATTTTGATAGACTTTCCAGAGTCTAGATTGTATGAGGATTCAACACTACATTTTGTTGGATATTGGTAGTCATCTTCGAGTTTCACCTTGTGAGGTGATTCATGTTCAGATAGTTTCACAAAGGATTCCTTGAATCCTGTCATATGTTTGGAAGCACCACTGTCTATAATCCAATCATTACTTCCATGTGTGATAGTTCCCATGAGCGCGGAGATAGAAACATATTCTTCTTCACTTGAAGAATCATCACTAACTTTTTTGTTTCTCTTTGTGGACGGTTCTTCATCCTCTGCAACATGAGCATGATGTCTTCTCTTTTTTCCCTTCTTCTTGTGAGAGATACTTTTGTTTCTAGGAAAATATTTAGAAAAATGTCCTCTTTCATCACATGTATAGAAAATGTACTTAGACAAATTTCTAGGATTTCTAGAGGTATTCCTTTGATGAGAGTACTTACTTCTGTGGTGGCTACATCTAGTTTTCTTGGGTTGTACTATGAGATCTTGATATTTACATCCCATCTTTTCTTCTCGAGCTGCTATCCGAGATTCTTCTTGAGAAAATTATTCCCATAGTCTACTGAACTTGACTAAATTCTTTTTGGTACAGATGCCTTGAATAAAGGAGTCCCATGATCTAGGAAGACCATTAGAGGTGGTCATTACAATCTCTGCATTTTCTACTTCTTCATCTACTACTTCCAGTTGTTCCTTGATCTGAGAAACCATTGTAAAAGTAAGACTGGATGGTCTCTGCATTCTGGATCTTTACATTCTTTAGTTGGTTTCTAAGAGTCATCTTTCAAATTATGTTCTTCCCTTCAAACAATTTTGTTAGGGCATCAAACATAGATTTAGGTGTCTTTAGGGAGGACACCTATGGTGTGAGGTGATCCTTGATTGAATCAACAATAATCCTCTTTGCCATAACCAACTTCTTCTTATGTAAGGGCCTAGCCTCATCTCCCTCTTGAACTAGAATATCCTCATGGATGTAGGAGTCCAACTCATTTTATTCCAGGACTAGGGAGATCCTATACTTCCAGGCTTGGAAGTTATCATATCCCTTAAGATATTCATCAAGCCTGGTATGATGAGACATCTTAATTGAGAACATCAAATGGAAATACAAAATATTTAGATCTTACCAGGTCAAGATGTTGGATCTGGATTTGGAGCTAAAATTCTGTAGTGCTCGTTCAAGAGAAGATTAGGGTTTTGCTTTTCTAGAATTCTATCCAACCAAATGATTTTATCCTGATATCTAAACTTCAATTTTGGGCAGGAGATCAATCCAGTCCTGGGCTCACTGAAAAATTCTACTTCTGTGGAAAGCCCTAATTTCCGATAGTAGTGTCACGTCCAAAACTGAAAATCCTCATAATTAGATTATGCTTCGATAGAAAGATGTCCCCTAGGGAGGAGAGTCATTCCAACCTTCTTTTGCTGAAAATATGTGGAGAGATATCCACAAAGTAGGAAGCCCTAGTTCCCATAGCTGCACAGTGTCTTGTTCTCAGGTTAGCTCTCATACCATGTTATATTTTTAACATTAAGATAGAAATATTAGGATCTTTAACTGAGAGAATAACATGCACAGCAATCAAACACAAGAAACAAAGAACATAGTGTTTTTCCTCAAGGAAACCCTAAATGGAGAAAATCCTGCAACTTCCTCAAAGATAGAATCAACACCAAATAGAAAAGCCCCAAAATAGTAAGATGATCTCTCGATAGCAGTAACCTCTTTCTTCCAAGCCCCAATGTCTTCTTCATCCTCAGCTATGTGCTACAACTGAGTGTGAGTGAGTGTGTGATAAATAGAGAGTCTCACTCTCTATTTATACTAATTCCCAACTTCACTAAACCCTACTAGGGCCGAATTCTCTAGGAGAGTTTAATAACCCTAGTGCCCCAAAACTACAGGGACTTTATCCCTTGAACAATAGGAGGGTTACCCACAATGACTTGACATGACTTGTTTACATTATAGAACCTCCTGATAGGAACATCGAGGCATGACATGACTCAAATACATTTTGGACGTGTTGAGGCCTAGAAATTCTGAGGCGACAACAGTAAGGGATTCTCCCCAATCAATGTTCCCAACTAGCTCGTTGACTGTTTGGTATAGGGAATCCATCTGGTTTGTGGTACAGCTACCGTAGGTCAAGTAAAAAAAACAAAGGTTTCACCGGTTGCGGCCCGGTCCACTGAGTTTTTTGTGTTTTTGACTTAATGTATGAAATGCAAACGCCTAATTAACAATGCAGGATGATTCAGATGCTGGGAGCAGTCACAACGTGGTGCGCAGGTTCTTACCTCTCATCTTAGACTCACCTCCATCTAAATCACATATGCAGCAATGAAATGAACTAACTATCTATTTATCTACCTATCCCCGGGGAGCCAGAATATGATTTATTTATGAGTAATGTGGATTATTCATGCCTTATAAACAGAAATTTTAGATAGCTGATATTCTTATATACAAGACATGAAAGATTAAAGATATTTCCACAATCAGATAGCCAATTGTTTCATAAGAAGCATACATTACTCATGGTGAAATTTCCACAAAACTAACCAGAAATCATTTAAACAAGAACATAGGTTCACAGAGTTAGAACGATCTCACGGTTGATGGCCAAAAAACTGGAAAACAAAATAGTTCATCTTTCAGTCATCCACAGGATAACATTTGGAAATTCCACCAATATTTCTCCAGCAGGCAAACCATATTTCTTTATTGCAAAGAGAAATAGTTCTTCTTACAATATTGCTATCTAGTCTAACTGGAAAAAAGCACCTCCTCCCTTCTAAGCTTTCTATCTTTATACAAAATGGTGAGACTGTTGGGATGCCCAAAGTGACCTTTGGGCTTCCCAACCCCTCGTTTCCCAACGTTATGATTTTCTTAAATGTTTACAAAAGTGTTACAAATACAAAAGCGACCACTGCTTTATAAAGAGGGCCCCACTTGGGTGTCAAGGAATTTCTTCCATTTCGAGGCTTCAGTGGAAATACCCTCAAATGCGCAGGGTTCCAAGAATTGGATATTGATTTCAAATTTCTCAGCTTGGTTCTTTATAGCCTCCACTCTGGCTGCGCTCAACCAAAGTTGGTCTTCCAAAATATGTACACTAACTACTGAATGGCCCACTGCACTTCTCAGAATCTGGTCATCAATGGCCTTAAGGTGCTGCATTCTTGCTACTTCATCCTGATTCCTTTTCTGCAACATCTCCACAAATGAATTGTGGTCTGGGAAATCATCCAGTCTCTGCTCGGCTTCTACCTGGCACTGGTTGTATGTGATGAGGACTCTCCTAAAAAATTCCGTGCAGGCTCCCTTCGTCTTCTTGACCGTTTTATTGAAATCCTCGGCGGTGTTAATAGCAAATTCTACTAAGTCGTAATCCCACTTGAGGGCTTGTTTATCTTTTCATGGAAGCTCTGCTAGAGCTTCTTCATTGTTATCTAACCTCACCATTCTTTCAGTTAGGACCTCAAGGACATCCTGATATCTATCCATAAAATAAGATGCAGTTTCCAATATTTCCTCCAATCTGCCATCGATTTGCAGCACTCTACATCTCTCATCTTCAATAGCAGTCTGTAACTACAGCATCTTGGTTTTTTGGGCCAAGACGTGCTCTTTGAATGGATGGATGTTAACCTGCTATTCTCTTGCTTCCTCCAGAGCAGTTGTCAAAGAAGAAACCTATTCTTGATGTTCCTTTCTCAGTTCTTGGGTGTGCAGCGTATTGGTTTCCATAAGGATCTTTTGCTGCTCTTCTAGTTCCTCCACCTTTTCCCGTAGCTGTTCCTTTTCAGTTCTTAACTCTTGATATTCTTTCTGTACTCTCTCTATAGACTCCTATGTTGTTTCCAGAGCTTGTATTTATCCTCGGAGGGCCTGTACTTCAGCTCTTGAGGACTTCATTTCCCTTTGCATATCTTCATATTTCCTCTTGAGCCTGTTGCTTTCTTCCCTCTCTTTCCTCAATGTGTCTTTTAACTGGGCAGAGGATTTCCTGGACTACTCCAAATTAGTTATTACCTTGTCCATGTTATCTTCTGAGGTGTGGAGAAGTGCAGTCCCAGCTCTTAGGGTGAGCCTTGGATCTTGGTCTATTCCTAACATAACATCCATATCCGTTATCATTTTACTCGGTAGACCTTACGCCTCCACTTTCCTCTTTGTTCTCTTTATTATCATCTTTGTTTCCCTATCATAATATACAGTGTTGAAATCAGGGATTTCTTCCCTTTTATTCTGAACAAAAGGAACCAGCTTGAGTGTGGGGACCATGGGAGTGCTGGCAGCAGGTACTTGTGGGTCCTGAGCCTCGGGGTTCTCAACATCCTGGTTCTGCCCCCTAGCTATGTCAGAAGCTGACTGTTCTATCCCAGACTATGTCAGCTTCACCCTCTCTGCCTCTCGCTTTTGTAGCTCCTCATCGAGCTTTCTTTTCACTTTTTCAGCTGTTTTTCTAGCTGCTTCTTTTGCCTCTTTAGATGCTTCCTGGGATTTCTCAGTTGCTTCTTGGGCATCTTTTCTTTTTTCTTCCTCTACACTGTGCAACCACTTTGGGCTTCTTCATTTCTCCTTTTGGCTTCTTCCTCTGCCTTCGCCTGCTCGTCCCCCTTTCCACCTTCGGTGGTGATTTTCTTCATGAATATTCTCTTCAGTGCTATCATGTTCGGGGCATTTCGGAAGATAGATTCTTCCCTATCAAAATGGTGAGTATACTCAAAATGCACCTTTTTTTCTTTACAATGATCAGCCACTTTACCATGGGAGTCATTTTTGTGATAGGGCATCTCACCAAAATGGAACCTTTCCAGCTCCTCTACCAATTCACCAGCTTGTTTCACCTTAGTGAACCTGTAGCTTCCAAGTCTCAAGGGCAAGGGAGGATAAGCAGTCTTCTTGTGTTCAAACAGGAAGCTGCCTATTCCATCCAGGAACACTTGTCTGACTGCCTCCTTATGGACAATGTAATCAGTTGCATATTTTGGCAGTAGGGAAGTTGCTCTCGAGCCTCCAAACATTCTGAAGTACATGCCATGTTCGGTCAAATAGTAGTCTGTGTAATCTTGTATCGCTTGCATGGCCTCCTCTGACATACAATCACACTCTTTCCGAAAAATGAATGTATATAGTGGCATAATTAAGTGCTCACAGAATTCTCTATAATGGCTGTGGTACTGGTGTTCCCACAGTGGTCTATAAGCAGCATAGACAGGCATTCTTTCCCTATCCCAGATGCACCTGAGACCAGGGAAAGGCTAGTTGCATGGTATACAGTCTATGAGTATTGAGCTCATATAAAATTCTGACCTTTTCTGGGACTCTCCTTCCAAGGCTGAGTCCAAGCAAGAAGAAAGACTACTTGATACAAGGCTGGCCCAATTGAAGACTGTACCTTGGGTTGCCACATGAAAAATGATGGGTATCCACTCTAGCTTGAAGAATCTGCCATGGGATCTCCCAAAGACCCTATTAAGCATCAGAGCTATAAATCTGTAGGGAGCCCTCAAGCTTGCTGTATCATACTCGCCCGTGGGTCTATATCAGTAATAATTTCCCTCCAACAACATTCTCTTAAGAGTCTCTACCAAGTCCATTCTAATGCTATTCATCCAATCATCGAATAGGAATACTTGGGCTTTTGGCAGGTGATAAGACAATGCCACATATCCAGGGCTAAATGCAGCATAGCCCTATCTCTCAACATTTTCCAGAATCATTGTGGTTACATCTGCCCGGGGCAGAATCCATCCAACTACCTTAGAGCATGGGAAAAGCTCTTGCCTGGTGGCGACCTTCATAAGGGAATATCTTTCAATGTTTGCATATATGGACTCTTCTTCTAAGCCCATGTCGGGAACTTCTCGTTGGGTAATCAGTCTATATATTTCCCCCCATTGGTATTCAGGTTCCAAGCCAGAAATGCATTTAGTGTCTTCATATACTTATTCTGTCTTGGTGACCACTTCTACTTCTGGTTATTCTTCGACCACAGGGGCCTTCTTCTTTTGTCTCTTTGACATTTTGATGTCTTCCTAGGAATACGACGAGTATGGCAGGTCGACGACGGTCAGGATTCCACAATTGCCACCTAGATGCAAGTACACCGACCGAGGGGTCCTTCGCAGCTCATGAGAATGACATGCACAACAATGACAGCGCTCAACAGTCGAGAATAATAATAAAAAAATATAACCCCTCAACCCGTATATATAGTCAACACCACGAGCATGAAAAACATCGGACGTCAGAGCGTTTTCTAATCGGAGGCTGAAAGCAGTCATCCATCCGCAACGGTGGACGGCTGAAGCGTAGATCCAGCTGTAGAGACGCGCATGGCGGGAAAACCTGGAATATCGGACGTCGGAGAGTTTCTAAATCAGAGAATGAAAGATTATTTTGCTCCACAACAATGGAAAGCTGAACCAAAATCCCTCCGCAACGGTGGGGATAACCGGGAGCAAAGCCTGCATCGGAAGATAACTATATCGGTAATATTGACACTTTCCTCATCCGCAACGAGACTTAATTCAGAAGCAACAATACCTAATGGCTCGGACAGTTTAGAGTTTTAGCAGCCGTAACGGCGGAAAAGAGAATACTTTGGGAAAGCGACTAAAGGCTGACGCGTCAGCTGGTGGATCGCTTTACACATCGGGTGTTAAACCTCTTTGGGAGCCACAACGGTGGAAGAAATGATAAGAAAACTTTCGATGCAAAACCACAAAGCATTCGACGTGAAAACAACGAAATCGGCAAAATTAATCGAAGTCAAACCGAAAATCTGTCTGCAACGACGAAAGCATATGTAACAATGGTTCCAATGCAAAACCAAAACCCAGCCGATTTCACCAACCAAATCAGGAGCAAATTCGAAGTTAAAACTCAAAATCCATCCATAATGGTGGAGAAAGAAACGACAATTCTTTCCGATCTAAACCAAAAAGTCCGCCGACGTGAAAGACCAACAGATCGGAAGACAAAAATGCATTTCCTTCCACAACGGTGGAAGACGAAAAAAAAGACTCACCCGCAACGGTGGATGATCAAAACAAAATCCCTTCCGATTCATACCGGCTTCAGACGCAATTAAAGGAAAATGATGAAGGTTTGATCAATCATTGAAATTCTTAGTCAAAATTGAAAAACAGCTGCATATCAATCCAAGCATAAGAAAGTATTTTCTAAAACATTCTCAAACCAAACCCAAGAAGACAATCAAACTAATTCAAACAAAAGGAGGGTCCTAAAAATTTTGGAATTTTGGGAAATCTGTTGCAGTTGCAATAGGATGCTTCCCAGAATAAACATTAGGGTAAAAGACATAAGATACATAGGTGAATACATTCTGAAGTTACACATACATCAACATAGTCTATATGTGAGACATGGTCATCATTTTGAAAACTGGTGCATAGGGGATGGTTATTGATGTGTGACTTAAAATATAGTCAAAACTATGGTCTGATGCTATAACATTTTCCTATAAATCTCATGCTCCATACGTGGGGCCCCAAATTATCACCATAATCCCTCCACGGGGAATCTTTGGCATGTAAGTCGGATATGGTCATGGCCATTTTGAGGTTTAGAACAACATGGATGGTTAAAAATGATACCAAAGTAATGGTTTCATGAGCCATAATTTGTGGGGTCCTTAGCCACTACGTTGGCCTTATAAATGGGAAATTTTTCACACAATGATCATTATGAGATGGTTTTCATTTAAATTTAGTTACACCAAGTCAAGTTCAATGCCAAAAATGTAGTTTATTGTGTCAAAAATTTAGTGTACTATAATGATCTTCATGGGAAACAGGAATGGTTCTGATGGCTTGAGCTATCATTCATGGACAAAATTGAGGTCCTTATCGATGATGATGATTACGATGAGGATTAAATTTTTATTTTGATAAGGGTTCAGTTGGTTAAGGGGTTAGGGTATTTAGGCATAGGGTGTTTATAAGGAGTCATGGTTATGGTTTAACGAGGTTATGGTCACTATGGTAATTATGATCACATTAGGGGGTTAAGGATTGAGGGCGAGGTATATTTCTTATAGTAATGGAATTCTATTTATATGTAATATGTTCCTGCGTTGAGTTTTCTAGGGATAAAAATCTAAACCATCACTCTAAATTCTCTCTCATTACAAGGCATTATTATAGTGTCATATTGCTACGATGGGATTTCTTTCCACATTAATACTTCCTCCAAAATAATAAAATCAATGTTCCAATAAAAGAGAATCCCAACATGTACTCAATATGTCTTTAATAAAATGTATTTTCAACAAAAAAGTACTTTTATGGTTAGGCTGTATTCTCTAATGATTCAATGTTCCTAATTGGGGAGGACCTTAATCCTGCTTAAGTTTTCGAACATTAATCTATAATTTGTCAGTGATCAATGAAACCATATACATTAGTTATATTTCCCTTTACCCTTAAGTCTAAAATATAAATCTCTATTCATCTATTGATAGGTGGTAATTTGTTTTTCTAGATCCATGTTTATGGGATCCTACATCATTTCCATAACTCTTTAAAATCCTCTCAATCCTCTAGTCGAGCGATCGCACCCTCACCATATCATTTTGGTGAATTTATACATGTTATACATTTTTCATTTTGTTTATTGAATAAACACTAAGCCTAATTTTTCTAGTCTTATTTTATTTTTCAAAATGATTCGTTTCTTAGGTGGATTATTTCCCCTTATGTTCCGCAAGAGAATTTTCATTTAGAAGGACAGGTGTTTGAAGAAATGTCTCCTTAACTGAGGTTGTTTTTCTTGGGTTAATTAATTGCTCCATTTTCTCCTTCAAGTTATCATTGAAAAATTTCTCACCTCACCCCAACTTATATTTTGTCAAATTTGTGGGATTTGTGTCTATTCATGATCTTTTATTATGGGAACTTGAAAATCGTTCAACATTTCTATCCTCCCATTTTCATTTATCATGTGCTAGTGTAGATTCACCAGTTTCTAACATGAAAGGGAAATTATAAATGTTTCATTCTAATGCAAGGATAATAACTCCATGTCCACTTCTTTCACATCATCCTCGTCCTTTTGCATTCAATTCTAATTTATATATCTTCCTTATGATCTCTTTTTATTTTTTAGTATCAAGGTCATTTGAAATATCACTATTTTACCATTTCCACAACCTCATTCGTTATCCTTTGTTGATTCCATTTATTTGGTGTTTTTTCTATCTTGAATTCATTTAGTTTCGTGTATATAGCCTCTTAATTGGTCTCCTAGTTATTTTTTCTTCCTGCTCCCCTCCTTGGATATGATTTTGATCTTTTGTTTGATTAGTGTGTATTGTGTCCTTCATTATCAATTTCTCTTTAGTTTCATTATGATATTGATTGTCTACTTTATTTCTTCCTTGATATTTATATCCCTCCTTCTCCATATTCTTATGATTATTTACCACATGAGTGAGTTTAATGAAGAAAGGGACCTTGGTTTATATTTCTTAGTGGCACCACCTTCCCTTTCCTCTAAAATACTACTCAACCATCATAGTTCCTATTTCCATTCTCATCCACTTGCACATGTTTAACATTAATGGGGTTGTCCCATGGTTAATGTCAATGCTAATTCCATTTTATGTTAGTGAAAATGGATATTATCATAGTCTATACTTTGGACCCATCCATTGTCCATGTGTTATATAATTTGGATCATGACTTGAGAAATTTGTCTCCTTGAAAGGTACACTTTTGAACTTTAAGAATCCCTGATCCTAAATTCCACTCTACTAATTATTGTTGATGGTGTTCATCCCCTTCATCTCGATGGTTTATTTCCTCCTTGTCCTTTTCTCCCAAGGTATTGAGGAATCTAAAGGATTTTATTAAGAGTTATTCTTTAATTCTAGATATAGGTACCATACTAATTGGCAATTCCATCCCTCATTGAAGGCTAAATTTGTATTCAACCTAAGCCTATGTATAATTCTATATCACCCTATTGAGTTTTTCCTTGATCCTTCTATCCACATATAATAAGGACACAATATTTCCTCCCTACCTACCTAGGTCATCATTGATCATCTTCAATGGTTCCCTACCATCAACAATTTATCATCTATTGAATTTACCAAGCATCACCTATGGCATTCTAGCCTCAGAAGTTAGAAGCATGTGATGAATTTAGAAACCCATTTCTCTAGACAATTTGAAAGTTCTCTCCTCTGGCTATCAGAGATGTGGAGCTACTAATTTTAGGAAGATGATATTTTCATTTTTTCATAAATTTTATCATAATCTAAAAACAATTTTTAATGAAACTCTCCCATGTTTTTTCTTAAAAAAATCAAGAACCTAATACCTACAAGATGAAGTTGTTTCAATGGCTGAAAACCTACACACTCAAATATCCATCATTAGCAAATTCACAGGAATATATGACCTCTATTTAGATAACTGAATCACTTAAGAACTACCACGTTCCACCCAACCATGACCGAGAACTGTTCCTAGTTTAAATATGAATCCCCCCAAGTTGGTTCCAACATGCAAGTAGCTTAGAGCTCATAAGGTAAGGCTTCCCTATCTACGATATCAGGTTCTGAATGAATTTTCCTTTTTCCTCTTCAAAAAAATGTTCTCCAAGAACTCTCTTCAGAATAATCAGGTAGAATTATGGAATCATAGAAAGATCCTGAAGCCTCTCTTTGGCTTGGGTTTTTTATAGACAGACTTTTCAGTCGAAGAGGTAGTTAAATCAAGAATAATTTGATTTCTTGATTTAACCCTTTTTTATTTAATTTAGGTACTTTTAATATTTAACTTAGGAAGTTTTAACTAGTTCGTATTTGGAATCTTGTAGGTATTTTAATATTTAATAATCATTAGTAATAATAATAATATATGGATCCTTTCTTTAATTATTATAGCTATTGGTATTATTAGTATGGTTACTCTTTATACATATCGTGTATAAATTATATATATATCATTTGTTAAAATTTTGTCCTTAGTTATCATATAACATGATCCCTAAACATATGACACTTTCTTTAATAAGGCCTTCAGGTAAGGGTTAGGTCAACTAGGTCAGGAAAATAAAAACCTCCTTGGATGTTGGATTCCCTTGAATAACATGGTAGTTCTTCAGTACTTGATGAGATACAGAAATTCAAAATTTCATTTAATCACTTAAAAAAATTAACATGACATCAATATGACAACATGACATGACATATTAATTATTTTCTGTAACTCCTAGCCCTTATCTAGAGCCCATACTCAACGCTAAAAACAAGAGGTTATAAACTTAGTGAAATTCTAGAGCTACTCGCTCAACACTAATGCTAGGATGTACTTGTAGTATACACCTACAGATACAATGGCCAAGGATCCAATGTTCCAGAGCTTAAGCTCAACATCAACTTGAAAGGCTCCAAGGCTTATGACCAACACTTGCAATTTATCTTTTCATATGCTTCATAGGTTCATGCTCAATAGAAATGTCTCATACTCATGTGTTCCAGAGCTTCTCTCTCAACACAAATATAAATACTCATGTGCTCTAGAGCTTCTCACTCAACACTAAACATCAAATACTCATGTGCTCCATAGCTCCTCTCTCAACACAAAACATCTCATCAACTATGTGCTTCACGGTCCACGCCCAACACATACAATCATGTATAAAACATATGCAATTGGATTACACTGAATATATCAAGAAAATCATCATGTTCATGTGCAAAGTGGTCTTAGACCCAATATAGCAAATAAAAATTCAAAGTAACATCATAATCAATGGGGCTTATACCCATAACTGTTAAGTCAAAATTTGGGATATTACAATCCCATTCTGACTGCTCTAGAATTCTCTTGTTGTTATCCTTGACCCTCTCCTTGTATAACTGGACTCTTTCAAAAACTTCTATATGGTATAAAGTATAACAACAATTGATGAAGCTGGGATGTTGATCACCCCCATCCTGATCTTTAAACATCACTACATGCTGTACTCTCCATCACATAGTGTCTGGAGTACTAATGTACTCATCACATCTCTCGTATAGATATTTTATAGGCACATGATTCCCACCTCCACGCGGTATTTCCCTCCCAATCTCCAAATAAATTGGGGGTATATTATTTGCATAAAAATCATGGAGGATTTTAAAGTGAGACCCGGTTATAGGCTTCCATTGCCATTGTCTCTCCCTCTCATTCTTATTAGTGAGAATACACATCCAAAATGCATGGGGTTGTATGGATTTTCACGTCAATACGATGTAAGAACTCTTTTAGGTTGATTAACAACAATTGAACTACTTTTTGCCCTACTTGAATGGAAAGTACGGGAGCCTCCTCCACTTATTGTTTCCTTCTCTTAGGTCAATCATGTTCACATTATAGATGGGGAATTTAAATAGAACAGTGAAAGAATAGATATGTTCTTCATCAGTATCGCACACAAACATTACATTGCGGTGCAACAGTTTAGGGATTGGAGGCACAGGAAGTATCCAAACGTTAGGGTTCTTACAGCTGTAAACCCAAAGTGCAAGAGTTTTGTGAGTACCTGAAGGGTTGTAACCTAATGTTTTATGGAATAAAACCAGCGATTTGTGCAGGATGAGTGGAGGGT
Source organism: Pseudotsuga menziesii (assembly GCA_001517045.1). Lineage (NCBI taxonomy): Eukaryota > Viridiplantae > Streptophyta > Pinopsida > Pinales > Pinaceae > Pseudotsuga > Pseudotsuga menziesii. The sequence continues at coordinate 21,669 of LPNX010263344.1, forward strand.
CAAGTCTTCCATAACTTGGAAAATGATGTGTTTGGGCATTATGACATTGCCTATTCAAACCCATGAAGAGTGGACGATTATGCCTATCATTGAATGGCCTATTCCTGAAAACGTAACTGTAATGTCCCAAATTTTGGACCTACCATTTATAGGCATAGGCCTATTGAGCATGATGATTATATTGATGTTTTATTCTATATTGGGTCGAAGAACCCACTACATATAAACATGATGATTTGTTTTGTATATTGGACGTAAGACAATTGTTGATGATATATATGTATATATATGTTTTGTGTTCGGCGTGGACCCTGAATCACATTATTGATGAAATTTTTCTGTTGGGAATGGACCCTGAAGCATATGATTGATGAAATGTTTGTGTTGGGCATAAGATATAAAAAATTCCATGTTGATGTTGAGCATAAGCTCTGGAGCATCGGATCTTTGACCATTTTATCCCTAGGTGTATCGTACAAGTACATCCTAGCATTTACTGTGGAGTGGAAGCTCTAGAATTGCACTATGTTTGTAACTCCCTTCTATAGGCATTGAGTATGGGCTCTAGTAAGCGCTAGGGGTCACTGAAAAGAATTTAATAACTTTTAAGCGAAAACAACTCAAGAAAAATATTGATCATCATCATACTTATTTATAAGTGATTAAATGAAATTTTGAATTTCTGTATTCTCATCAAAGTACTAAAGAGCTACCACATTATACAAGGGAAATACAACATGCAAGGATGTTTACATTTGCCTAGCCTAGTAGACCTAATCCATCTATCTACTTGACCTTCGTAGGGAAGTGTTGTTAAGTCTAGGGATCATGATACATGATGCCCGAAGACAAATGTTAAAAAGTATTTCAATACTATGTATTTTATGCATAGTATGTATAAATAATTAATTATGATTAATTATATTACTGAATAAAGAAAGAAGAGAAGCTCGACCAATTATTATTTACTATTTAATAAATAGTGAAATAACTATGAAAGACTAACTAGGAACTAGTTAAAAAAATTTAGGTTAAGAATTGAAAATTACCTCAGTAAATTAAAAAGGGTTAAATCAAGAAATTAAGGATTTCTTGATTTAACTACCCCTTTGACTGAAAATTCTTCCTATAAAGACTCAATCCAAGCAAAGGCTTGGGGTTTTGATTTTTCTCTTCGAGAAATCTTATTTCTGCTTGTTTTTGCTCTCAAGTGTTTTCTTGGAGAATTTTCTCCTGCAAGGAAAAGACGAGTCATTTGGAATCTGAATACTAGATAGGAAACCCTACCTTAGGAGCTCTAAGATACTTGCATGTTGGAGTCTAGCTCAAAGGGATCCGAATTAGAACCAAGAATGGTTCTGGGTCGTGGTTGGGAGCAACGTGGTAGTTTCCAAGTGATTTGGTCATCAAATAGAGGTTAGATTTGCATTGAATTTTTAATGCTGGTTATTTAAGTGTGCAGGTGTAGACATTGACAAAGCTTCAAATTCAAATTCAGGTTATTCTATTTTAATTCCTAAATATTCATTACTGTTCACATTAAGTAATGGCTGCAATGTAATTTCTAACCCTAAGGGTTAAGTTTTATGATTAACAAACTGGTAGGGTTTGTAGTTACACTTTACTAATCTTAGGCTCAAAATTTTTTATTGTATGTTGTTTATGTTTAGGGTGGTATCCTTCATAAACATTGTTGTATTAACTAGGTGTTGATCTTAGTATTATGTTTGTACTGTGTTCTCTGTATTTAATACTCCACTAACATATTTCATTTGTCACTAGAGGCTTTCCCTAGAAATTTTAAATAAACTAGTTCAGTAATAATTAACTAAAATATTAATTATGCAATTCTATACATATTTATATTTTAAACTAGACCTACTAAGAACATAATTCATATAACAACTAGAGCTATTTGTTCGTAAGATAACTATATATACATATAAATAAAAACTATCTATGCATTTATTCCTAAAATTAAATAATTCATCTAAGACCTCTCAAGGTCTGTAATCATATAACAAATTACATTAAAAATACTCCACATAAACAAAAACCACATTAAACTTAAATACAGGGATATCGTGACCATTCATGTGGTCCTTATCAAGACTCTGGCATAAAATCTACAGTATTAACATCTACATTAAAATACCATAAAGCACATGCATTATATCTTTAAAAACCCATATAATATCCATATTTACATAAACATAAATCAAGTTACATAATGCAACATCATAACATAAATCCATTTATTATAACAGAAGCAAGAATCGAATCCTGTTAGAATGAAATCCTAGCTTATGTTATTCATCAAAATACATTACATTAAAAACATCATTTCCAATAGAGGTCGCGACATTCATTCCAATAGATTTCAAGACCCAAGGCAATGTCATAATAAACAACCCATACATATTATTTATACCTACAACAACCAAATCCTATAATCGTTCTCACACAGGCCACGCTGTACGAATTCGTATATGGGTTGTGGTTTATAATTAAAGCCTTTAAAATATTTACAGAGTCCAAATTACATTAACAATAATGAATTCCATCGCAAGTTTGCATACCCTGGCCACCATGAAAACCACTAACACACAAGTGCTCACATAAGTCACGGCCTCGGCCAAGTATCATGTTAAATACAATACACAGTCACTACCATTCTAAACCCTGCGCTACACCATCATAGCCTGTGGGAAGGCACATGCCATTGAAAACATGGCCTATACCCATAGTGTCTACAACTTTATACTCTAAATTTCGTAATACGCAGAAAAAAAATACCACAAACAATCTGAATAAAAGCTATCACAACACTGTGGGAAATCTCATGCCATTGACGACATGGAATTTTCCCACGCTGTCAGAGATATTGAATTATTTCTTAACCAAACAAAACAATAGCATCTACACACAGAGCATCCGGTAAGGCATATGCCTCTGTCCATTAAAAACCCCAACTCATTTAAAAATAATGCACCATAAAAATGCAGAAGTAAAATCACATATACCACATATCAAGTTTAACCATAAAATATTATCAAAACCATACATCTATTAGTATACTGCAATCCCAAATGTTTGTACACAGTCGCCATTGAATGCCAAGAACAAGGTTTTACACAAGGTGCCAATGGGCTATGGAACCATTGCTTGCAATGGTTCAGCCCATGGCTTTAAAATCCCAACAACCAAAACTTTAATGATTTACATAATCAAAATAAACACTACATAGAGCCGAATGGCCTAAGTATCAAGTCATGACATAATGCATTAACATTAGAAATAAACCAAGTATGTATTCAAGCCTGAAGGAAAAATTGATTTCGCTATAGCATCAAACCCCAACCAAAACAACCAGGCAAAAGCGTAGCTCTGCCACATGATTGAAAGTTAATAAGCATAATCTTGATTAGCAGGATTACCGTGGCCATGATTGTAATTCCTAGAGCCAATGGTGCTGTAGCCATGCTGATCCTCCATTCCTTTCGGAACCTACAAGTAACAACGAATAGGGATGAGGAGTATGTGAGCTTAACAAACCATAAACCAAACTAAGGTGTAGCCTAATACATTCACATGGGCTTACCTTCACAAACATGAGGTCACCTCCATAGCCATACCTCTGTGTAGAGACAAACAATGAAACCCCCAAATGACAAATACATTACACAACTATCGTGAGCTAAGCCTAAGGGAAGGCTGCCACGATTCATGAAGAGCATTAAATGCACCAGGCTGGAATGCATTAACATTTCAACAAAACCACTCCCATAGTAATGATTTGTTACAATGTATCGAATATCATCACCCTTCATACCATTGATTAAACACTGTAATATATGGTTCATACCATATATTATGTTACCCCAAACTTTAAACAACAACGTTAACTTAATACAAAGCTTGCAATATGCTAGTATTTTCATAATACTTAGTCATATGTTGCGCTAGTTCAAAAGTTTAATACCCTTGCTTAGGATTGTAGATAAGCTTTAGTACATAGGTTTAGAACTTAGGGTTTAATACCATAGTATTAATGCGTTGAGGCTTAACAACATGGAATACAAAGTATGCCACGTAAATCTCTTGGATTATCAAATCCAAAGCTCTTCTCTCAAACCATTAATAACTTGCCAATAAAAGAACATAGGAAATGTTAAAAGGAATATATAGTAAAAATATGCATAGCATGAAAAGATAATAATGACATCTAAAAAAATGACGAATTTAAGACCATAATGAAAAATAATCAATGTACAAGAAATTTAGCCATAATGGCTAAATTGACGTTAAGGACACTTACCAAGTTTGAAAAAAGAAATTTGATAGGCAATGTAATAGCTAGTAGTAGGTTATCAATGACCAAGGCTGTCAACACACTATACATCTAATCTCTTTGCAAGTAATGAACTGCATAAACAAAAAGAGAAAGGTGCCTTAGTTTGATTAAACTAAGTAAGCCTGGATAACCAAGTAATACCTTACCTCTCAGATCGTCATGGGATAACTAGTCCTGCCACTCCACCACTTTATTCCAATCAACAAAGTTAAGTTAGTTATACTTAATAAACATAGTACACATGTGCAGAAGTAAATCAATGAACTATACAATTCTCTAACTCACCAATAGTAATAACTAAGATGTACAAATAGTTTAAATAACTGAATTAAGACATAATAAATAAACAAACTAATAATCACTAAATGGATAAGAGATTAACAAGATAGTATGAGTAGTTTCTGAAGAGATCGAAAGTTAAGTAGCGCATGTAACTCTGTAGGAGTAATAATGATCCTCTTTGGGTAGTTTTCTACTAGCCTATAAATTTTTTTTTTAATTTTCAATTTTTGGGGACATTACAGTAACTGACATAAAATCATTTATGGGGATGATCGGCTACTATTGAAAGTTCATCGAAGGCATTTTATAATATAGACTAGCCCGTAATTTCATTACAGAAGAAAGGAAAAAAGTTTGAATGGACTGAAAAATTGTATGGAAAGATTTAATAAATTAAGACACCAGCTAACTACTGTCCCTACCCTAAAATTGTTGGTCCTTTCAAGGATTTTGTTGTATGCACCGACGCTTGTAAAGAAGGATTCTGTGGGGTATTAATACAACAAAATTACACCGTAGCTTATGAATCTAGAAAATTAAAGGAAAATGAACGACTTGGGACTTACTTCCGTAATTCACGCATTAAAAATGCGGTGACATTACCTCATTGGAAGGAAATTTATACTTATGTTAGATAACATAAGTCTAATATATCTATTTGACCAACAAAATTTAAATGCTAGATAGGAAATATGGCTGTGTTTCCTAAGTGAATATGATTTTGAAGTCAAACACATAAAAGGAAAGGAAAAAAAAGTTCCAAATCCTTTGAGTTGTCACACAAATTTATTATTTGTAAGTAGCAGTTATGAATCAGATCTGGAAAATTAGATCCTAAGTGCAACAAATTGTGACAAGGAAATACCAAATTTTAAAAGAAAAGACCTGTTAAAAATTAACAAAATCAAGTAAAAATAGATTTCAGCTTAAATAAACGAGGTTTGTTGCTGCATAAAACTAAGTTGAAAATACCAAATACAATAGAAATCAAACTTACGGTGATGAATGACTTACACAAACGATTGTGTTCAGGACATCCTCAATACGAGAAGATGATCACCATGATCATAAAAATTGTATTGTGTCCAAACATGAAGAAAGAAGTGGCAGAGTAATTAGTTCACTGCATAGAATGTTAGCAAGTTAAGGGAGAACATCAACATCTAGCAGGACTGTTGCAACCACTACCTATTCTACGATGGAAGTGGGAAACAATTAGTATAGATTTTATAACATTCCTACCAAATAATTTTAGAAAACACGATTCAATCAAAGTCATAGTCGATAAGTTAAGGATTCTCATATTATTCCTGTTAAATCTACCTATAAAGTTGTTAACATTGTGGATATTTTTATGAAAGAGATATTCAGGTTACATGGTGTACCAAAAGTAATAGTATCAGACAGGGACACAAAATTTACAGGGAAATTCTGGAAATCCTTGTTTAAAGGGTTAGGTAGACAAATGAATTCTAGTAATGCATATCATTCACAAATAGATGGACATACTGAAAGGGTAAAGGGCCAATGCGCAATCATGGACTCCTTTAAAGGAACTTTAGATGCCACATAACACTAAAAAAACATGGAATTTATGACTTTAGGTGACAATTCGAGGTACTTACCTAACTGATTTGAAGATGAAGTAAAAAGACAAGAGTTAGGTAATTGAATAAGCTTTCATAATATATAACTTTTATCTATATAAAATTTGTGTAAATGAATATAAAATTAGTTTCCCTTAAATTGGGTTTTCAAATTTTCAGGACATCATAACATATATGTTTGTGTGGGTGCAACACTCTATAGGGTAAATGATGTCATTTATGGATAAACTCTTGCACACATATAAAGGACATATGGTACTAGTGCAAAATGGTGGAGATGGTATATGGTGCTCCTCAATTGGAGACTCCCCAAGTTTGGTTTCTTCGTTGCTCAATTGTATCTAGATACTCAAGTTAGGGGGAATATTGGGAGGAATGTCTCCTTTCCTAGATCCTCAATTGCAATAAAACAATGGTGGATATGCTCTATGGTGCTCCTCAATGGGAAATTCTCCAAGATTAGTTTATTTATTGCTCAATTGTGTCTACATACTCAAGGGGGGGCTAGTATTCATGTTAGGCAGAATATTGGGGTGAGAAAGAAAGAGAGGAGGGGTGGTGTTAGTGGTACGGGGAGACATAGAGATGTGTGTGCGTGCGTGTGTGTGTCTATGTGTGTGTGTGAGAGAGAGAGAGGGGCGGGGTGGGTAGGGGGTGTTACTGCTAAGGGGATACATATGGATGTGTGTGTGTGTGTGTGTGTGTGTGTGTGTGTG
>LPNX010263344.1:28798-61927 GCA_001517045.1 Pseudotsuga menziesii
GTGTGTGACTGAAAGAGAGAGATAGAATGGAGGGGGGGGTCTTTGTGCTATGTGGTGACCTGTGAATGTGTGTTCGTGTTAGAGGTAGTTGGATGACTTATGGAGTGAGAGAGAGTGGTGATGAGGTTATAAAGAGTTAAGGGGGAGGGAGATTAGGGGGGAGAGTAGTATGAGTTAGGGGGGAGATTGTTGGATTTACTTGGTTATCCAGGATTACTTAGTTTAATTGAAGTGCCTAAAATTATGTAGAGAATACACCATAGCTAATCCTTCTCTTTCTATAGTGGTGTAGTTCTTTTCTACGGTAGATAAATTTCTGCTTGAGTACGCGATAGGGTGATCAATACCCCCTTCTCCTGCCTATGTTAAGACAATGCCCAGTGCGATGCCAGATGCATCCACGTGTACATGAAATGGCTTGTTCCAATCTGGAAATAATAAGATGGGTGCTGTAACCATATTCTCTTTAAGACTGTCTAAAATTTGCTGGCATTCCTCATTACATAGGAATTTCACTTCTTTCTTTAACAACTTTTCCATAAGTGTTGTGATCTTTGCATAGCCTTTGATGAATTTTCTATAATACCCTATATGACCAAGCACTGTCCTCAATTGCTTGACTAAGTTGGGTGCTGGGAGATTTACAATGATGAAAATATTTACAGGATCTACCATCAAGCCTTGTCTACAAACAATATGACCCAACAAAATACCAAATGGTGCACAGAATATACATTTCTTCAAGTTAAGAGAAATCTGATATTGCCTACATTTCTCTAACATGAGCCTTAAATATCCTATATGCTTTTTGATTAATCCAAATACAGTCCAATCATCAAAATAGACTTCTAATAATTTATGGATGTATTCCTTAAAGACAGCAACTACTACTCTAGAAAAAATAGCTGGTGCATTTTTAAGACCAAAGGGCATTACCGTATACTGGAATGAGCCCCATTATGTCACAAAGGTGGCCTTATATCGATACTATGGATGGATTCTTATCTGATGATAGCCTGAAAATCCATCAGTGAATGAATAGATCTCCTGTCCGCCTACATTGTCTAATACTTCATCAGTAAAAGGTGTCGAAAACAGGTCATGAAGCGATGCGTCGTTGAGTTTGCACAAATAGACACAAATCCTGATTTCTCCTTTAGTTTTATTTTCCTGCATGACCATGGGACTAACCCATTTGCTCTCTTCTACTATCTCAATGATGCTTGCTACTAGCATCTTATCAATATCATCTTTAACTTGTTCTTTATAACGAGGATTTAATCTGTATGGACGCTACTTAACTAGCATAGCATCCTCTTTCAAATGTATCCTCATGACTCCAAAATATCCTACTATTCCCTTCATTTCTATGAACTTAGTGGGAAATAAGTCCTCATAGTCATGTAACAAATCTGCGATGTGTCCTACCATTTCATCATCCCAATAGTATCCAATAGAGGAAAACTTTGGTTCTGTTTCTATGCCAATATTGATCTTTTTAATCTTAACAGGCTCTGTGATAGTTGGAATGTCTAGCTTTGGTCCCTAAACTTTGTGGGTCCCTTCTGAATCTGGAATGTTGATACCACGAGGATTCTCATCCTCATCGCTTGGCTCTTCTGCGAAGTTGTAACACTCTAGCGTATGTTCTAACTAGATGGCCCAATCAGGCTGAGCATACACTGGTAGGGTACAGTCATCAAATATCTTAGTCTTTATAATGTCTAGGGCCTGATCAATGCTTGGATACTCAGATTCAAAAGTGAAAGTGAGTAGAAAGCTGTCTATCATAACTGGCCATGTAATCGTTCCTCTGCGCAAATCTGTCTCAGTGTACCAGTTCCTTGGGACTATGTCTAAAGTGTGAATGAATAGGTGAACCCATTCATCGTCTGGAGTGTCCAACCAATTCTGTTCACAAATCTTAAAATGTGACCTAGGGTCACTTTCTCCTGTATATTTCTACTGAGGACGCTCCTTGTCATTAGAGAATCTGATCGCCATCAATCTCTTAAAATAATCCCATGATGCGATATTTTATTTATGCGCATGCCACCATATTGCAGGTGTGGCTCTTACTACAAGGTCAATAGCTTCCATCCTCTGCTCATGAGGGATTTCCTGTTCAAACTACTACAAAAAGTCTTTGACATCCGCTAAGCCATCAAACAATGGAATGTCCTTAATCTCTGTTCCAATCCATTGCAGTGACTTAGTCATAAATGGACATCTATGAGCTGAGACTTTGTAAAGTCTATTCTGCCAATTTTCTAAACCAACATCTGAATCCGATGCGCATGAGCTGTCGCATCGCCAACTAATATTTCCTTCTATGGTAGGATTGATATAATCAATATGGTTAGTAGTCATCTGATAGAAGCTCTCCATGTTACGCACCTCTTCCTCTGCTCTGATAGGTTCAATGTATCGAGGACCCTGGAAAGGATCCAACGGTGCGATGACTCTAATCTGTTTATCCTCAAAGGTCATTTGTCTTTTCTTCAAATCGATAACAGCCATGTTATCAATTTCCCAATCAATACCTAATAAACCTGGGTACGGTCTGCTATCGCCAATAATTTCTATGACTTCAAAATTTGCAAAGCTGTGAACTCTGTCAATGTCAACTGGTACTTGCGGTAATTGACCCAGTGGTGATAACCTATGCGGATTGGCTAGTCACAGATGGATAGGTGATATGGCTAACTTAGGGCTACCCATCTATTCCCATGTCTACTTAGTAAGAACATTTACCTCTGATCCTAAGTCTAGGATTACCTTATCCATTTCAAACTCTCCAATTTGTGCTATGAGTCTCATTTCTCTTCATGTTCTTTATGGCCCATAATATTATGAATAGCACACTGCATACTTCTCACAGAAGAATTCTGCTGATACTGATCTATGATGCGTTGAATCTCTCCTATGGATTTCTCATTTCTTACGAGTTTTAAGCAGCTCCGCAGGAAGGATTGTACACTTCCTGTCAACTCATCCTCTTCACACCTTCCTGATGTGGTAGCCTACGATGTCTACACAGGACTAACGCCACAAGGTTTTTCCTGCGATACACCCCTACGAGGCAATATATGCGATCCTGCTAGTGTAGGGTCAGTAAAGAAAGTTTTAGCTTGCTGAAATGTTTCCTTGTTCTTCTGTAGGTCAAGTGGTGTAAACTTATTAGTTACTTTACGCACCAACTTCGGACCTATATTCTTTTCGGAATCTTGCAATGTCTTACTAGTAGAAGCACCACTGCAAGTCATAATATTGACTCTCGGTTCTGGTTCTTTCTACTTAGCAGCAATAAGCTGAATATTCTGGTTGACTGCTGGCTTAGGATCCTTAATCTTGGCTATCAAGATAGGACATTCTTCTATAGTATGATCATAGGACTTGCAATACTTACATGTTGTAGTAGGGTTCTGACAATCTCTAGCATAATGTCCTACAACTCCATAGTTGTAACAAATAATCAGTCCACGGCAACGGCCAAAGCCTCCACCATGGCCTCTTCCTCTAAATCCTCCACCACGGCCATCATGAGCCGGTTCATGCTGTGTTCCTGCTACTGGTCCTGATGTCTCTGACTGGACTCTGTAGAAGTCATGTTTTCTCTCTATCATGAGATCATAAGCTCCGCAATTATTTTCATCATGTCCTACTGACTTACAGAAGTTATAGTATAAATTCTTAGGAGTTTGTACATACTTCTATTGTAAAGGGTATTCTTGTGGTCTATTTCCTCTTGGTCTACAGATTTCACACCATGGCCCTTGATTCTGTACTAATGGTTTAGGAGCCCCACTTGCGAAATACTCAACAAATACTGGACAGTTATATTTAGTATGGCGATGTCCTTTATACTTTATACACCATAATTCTTATTCAACCTCTTTTCCCTTCTTAATATCATGTAGCTATAAAGTGAGATTGGCTAACTGATTCTGTAAGTCTGTCATACCTGTACTAGTCTCAGCTAGAGGTGAAGCCTCTAGTTTCATTACCATCTCCAATGCTTCATCCTGTGTATGGAGTTTCTATTGCATTAGTGGAAGTCTGATATGAGGGAGCAGTGCTGCGATGAACCATTCCTTATGCTACTCTGGCACAAACTCAAAACTAACTTGGTCTATAAGAGCTTTAAATTTCTGATCGAAATCCCATACTGACTCTATGGGTAAGAGTTTGATGTCTTTAAGTTCTATAATACATTGTGAATTAGACTTGCGTTTCTTAAATTCCTTAATCATTACGGTCCTGACCTCTACGAGTGTTCTAATCTGCGCTGATGTATACTTCATACACCATGTTAAAGCTCTTTTTCTAAGTGTAGTATCCAACTGGACAAGCTTAGTATTGTCATTCTGGATCTGTTTAATGGTCCATACAGCTTCACATAGGAACCAATGTTGTTCTGGGTATTCTGCCCTTGTACCCCTAAAGGTAGGTAATTTCATGTCATCCCCCATTCTGTTTCTATGTGGTGGATTTTGGTTTGCTGTATTACTACCACTTGGCGGTGTAAATGTAGTATGTGTTGTGTGTGAACTACTAGATGGAGTTCTTACGGGATTATTCTGAGTCTCGGTTTGTTTCTGTGGGGTATACAGGTGGTAAGGGATACCCCCTACTATTCTTTCTATATTACTTTGACTCTATGCTCTAGTACTATCTGAACTGTCTTCAAATCAGGAATATTTGAAATCTACCTTATATATTTTACCGCTACGTGTACATCCAATTTCTTCAGAATCACTCTCAAACTCTTGTGACATTACACTTACTTGACTTATTCATCTGAGAATATATCGAGTACTCCTTTTTCATACAATAACATCTTAAGGAACAGATTTAAAGAGTCCAAGTACTTACCGCGATATCCTTTTAAGAAGTACCTCTCTGCTTCGCTGAAAATCTTTCTTTGATCAACTACAAACTTTGTAATGAAACCTTCCAGCAAACTCGCAAGCCAGAATTATACTGCCCACGAAATGGGATTATCTATGCTCTTCATGGTGTGAATTAGCTCCAGTGTCCAGACAATGTTCTGTTTCTTTTTTAATATATGCTTATCAGTCAACTTTGAAAACCAATCATACAACTCATTTGCATAGGTCACAAAAAATATCGCATGCAGGTCTATGAAGATATGTTTCTGTAACCAGTCCTTTGTACTAATCCTAGGACTCTTGTTTTCTTGCACAGAAAATTCTCTTTCCTTAGAATCAACCTAGTGGTTAAGTTCTTCTTTAGTAGGGTGCCAATAGAACATCAGCTCTTCAATTTCTTCAAAACTGGTGACAAAACCATTTGTTGGCTTTACTCTTGCAGACCCAGGTTTACTTTATGGTACCAACAAAACCCCTAGCTCACTGGCCCTTTTGGTGACAGACCATGGAGCGGCCTGAAGTCTCACCCGAAGTGATGTTAAATGGGTTGGCTGAAGAATCATGTTTCCTCAACCAGGTTTTGTAGCATCCTATGTTCTCTGACTCTACTTAACCAGTGGGATCTCTTAGCACATGATGTATCTCTCTTCCTAGCTGACTCTGCTATGGGACTGGTTCTTATCGCATCGCAGATTCTAAGATGGTGCATGAACTTCCTCTTCCACTCAACTCTTAACCTGCGATATCTCACACCGCAGCTCCTCGAATGGTGCAATATCACCTTTCTATATATGATACTTCCTACAGTGAGACTCAATATACTTAACAGCTCTCAAGTTCCAGAGGCTTCCTCTCTGGGTATAATAGCTCAGTTAACCTTCCTTAAGGCGTTAAACAACCTCACTTAAGCTTCTACAGTTTAACATGATTAACATCAATCACGCTCAACTTGCTGAACTGAACATACAGAAGTCACTTAACACTGTAACTGTTACTGTGTGAATCAAGCACTAATAAACTCTTGTATAGAATACTTAACACATTCAACTTTACATTTAACCTTCTATTTTACTGCAACTGAAGGATAACATACATGCATTCATTAACTGATCAACAACGTTCATGTATCAAATAACAGATAGCAAATAAGCATAGCACAATCAGATGAAACAGTCGCACAACACACCGATTTTACGTGGTTCACTTCCAGGGACGAAGCTATGTCCACAGGAACTATGTTTATATTATATCTGAAGAGAGTAACACAGTTCCACTGCAACCTATTATGCAGCTTGAGATCTTCTGGGAAAATCCATGCACTCAGCCGGGAGCCATTCTCTCTTAGATATCTCTTTTCTTTCTATTATGATTTCTTCTTACAATATATCCTCTCTCTCTCTCTCTCTCAATCCCTATGAATTTTTACATTCATGCTCAAGGAGTCGGCTGCTGGTTACAGTAAGATAACTACAGATTGAACTCAGAACCAGAGCTCGACTCTTCCTCAATGTCTAACTCTCTAACTGCCTGTCTAAGCATCTAACTTTCTAACCATCTAACTAGTTGATTATATAACCCTTCATAATACAAAATAAATGCTTAAATAGGTGGCCCGAAGGTCTCACCATGATACAAAAATGTGGGCCTATCCCAACAGTAACCCAAGACCCTAACTGTGACAGTCGGCCTATCTGTACTTTGAACTGTCGCTTACTGGTCACACTACAACTTTCTGCAATCTTCCATGATGTCCGGCACTGATCATGGGTATGGACACTGCTTCCTCAGTCGCTCCCCTTTTGTCCTTTGTATTTAATACCTTGTCCCATTGCTCCTTCTTCATTCATGAGGGTAGCTGAGCCCTCCTGTCGTCACCGCTTCCTTAAATGTAGTGGTTGAGCTCTCTTCTCAGCCGCTTCAGGTACTATTTCCTTTTACTTTCTTGTTCTGATATAGTATCTTTTCCTATAGCTGTGGGGACCTACTCCAACAGTCCCCTAACACTCACTTGTGGCTCGTCCCTGAGCCACTGGCATCTGGTTTCTCTTTCTGTAGCTTCTCCTTGGCTTCCTGTGAAGTCCTTGCGAATCTCTCCCTGAGTCCTACGACATATTTGTCCATAGCTTCAACACAATCTTGTGCCACTTCTAGCATAACTTGACTAATCATGGGATCTTCTACACTATCAATTTCACTTTTTCTTATAGTGAACTCCTTAATCTTCTGCTCAATCGCATCGACCAGCTCTATGATTTGTTCCTGATACGGTTGAAGCATTTTATTGAATTGTATGTATTTTTCTTGCAACCGCTACGCTTCCTACTGCAAATGGTTCATCTCTGTCATATTCTTCATCTTTGCAAGAGCTCCTAAGCTCTTGACTTCTTCCTTCATTACTCCTACTATTTTTTCTATGTTCTGGATGCTCTGCTGCAAATGTAGTTTATCTGGGAGCTCTTCTAGATCGGACCATGTCTTCGTCGCATCAGCTAGCAATGACTCTGCATCATCTATGTTACACTTCATATGTGTTGAAGTGAGTCTAAAGGTCTATGCCCTTGCTTCCTTGTCTGCCTCAGGCATGCTTGGTGCTCGAACCTCAAGCTCAGCAATCTACACCTTGTGGTCTTCCTCCATTTTGGCCATTGTCTCTTCCAAAGCCTTTGCTCTATCTGCAATTTTTCTTAGTTTCTATGTTAGGGGCAAGGCAAGATCGATGTTACACTGGGGTAACTCTACTACAATGTTCTGCAGGACCTGACTTAGATCCTGTTCTCTTTCTTCATATACTCTTAACTCCTCCACCTTTGTCTGAAAGCCTGCAGTTAGCTCTGCATTCTGTTGTCTCACCTTAGTGTTCTATTTATAAGTCACAAGCTCTCTATCCCTCAGCTCTGTGCCTATCTACTGCTAGATCATCTGTAGTTGATCAATAGGAAACTGTGCTAGATTAACCTTGATAGGTTTTCTAACCTGTATCTGCACATCAATCATCGAAGCAGAAAATCGGATGCTCCCTGACAATATCAGAACTGTATTGGTGCGATCCTTTACAAAGAATTCCTCATAGGAAATCGATGGTGTTGATCTTTCTCCTGCTGTCACCTTGAATGACTAATTCTGCATCATGGTAGTCTTCTCATTTAGTGCTTTCAATTCCAAAATCTTCTTATCTATCGTGCTCTGCATCTTGTCCTGCGATGTTTACATCACCTGAAATGAGTCCCGCATCTCCTCCTTCAATATCGATGCGATTTGATCATAGTCGTCCTCTTTTAGTGTGGTCTCTGTAGTTTCCTTTGACGCTTTGATTTTTTTCTTCTTCTGTGCCACTGGTGGCACTTCTACTGCATCTTTTTCTCTTGGAACCCACCTTATCCTTTCCTTTGTCTAATGGATCTAATGGTGTGGTTTCTATTGGTGTAGTTCCTGCTGTGACATCTTCTAATGCCTTCTTCCACTCTTCACAAAAATCTTTGATGACATCTTCTACATCCTGCGCTGTCATCCTGAACAAACCAATAGCCCAGTTATCCGTTCTAAACCCTTTCAGCCTCAGATAGATTGTATGCTTGTCCGCAATGAAATCAATCCGATTATTATACATGTCAACAACCTCTGTGTTGATCTGGGGTGTCTCCTGGATGACTCGCTGTAAGAGCTTATAGTATTCATAGAATACTATCATATTCATCTTTTTCTTTGCTAGACTGTTGCTTTCCCATAATTTTGCATAGCGCGTGCCTCTGCACTCTTTTCCTTGTAGTTGTAGGAACTGAGTATGGGGCGGCTCTCTCCACCTGACGAATGCACATAATATAAGCAGCCATGAGAAATGGAAGGGGTTGTTTGGCTCATCCTGCATTGTCAAAAAATCTTGAAGAAAAATATTTAATAAAAACAAACACCAATTAAATTGTTCACCTTCTGCGACCTAGACGACAAGGTGAATTACTGATCCTATGACTTCCTTCAAGCGTACTTTGGTTAACAGTCTGCCTACAAGAAGACTGGCTGTAAATCTGAGTGTATCATCTATTAGGGTCGTGAGGTCATAAGCCCCACCTCCTCTCTGTAGCTTTTACTTGTTAACGAGAAGCGTTGGTAGCTTAGTATCCTTACTTTTCCCTGATATATGTGTCTGAGGGTCCTTACCGATCTTGGACAGCCGAGTGATGTGGTGTATCAAAGCGATGTTCAGATCAATCCTGTTACCCAGCCAGAGGTAACCTCCATGTACACAGGAAAGTAGCACACGCACCATGGCATTAACCTCTGCACCTCATCCAAAATGTGGTATTCTCAATAGATTGAGCAAGCCTGACTGCTCAAGAATCTGGACATGCTCCATAGGGACAAACTCATCTGCATTGGTCCTCGGGTTCCTCTGAACCGTAAGATACTGATCCGGCTGAAACTGAGGATATGTCTTACTGTCTCCAAGGTTATCGTCTGTAAATTTGACAACAGTGACATATCCTAAAAGTTCTCCATCTTTCTGTACACGGGAATCAATCAGCGGTAACGGAATAGGAAACTTAGCACCCTTGGGAATGGTTACCTCTAGTGCGTCCTCAACTCATGGCACAATGTATACTATTGCCATATGAACTTCTTCTTCATGCTCTGGGATGGAATCTTCTACTATCTGAGCTTGACTCCTCATCCTTGGTGTTTGTCTGACCTGTGGTGCACTTAATTTCACAACCCTGGGTGGCGTCGTCATAGTAGACTTGAGGCCACCACGCTGGAATCATTGCACAACATATCCAAAAGGTTCCTTCTCGGACATAAATGAAGAACTGCAATACTCTGGACTGGCAATGGCTGCGAAAATAGGGAAACTAGCACTCTGTAACTGGAATATCTCTGCACAGGGAAAACTTCTACAAATTTCTCTATAACTCTCAGAAATTGCAAAAGTAACCCTTCTGTCTGGATCATCTGTGCATTTATAATGAAGGCGGTAATCTCTGAAGCAATGGTCACTTAATCTAGACCCGTTGGCGGCATTTATTGCATGGCCAAGACTAACACCCTGTGCCCTGATCCTCATTAAGTGCTAAAAATCCGATCAAATCTCCCTTGAAAATTGTTTGCAGGTTCCGATCTCGACCAAGATTTACCAAATCTAGGACAATCCTTGTATTGTTTCCAAATCTAGGGTAACGTATACCTATCATATCTATATTAATTGCTTGTCAGAGGGTGAAGTGACTAGCCCTCTGTCCCTTTTCAAAATTCATCTTCATGGCATGGGGAACATCACCTCGCTGTGATGTCACACCACATCGTCCTTAACCAAAAAGTTGGTGTGAACTCCGCAACGTTCAAAAACTATGCAAGATTCCTATGACTTGCGCAAAATAAACTTTCCTGCTGCGATTCCTCCTACTTAGAATATTTTTTTTTGGGGGGGGGTGTGTAGACTTATTATGGGTGCGATGCCTCCTTTCAACTACACTGGACATCTGCACACCCTTGTTCTCTGAGCTAGGGATGGGAGGTGGAGTGGCTATCACTATAAATCTTAAGCCTACTGCCATTAATCAAAGTAGGAACAAGCTTCCCATTCAGTTTACTGAGCTGAACAGCACCTCCGTCTGTGACTTGCTGAATCTAATATGGCCCCAACCAATATGTCTTAAGATTTCTTGGAAACTTAACAAACTTGCTGTCGTAAAGGAGCACTAAGTCTCCTTTCTGAAAAATCTTACTCTTGATGTGCGTGTCATGCCGAGCTTTTTCTCGTGCCTTCTGCACTTTTTGATGAAATCCTGCGATGAATCTATCTTCTTCTAAGGCAACCAGCTGCGCTAATCTTTCATTCATCATATCTATATCAACCATCTCGGTAATCTGAGAAATTCTTAAACTGGGAATAATATATTCCATAGGCATAATAGCCTCTTGTCCATACAACAAGCTGAAAGGTGTGTCCTGTAAGTTTCTTGAATGTAGTCCTGTAAGCCCATAATACAGCATTAACCCTGAGGTCCCAATCATCTCTTTGGATTTTACAAATCTTAGTAAGAGCATTTTCTAGAATCTTGTTAAAAACCTCCACCATTCCATTAGCTTGTGGGTGGTAGGAAGTGCTCTTATGATGATGTATCTGAAATTCCTCCGTCAAGGCCTGAATAGTGCGATTCAGAAAGTGTGTGCCTTAATCACTCATCAAAATTGTTGGACATCCAAATCTACTTATGATGTTTTCAAAAATGAACTGTGCAGCTGTAGCAGCATCACAATTCCTTACTGCTTTGGCCTCTGCCCACCTGGTGAGGTATTCTATTCCTGTGACGATGTAGCTCGCACCAGTTTGTTTCCTTGGTGGGTTGAAAGGACCCAAAATATCTATAGCCCACTTGTCAAATTCCCGCAGCGTAATCTGTGGTCACAGTAGCATTTCATCTCTCCGTGAAGGTTTTCCTACCCTCTGGCAGATATCGTAGCATCTACAAAACTCCTTAGCGTCTTTATGCAAATTAGACCACCATAATCCTGTAGCTAGAATTTTCTGAGCAGTCGGTTTTCCTGCGAAATGTCCTCCTATGGTACATGAGTGTGCTTCTCTGATAATGCCCTCTTTCTCGTGCGGCATAACGCATCTGCGTAGGACTTCATTTGGACCTAACTTATATAAATGTCCTGCGATCAAAGTGAAATCTACTGCTTTAACAACTAACTGTTTCTTTTGCTGCTTAGTAAACTCAACTGGTACCCACCCTGTAGTGAGAAAGTGAATAATATCTACGTAATACTCATTTGTGATCTGGATAGAAAACAATTGCGCATCCGACAAATTATCCTCTAGATTACTTGGTTCTTCTCCTAAGTCTATTCACAACAGATGATCAGGTCCGACATTCAATCTTCCTGGTTTTACAATAATTTCAAAATCATACTCTTGAAACAGGAGTAACCATCTGCAGATCCTTCCTCCTAACACTGGCTTATTGACCAAGTACTTTAAAGTGGAATGGTAAATGAACATCTTGAATGGGGCACCCAACAGGTAGTTCCTGAACTTTTGTAGAGCATACACCATAGCTAATCCTTCTCTTTCTATAGTGCTGTAGTTCTTTTCTACGGTAGATAACTTTCTGCTTGAGTACGCGATAGGGTGATCGATACCCCCTTCTCCTGGCTGTGTTAAGACAATGCCCAGTGCGATGCCATATGCATCCACATGTACATGAAATGGCTTGTTCCAATCTAGAAATACTAAGATGGGTGCTGTAACCATCTTCTCTTTAAGAGTGTCTAAAATTTGCTGGCATTCCTTAGTCCATAGGAATTTCGTTTCTTTCTTGAACAACTTTTCCATAGGTACTATGATCTTTGCATATTCTTTGATGAATTTTCTATAATACCCTGTATGACCACGCACTATCCTCAATTGCTTAACTGAGTTGGGTGCTGGGAGATTTACAATGATGGAAATCTTTGCAGTATCTACCATCAAGCCTTCTCTGCAAACAATATGACCCAACAAAATACCAAATGGTGCACAGAATATACATTTCTTCAATTTAAGAGAAATCTGATATTGCCTAAATTTCTCCAACATGAGGCTTAAATATCCTATATTCTTTTTTATTAATCCAAATACAGTCCAATCATCAAAATAGACTTCTAAGAATTTATGGATGTATTTCTTAAAGACAGCAACTGTTACGGAGAGAAATTCCTATGGCTTGGGGTACCACAACAGACAGCTTTGACTCCAGAAATCAATCTTTCCCAATATGCAATAGAAATAAAATGTCTAACACTAAAGGATCAGACCTCGTACCTTATTCCGGACGGTTGAAGTAGATCCCCATTGAGTTTTCCAATCTTCAGCTTGAATTGATATAATACTCCCTCAACAACAAGTCAACAATACAAGCATACTATATATCATGGTGTTAGATCTATTCTATCATATATAATCAATAATGTAAAAGCATTTGACATATTCCAATGGATACAATATTCAATCAAATACACATCATTGGACAGGAAAAGATAGTTCTTATTAATATAAATCAGAGATTACAAGATAAGTACAACCTCTGAGGGCACATCTGTTAACCGGAGAAACTGAATCCCCCACTTGGGCCTCCACCACCTCAATCCTCCATCTCACGATAGAAATCTCACTAGCAAAAGGCAAGATTAACACAACAGTGCTCTAAAGGGACAAAGGAATGCAGACTCAAGCATAAATTTTGGCAACAATGGACTATAGTTTCATTGCTTTCAATCTCTCTATATGCCTTCAATGTACCAAGGGGTTCCTTATATAGCTTCACAAGGGATAATGAAGGGTCGAATCCAAGCGATCTCAAGTAATATGGGTGGCCAGGAGTCGAATGAGTCAGATCCATGTCAAGGAAAACTCCAAAAGGATTTGGACTAGGCACACATCCCAATGTATGCGGTTATAGGGGTCAAACTCGCTTATGTACACGATTATCGGGTAAAAAGCCGCGTATATCATTTTTTATATATTGTTAGGGATGATCAAGGAAACATCAAAGGATAAAATATGGTCCATGGGGTCTAAAGAGTCTGCAGTGGGACAGGGGAAGGCCATACAAAGTGTGATTCACCTAGAGTGGTGAAATTCGCTATAACAGATGCCCCCTAATGTGTGAGGTCAGAGGGGTCATACGATGGCCGAAATACATTATACGTCCATCCCAGAAGTGGAGTGATGAAGGATCCAAAATGGAAGACCAGCCACCCAATCAACATAGTACAATGATGCAACTCTACGTATAATTGCAAGTACATATAGTAGTCCCAGATACATAAGAGTACAATGGCCATGAATAGGCATAATACATGATATCACATATGTGGTCACCACCATGTATAATATACATAGATCAGAATCTCCATGATGAATATATACAAAGGACCATGATCTCCAAGATGGCTGAAGATATACAATAGATCAAGATCTCCATAGTGGCTGGAAATGTCTGACATATACTGGAATCAAGTCACGAGAGCTGAAATCTCATGAACACTGGCACAATCAAGGAGGTAGCATATAAGAGATGCCACTAGTCTGGAAGGTCTTCTACACAAACCGCTAGGAGTACATGTCCTACTATGCGAATAGAGGTGTCGAGGTCAAACATAGTAGTCCATCGTCTGATTACCGGTCATTGATGTATACTGTTAACAGACGCGAGATTACCCACCGATAATGATAATGGGAATCAAGGTACTAGAGTGCAAACTAACAAGTGTGAATAGATGTGTTGAGGTCGAACACTTGAGAGAATCCATCGATCAGGGGACATTGATGTATTCCCAAGAAACTGTCGATGGCGAGAGAACCTATCACTTATGACTACAAGTCTCAAGGCACTCAAAAGGACTCTATATTCCAATCCTAGAATAA
This sequence comes from Pseudotsuga menziesii, assembly GCA_001517045.1. Lineage (NCBI taxonomy): Eukaryota > Viridiplantae > Streptophyta > Pinopsida > Pinales > Pinaceae > Pseudotsuga > Pseudotsuga menziesii. The sequence continues at coordinate 43,094 of LPNX010263344.1, forward strand.
ATCATTTGAAGTCGATGGGATGAAATCCACTGGAAGGAGGGCATTAAGGCATCCCCCATCATCCAAGACGAGGTACTCAGTAAAGCTGTCTAATGTGGAAGGACTCGATCATAAAGTGCACGAACCAGTAACTGTACCGGGAATGGCCGACATGCAAAGTCAAGATAACCGAGGAATGGCCGACACAGGTTTCAACTTCCTTCGAACAAGAGCATAATGGCATATGGTGACTAAATGAAGGTAGCATAGACTCGATATACAAACTGGGACATCTCTGTGACATAGGAGGTATCAACAGAGGCTCCATAGGGACTGGAAGCTTAACCAATCGGTGGAGATAAGCTTAGATAAATGAGTACAACTCGTAATTCAAACTATAACCCAACCAATGGATGTGATATACAGGGCTCTGTTCGAAGGCGACACGACTCGACAACTGCCAAAGATAACATCTTTCCTTGTCTGGGTTTTTGGTTTTTTGATTTTTTTGGACTTTTTCAGTTATTTGAAAAGCTTGAAAAAAGAATAAACTAGCTTTATAGTTACAAACTAGGAGGAGACGAGTGTCATAAGGGAAAACAAACTAGTTCCAAGCAGTGGAACATACCTATGCTCAATGCAAGGATACATGTGTAGGATATCAACACTCGGGGGGAAATCCTCTCCCGGTAAAAAGGGAATCAAGCTGCGAAGGATATAAAAAATGGCTCTGCATGGCTAGACATGAGACAAGCTCGGGATATATGGCTGAAACGCAATGTCAGGGGAGCCGGCATAAAGCTCAATAAGGTAGGAAAAGCTTATGATAATGCATTCACAACTTGAAATAAGGGAGTCTAGAGGGAAAAAGGCCAGCATAAGATCAAGAGGAGTATGAGGCTCTTGCGAAATGTCATGGCGGTACTATACAACGGACTCCCACACCCTAAAGGAGAAAACGTCGGCATGGGCACCAGATGCAAATAAGGTGCTAACTAGAGTACCCATGTAAGGTGAAGCTTTACCACTCACATCATGCTACTTCTAAAGCAGCAAGAAGGTTCCGTGACATAAGAGAGTGGGTTCGTACCTAAGGTCATAGTGACATGTTCATAAGGTAATGCAAGATGCAAACGGTGGTGAACCTAACCTATATGCCAGTATAGACGTTATACCTGAGATCAGTATGAACGGGTCAATCCAATGGCTGAAATGATACTAAAAATGGTCTTCTACATCACAAATTGTGTTAGAAACGGTCCAAAATGGTTAGAAACTGTCAAAACTATAGGAAAGGGGGTAAAAATTTTCAAATATTTGAAATTTTTTCTATAAATAGTAAAAAATATAAATCATTTGAAACTTTTACCCATTGGAGCTCTGATATTCAACTGCAAATTCCAGGAGATCTAGCCAGCGGAATTCACAACCATTTCTTCCAGGTAGTTACTTATGCTCTCCTCATGCATTTCAATATAATTTTTGTTGATTTCCATGCAAAAATGAGGTAGTTTAGGCCATCTCTACATGAGCGCTACGGCCCACACGGGTATCGAATATTTTTCCGTGTATAGGGCTGTCTATACGCAGAAAAGAGGCTAGAAACCGCATACATACACGGTTGTTTGCAAAACAGTCGCGTATGACGTTGCGCAAAGAAATATATAAGGATCTAATGGACAGATGGTGATTTCTCATGCAGGATGGTGCTAGAATGGAGAGAGTGCGAGCATGGTGAAGTAGAGGAAGCTGTAAGGGCTGACGTGATGGATCAACAAGCTCTTAGAAGATGCGGACTCTACAATTTTTGGTGCCTTGGTGGCTTGAGGGCCAAACCAAGATTGCTAGAGATGCTGGTAAACTATTGGGATCCAGACTTAGAGTCCTTCAGGATAGATGGAATGTCTCTCATTGTAGAGGTGGAAGACATATACTTCATCACAGGTCTATATAGACGAGGGGAGGTGGTGAACCTTCGTTCCTGAGGTGGGCCAGGCGGTGGGATTACTATCGATGACTACATAGCTGTGTACTGCTACCCAGATACTGAGAAGTTGGGAAGTCAAGTCCCCACAAATGCTATACAGACGCTGGGCCTAAAGGCCATACTACTGATGCTGGGCAGGATAACGGGCTTAGCCTCACTCCATCAGGCCTCGCGGCCACTGATGTACTATGCGGTGGATTGTATGAGACCGACCATATACGACTAGAGTACTACACTATTGAGCAACATGAAACACCAGCTCAGTGAGTGTAAGGTAGGTAGGATACGAAAATTCGGGTTCAGCAGCATATTGAGCACGTTTTTCTTCAAGCGTGCTCTAGGATTGAGCCCTAGAGTGGACGTTCCTCTCCACGGGGTTTGAGATCTGGCCCAACGACGTTGGGCAGATGCTATGTGAAAACTGGGGGGTGGTAGGGCGGCCAACCCATATCCAGCTGACTTCTTTCCATGGTGGCGATGACAGATTGTTGCCATAGATGACTACCCCTATGGAGGGATAGATTTTCGGGGGGATCCAGACATGCCATTGCAACCAGGATTGGCATACGGAGAGATAGGTACCGAATCTCGACTCTCACTCTTTTTAAAGTTTTTGAGTTATTTAATTTTTTTTTATTTTCTTGATTATGTGGAATCAAAAAGACATGTTTTTGCGTGACAATACATAGTGACATCTACCATTGATGTGTAGATGTAGGACCACGGTGACCCGAGGGCTTCCCACGTCATAGATAGAGGGGAAGAGGGGATGACATCACAGGTGAAGATGCAGAGCAAACGCTCCAGGGCATTCATACTAACTTCATACGACTGACTCATAGAGTTTCCATTGTGCAAGTTGAGGACTCTCCTGAGGCCATGCAGTGACAGGTGGTGGGCATGCCATGCGCATGGGTGCATTTATTCCGGTGGCTAGCTAGAGCCATAGTGACGTATCATGATCACAACCCTCCCCCTCCACAGGAATAGACACCTGGGAGTGGATATGTTTTGTACGACTGTGTATTATATGATGGAAGCTTTGAAAGCTCCACTTTTGTATATGACACTATGTATTACCACATTTTTGATATATATAAAAGGTTTTATGGTGATCGGTTTATTTATTTACATGTGTAAAAATGTTTGTGATTAATTTATTATGAATGAAACAAATGCCAATCTAACACGTAGTTAGCATATGAGTCAACAACTTGATTATCATTTCTTGGAATGTGTATATATGTAATACTGTCAAATTGCCATTCTAACAATCTCACACGTAAGAATCTTCTCAATAATGTCAGATCTCTAACATGATACAAACCATTGAGATGTGACACTACTAACTCCGAATCAAGACGTACCTCAAGAGATAGAACACCATGTGAAATGACATCCCGTAGAAGCTCGATAATGGCACTATATTTAGCAACATTGTTGGAAGATGGTCGTAGACATACACCTCCTGAAGACAGGTCCTGACCCATAGGAGTATAAATCACCCAAGCAGCAGAGGCTGAGTGTTGAGTGTGACGGCTTGCACCATCCGCGAACCCTATGTAGGTGGAAGATTCCATTGACATCTACCAAAAGAAATGGAAACTAATCACAAACCCAATCACGATAAGAAAAATACATAACTATGCAAAGATGTACAATAATATACAACAACCAGCCTTGGCTAAAGATCATGCATAGTATTTTTTGAGATAGAGCCCATTTCTAGGCTCTGCCAAAGCTGTGCCTTCGTAATCGAATAACTCATAGGCACCCTTCTCTAAGACACGCTTGACCACGTAAGGACCACACCACATAGGATTAAATTTCCCTGCCCCCAAGGGTTCTTTCGATTGATCCCACAAAAGGACCAAGTCTCCTTCACTAAACACTCTTGGACAGACAAACTTGTCATACTAGACCTTAACGTGACGCTTATTAACCTATAGAGCCACCAAGGCATCTCGACGCTGCTCATTAAGTTGCTCGAGGTGGACCAAATGCTCCTGCAAAGGTGGAGTGTCTGGTAAGAGTTCCACAACTATCTTCAACGAAGGAATCTCGCATTCAACCAGCAATATCGACTCCACTCCATGCACAAGCTGATATGGAGAAAAACTAGTGGTAGTCTTAACCGCGGTTCGATATGCCCACAAAGCAGGGTATAACATAATATGCCAATTTGTCTTGCTCTGTGTGATGGTTCGTTGGAGAATGGACTTAAGTGATTTATTTACTGCTTCAACCTGTCAATTCGCTTGGGGGTAGTAAGAAGAGGAGTGTTCTTTCTTATACCCTAACTTGGATGCCAAGTCTTCAATCATATGGTTCTGAAAGTGTGAGCCATGGTCAGTGACAAGCTCTTTCAGAATCCCGAACCAAGTAATGATTTGCTTGAATACGAAGTAAGCGGCTGTCTCACCGTCGGATTTTACTGTAGGCATTGCCTCAGCCCATTTCATGAAATAATACACAGCCACTATAATATGATGGTGCCCCCCAACCGAATCTAGGCTGCAATCCATAAAATCGAGCCCCCACTTGGTGAAGGGACCGGAAGTGATAATGGGATGTAACGGGGTAGGCTTTGAGCGCATATTTCGTGTGAACACCTAGCAAGGGTGGCACCTCTTTACCACATCAACACAATATTTAAAGATCAACGGCGAGAAATAACCCACTCTCAAAATCTTTTGAGCTGTAGAAAGCCCAGATAAATGACCACCACATGCCACTCCCTGGCAATCATTCAACACAGCCTCAGCCTCCTCATGAGTTAAACAACATTGTAAAATGGAATCTACCCCACGGTGGTGCAAAGTATTGTCCACTATAAGGTAGTTCTTAGAGACGTGACATAATCATTGTCGTTCATCTCGCGAGAAGTGAGTAGGGATCCTCTGTGTTTGTAGATATACTATGATATCTCCATACCATGGGTCAGATGTTGAGATTAAGAATATGTGTTCATCAACAAACGTATCTTCACAAACCGACTCCTCAGCCTCGCTCAGGAAATCCGATATAAGCTCTGCAAAAATTAACGACTTCTTCAACTTTGCCGAAACAAATTCGAGATCGAACTCTTCCAGGATGACAATCCATTTATTATACTTTCCCCCAATCATCCTTTGTGTGAGGACGAACTGAAACGGATTGACATGGGCCACAACCGAGGTCTGGCGAAGGATAATATAATGTCTCAAATGTTGAACTGCATGTACGGTCACTAAAGCAATCTTCTCGACATGAGAATACTGAATCTCTGTGTCAATAAGGTTTCGGCTCAGATAATATATGACATGCTCCTGGAGCTCCTCATCATCCTGAACCAATACCATACCAATCGTCTCTAAAGACGCGACCACATATAATATGAAATCATGGCTATAATCAGGAGGACTAATCACCGGGGCCGATGCCAGGGCTTGCTTAAGTGCATCGAAGGAGTTCTGGGCTCGCTCATCCCATTCAAAGGGAGTATCCTTCTTCAAGAGACACATGAAGCCTCTAGTCAAATTGGCAAAGTTGACCACAAATCTTTGTAAGAATTTTTCCATACCTTGAAAACACTGAAGATGACGAATGATCTTCGGGGGAGACAACTGAAGTATTGCCTCAACCTTTAAGGGATCGACTCTTATGACCTCCTTTGACATGATGAATCCTAATAAATGACCTGACTTTACGAAAAAGATGAACTTATGAGCATTTAATCAAACTAAATAGTGCCGACATCTTTCGAAGACCAATCTCAAGTGATAGGAATGATGCATTCTCATACAAGAATGAGCAGCAAGGTCATCCAAAAATACTTCAATAATAGACTTGAGATCGTGAAAATTCAAGGTCATTTCGCGCTAAAATGTAGCTCCGGCGTTTTTAAGGCCGAAAGGCATTTTCCGATATGCAAGCGTTCCCCAAGGACAAATAAATGCAGTCTTGTGTTGGTCCTCAGGTTTAATCTGGATCTAATTATACCTGGAAAAGCTGTCCATAAAGGAGAACACCTTGCTACCCGCACACTCATCCAAAATATGATCTATAAATGGTGTGGGGAAGTTATCCTTAGGACATGCACGATTTAAATCATGGAAATTAGTGCATATTTGGATCGCTCCCTGCTTTTTATCCACCGGAACGGGGTTTGAAACCCACTCCATCAAGGGAATGGGATGGATGAAACCGGATTTCAACAGCTTCTCTATCTCTTCCTTAATGGCGGGTGCTTTCCTAGGATTCACGACGTGTAAACGCTGTCGAACAGGCTTAGCATTGGGGTAAGTATTAATCTCATGCTCGATAATCCGAGGTTCAATACCTGCCATCTCATCATAAGACCAAGAAAAAATATCACAGAATTCCTTGAATAGCTCGGTATATTCGAGAATCTCAGCATGGGAACAATCCACCCCAATATAGACATTCTCAATGGTGCTAGGATTTCAAGAGATGTTGATAGAAATCATGGAAGATATGTTCACCATGTTCCCATCAGCCATCTGACCAGGAGAGCTTAATGGAATCATGGGACTACCAACTCTCTGACTAAGAATCTCCCTATAATCCTCATGCTCCAAACGGTGAAGCGGTGGAAGGAAATATGATCTATGATGAAGTTCCTCCCATGGTGGCTCAATGCCCGACATAGTCTCAATAATTGCTTCATCTGAAGGGAAAACCTTATTTAGGCAGTCATGGGCATGAGAATACTGTACTACCCATGCTGGCAGTACATAGGGGTCTTCCTCTTCCGTCCACGAAGAAGAAGAACAAGGATTTGCAACATTCATAATATTGGCTTAATAATCTATCATGGTTGCAGGAAGCAGCACATTGGTCTCGACAGACTCACTTGAAATACTCAGTGTGGGAAGAATCCAAGGATCTCCCATATGCATTGTGCGAAAAGACACTGAGGTCGTAGAAGTCGAAGCCTTATCGGAACAATATCCTATCATGAGGACCAGCGCAGGGAAACTAAAGCTTCCCATGAGGGATGGATACATGCCTACACCCACACGCCCAGTTGCTGGCTGAGAGTGTTCAACGACTAGAACCGAAGTTCCTGAAGATGCAGTAACAGGGGAATTCTTAAATGTCATTTGATCAATCGTTACAATCTTCCCATTATGAGGAAAGCATACAACGCAAAACACGAAAGAATCAACGGCTTGCATATTATACATCCAGTTTCGACCCAGTAAGAGATTGTAGTCAAGGGGCACATCAACCACCTCAACCTCTATCGCAACGGTATTCCCTCCCAAATGGACTTTAAGGGATGGAATGATGCTGTGTAGCCTAAAAGATCTCCCATCAAAAGTAGTTAACATAGTCGCTGATTTCGACAACTTAGGATAACCAAGACCCTTCCAACAGGACAAAGACATCACAGATGCAGCAGTGCCCTCGTCAATCACAGTGCGCTTGACGATCATATTAAGACATTCTACACGTACCAAAAGCGACACATATTAGGGAAAGCGAGGCTGATGACCCATGGTTTCAAATTTGATCACTGAGGAAGAATCATCACCGTTCACACCAAGAACAGAAAGCAAATCCTTCCTTTGCGAAGGACAAATCTGAAGCACTTCCAATGCAAACATCGCACAAGGAGTATGGCCCAAATCCTCGACAACTGAATAATTCTGGGTGGCTCGGGCATTTGGATTATGCCCCGAACGCTTAAGTACCCTCTTAGGAATGCGAGGTGCAACTTCATGTTTATCCGCAGGTTTCTCAATGCGCAAAGGGGTTCTTGGTGGATCGGGTTCTTTTCCTAGGTTGGGTTGTGATGATCCATAATATTTCACACGAGTCACAACCTTGGTAGCACGGACCATGTTAATGAACCCAGGAGCACTAGTCTCTGGTGGATCATTCTCACTAGATAGCTCATGGGACTTCGAGTTCATATTCTAGTTATGTGGTAAAGGGTTCGTTAGCACAGCTGGGCCTTGTGCTAAGAGTCTCGAAGCTTCATCAATTCTAGGGCACAAGTAAGTTAGGTGATCATCCTTACATAGCTTGCAAGGGAATTTAACCTTACGTTTCACTTGCTTGTCCCCACCAGCATTCTGACCGTTCTTGTCATTATTGGAATCATTCTCATTTCTATTCCCACAGTTTCGATTATTATTCTTACCCTTTTTCTTATTCTGTCTGGGTTGCTGGTTACCCTTCTAGTCCGACTATTGCACAGAAAGTTCACTCGCCGTTTGGATGGGTTGAGACAAAGTCGTAGCTTGTCCCGAAGTAGACTAGTTGAGCGACAATTGACTAACTTGTTTTGCAACCGAATCTGCAGGTTTCGTACTTGCAAAACCCACAATGCCATCGGCTTGTGGTCCAGGTTTGACCTTGGGATTGAAACTAGAACAAGGAGCGTTGGGAATAATCTCATACAACAAACCAAACTAAGCATAAATCAAGTCCAATTCCTGCGCCCTAAAGATTACTTGTTCCTCATTCTGCACTCCGGATGTAGAAACATCCTTCGTGATATATGACAATAAAGACTTGAGGAACCACTCGAGAAGGAATTCCGACGGTATAAAATTTTTAATTAACCTCTTCCGTCTACGCCACTCCTGAATATGATCAGAAATATGGGTGGCTTTGTCTTGCTGAAATGTCGACAATAGTTTAGTACCAACGTCATAGCGCACTGGTAGATGGAAGTGATTAAGAAAAGTCATCACAAGATCATCGAACAAGGTAAAATATCCCTTTGGTAACTCTATATACCATTTCACAGCAGGCCCTGTGAGGGTGCATTGAAATAGTCGCAAGCGGACTGATTCCTGATGTAATGAGTTTGAAGAGCACCAAAGGTGAAACGTGGTAACGTGTTCGCTTGGATCCTCTCCCAGTTTGCCTTCGAACTTAGGTATGTCCGAAGGAATCTTGGTAAGGACAGCCGGCCAAGCCGGGTCATGAGCCACGGGATCCTTCGTAAGTCTCGATAAGTCAGGAAGGTTAAGCGTCACGAGGAAAGGGAGCCTAGGATGATGAGGTCGATGGACTGCTCCCTGGTTCACATAGGTTTGAGCACCACCATGGCCATGGCCATAGTGTCCTTCTCCTGTCTGACCTGTATAAGGTGACGTGGAAGTACCATAGTAAGGTGGAACTTGACTAGTAGGAGCTACAAAGCCATAATTAGGAGAGTAAGCAGGTTGTTGATACCCACCTCCGTAAGGTGAAGAAACTTGTCCATACTACGGACCATAATAAGGTCCATAGGTCATCGCATGCGATGTCCCATGGGATACTTCGTAGGTAGGAAGATAAGATCTGGAAGGTGGAACATACATACTAGAAGTAGGTATGTATGCCCCCAACGTAACAAGATGACCACTATGAGCGGGAATATAGCCTCCCGAAGAAATGGGTGGTATATGATCTTGAGACACAATCGTCCTAGTAACCGCAGTATGGATCTGACTCGTAGCCATAAATCGGCTCGAAGGACCACGTGGATAAGGTGGAGGATGTACATTTGAAGAACTTGGAACTGAGGACAAAGGATTCTGAGTAATAAGATATGTACTACCCCCTATCGTCACCCGTCTCGGACCTGGTATCCTAATCAAATCACTAACTCTAGACCTAGGAGGGGGATGCAATGGAGCTTCCACCACTGGGATGGAAGGTGCAATGTGACTAGTATTCCCAAACCTCTCCGCAAGGTAAGGAATGGGATTACCCCCAGGCATAGTGCTAGGCTCGAAGTCGGATTCAACATGAAATGTCAAATCGTTCATAGGAAAACCAATCGTAGCATAACTACCATAGCTAGTGCTAGGAGGTTCAAAGTGAGTCTCGGCATCTTTCGACATTCCATACCGGTAATGTATCAACGGGGAATCAGCCCTAGGGTGAGTAGGTCTATCATGCAAAGATCCTATCTGGGAAATCACAGGACCGAACTCAGCTAGGTCAGGTGAAGGATCGTATGTAGGAGTAAATTACCCATCATCAACATGAATGGGAGTAGGTGGCTCAGGAATAGTTTCTGAATGATCCTCCATGGTGTGTGAATCAATGTGTGACATAGTCCACCTGGACAGTCTAGGTCTTTCTCCCAAAGGAGGAGGAGAAGTGGAAGGTGGAAGTCCTGCTAACCGACAAGAACGGTGCGGAACCGCACTCGAATCCACAATGACTCAACAAAAAGCAAAGACTCTCTATTTACGTAAACCCTAGGCCAACTAGCATGCACAAAGCAATCACTAATAAAATCTAAAGCCAAATGCAAGAAAACAAGGGCTGGATAAGTGAGCTCCCGAATGAAGTAGGTATGTCTCACCTAGGAGAGGCCTGAGACTCCCATACACAACAAGTGGAGGTACATAACCAATTATCGTGGCCCTTAGCTTCAACGCGTAAAGCGACTGTGTTGTCTGACCCCAACCTGGCTGGGACACCTCTAGAATAACCTCTACAAGTACCCCCTCGATATCCTAGGTAAGGTCACTAAGGTCACCTCAATATAATCAAAGCTTAGGCAGACAGTCGCAGGTGGGATTGACCGTAAGGGAAGGGTAGCAAAGGCCGAAACTCTTGAAAGAGCCCCCAGATACGAATACAATCTTGGAAATATCTTTGGTGCTACTCAGTTATGACTAGGGGTCATCCCAATCAATAACCGCTCACGATGCCTCATGCTTAACTCTTGTTTGAGAGGAGGATCCTGAGAACGATGGTTATACCAAGGATTTCACACACTCCCTGGACAGACACCTAGATGTTGTTGTTTAGTGATCTTGGAGAATTGACTTACAATGAACTATTCCAAGATCCTAAAACCTAAGATTATTAGTGCACCCTAGAAAAGAAAAGAGTGTAATTCATTTTAATTAGCATTCATTTTAGTTTCCTTTATTACTCAAAAATAGGATATGGTCGTGCAACTAGTGGTGTTATGACTCAACATGAAGTAAAATGCACACTGTAACAATCAATGCAAATGCATTGTTTCCATGTAAACAGGGTATGCTACTACATGAAATGCACAATTCTTCTTCAAATGATGAATGCAAATTTTTCCTATATGAAGGCCTAACTAGTACTCCAAAGCAAATCTAGATCTAGTGCAAGTACAATGCAAAGTGCAAAATGCAATGCATTATGATAAGTAAATGTTTTTGGATTTTTTGAAAATATAAGAGATGCAAAGAGCAAAAGAATGATTTTACCGCCCCCAGACTCTGCAAGCACACATAGACAGCATCCAAGCAAAGAACTAAGGTAAAATAACTCTAATGCACTAATCTCAAACAAAAAATCGAAAATGCCATGACAAGAACTTTCCTAAAAAAAAAATTAGGCTAAAAAAAATGTTTCTAGTCAGAACCAGAGGTCAAAACAGACTCAGGTAGTGCCAAAGGAGACTCAACAACTAACAGCATTCACCCAGCAACCAATTAACTTCCATAAAAGGGGAAAAATCCAAGGTATACGTGACTGTTCATAGTAAACCCACGTGTATACGCGGAAATCACAAAGGAAACCACGTGTATACGCGACTGTAAATCAAAAACCTGCGTACAGGAAGAAAAGGTGCATAAAACAAGGCAAACAAATAGGCTGAGACAAAATTCACTCCAATCAGACTCTACCAGGAATACATGCCCCCATACCTGACATAGAAACAAGAGAGAAAGAGCAATTCAAATACATTGAATGCCGAGAAAATCACCCCCAAAGGACAACTACTAGGAACTCCCCAGTGGAGTCGCCAATTTTGTTATGGAGATAAATTCCTATGGCTTGGGGTACCACAATAGACAGCTTTAACTCCAGAAATCAATCTTTCCCAATATGCAATAGGAATAAAATGTGTAACACTAAAGGATCATACCTTGTACCTTATTCCGGACAGTTGAAGTAGATCCCCGTTGAGCTTTCCAATCTTCAGCTTGAATTGATATAATACTCCCTCAACAACAAGTCAACAATACAAGCATACTATATATCATGGTGTTAGATCTATTCTGGAATATATAATCAATAATGTAAAATCATTTGACATATTCCAACGGATACAATATTCAGTCAAATACACATCATTGGACAGGAAAAGATAGTTCTTATTAATATAAATCAGAGATTACAAGATAGATACAACCTCTGACGGCATGTCTGGGAACCGGAGAAACTGAATCCCCCACTCCATCTCACGATAGCAAGCTCACCAACAAAAGGAAATCTTGGGAAGAACACAATAGTGCTCCAAAGGGACAAAGAGATGCAGACTCAAGCATAAATTCCGCCAACAATAGACTATATTTTCGTTGCTTTCAATCTCTCTATATGCCTTCAATGTACCAAGTGGTTCCTTATATATCTTCACAAGGGATAATGAAGGGTCGAATTCGAGTGATATCAAGGCATATGGAAGGCCAAGAGTTGAATGAGTAGGATCCATGTCAAGGAAAACTCGAAAAGGATTTGGACTATACACACATCCCGATGTATGCAGTTATAGGGGTCAAACTCGCGTATGTACGTGGTTATCAGGTAAAAAGCCGCGTATATCATTTTTTATATAGTTTTAGGGATGATCAAGGAAACATCAAAGGATAAAATATGGTACATGGGGTCTAAAGAGTCTAGAACGGGACAGGGGAAGGCCATACAAAGTGTGATTCACCTAGAGTGGTGAAATCCGCTATAACAGCAAGTACTACTCTAGAAAAGATATCTGGTGCATTTTTAAGACCAAAGGGCATTACCGTATACTGGAATGAGCCCCATTCTGTCACAAATATGGTCTTATATCAATCCTCTCGATGGATTCTTATCTGATGATAGCCTGAAAAGCCATCAGTGAATGAATAGATCTCCTGTCCTCCTACATTGTCTAAAACTTCATCAGTAAAAGGTGTCGAAAATGGGTCATGAAGCGATGCATTGCTGAGTTTCTACAAATCAACACAAATCCTAATTTCTCCTTTAGTTTCATTTTCCTACACAACCATGGGACTAACCCATTCGCTCTCTTCTACTGGCTCAATGATGTCTGCTACTAGCATCTTATCAATATCATCTTTAACTTTTTATGATGCGATATTTTGTTTATCGCCATCAATCTCAATGATCGCCATCAATCTCTTAAAATCATCCCATGATGCGATATTTTGTTTATGCACATGCCACCATCTTGCAGGTGTGGCTCTCACTGCAAGGTCAATAGATGCCATCCTCTTCTCATGAGGGATTTCCTGCTCAAACTGCTGGAAAAAGTCTTCGACATCCGCTAAGCCATCAAACGACGGAATGTCCTTAACCTCTCTTCAAATCCATCGCAGTGACTTAGTCATAAATGCACATCTGCGAGCTAAGACATCGTAAATTATATTCTGCCAATTTTCCAAACCAACATCTGAATTCGATGCGCATGAGCTGTCACATCGCCAACTAATATTTCCTTTTGTGGTAGGATTGATATAATCACTCTGGTTAGCAGTCATCTGATAGAAGCTCTCCATGTTACGCACCTCTTCCTCTACTCTGATAGGTTCAATGTATCAAGGACCCTAGAAAGGATCCAACGGTGTAGAAATTCATGCCTGCAGTAGATTAATTTCACTCACAGTAATTAACAATTGATCATGCAAAATTATCAACAATGGAGACTGAATATGGAGCTGTAACACAAAATTATATTAACTGAGTGTACAATAGCCAACCCTGTAATAACATAGGCTTCTGAATATATAGAATACATGAGCAAATCAAATGCATAAGGAAGCATCCAAATCTAGCATAAAGCAGGCTTACCCAAAATAGGCAAATCCCCCATAGGTGTAAAAAGCTGATCACAAATCTATCAAGGACCCCACGAATTAGCAAGGGCACATAGGCAAGCTAAAGAGTGGTCAAATGGTAGCTCATACATGCTTTTTTGTGGAGGAAAGAGTGGAGGAGGAAGAGGCAACAAAGCTGATTCACCTCACCTAGTCTTGCTTTCCTATGTGCCTTAAAACACTGAAAAAGCAGGCAATAAAGCAGAAAAAGAAGAAGGGCGCCGAGGAGGCTAGGAATAAAGCAGATTTGATTCCTAAGGCTTTCCCAAGTGCTCCATGAGTCAATAATGGCAATTTTGACCTCTATGGATAGGCAATTGACAACTTGCACATGGTGGGACTCATGGACTAGGCAAATAAGACAAAATAAATGAAATAATGTCTAAGTGGGTAAATACTATGGGTTGATTATTCTAAAAAACGGTGCAATTACTCTAATATGTTTATCCTCAAAGGTCATTTGTCTTTTCTTCAAATCGATAACAACCATGTTATAAATTTCCCAATCAATACCTAATAAAGCTTGGTACGGTCTGCTATCGCCAATAATTTCTACGACTTCAAAATCTGCCAAGCTGTGAACTTCGTCAATATCAACTGGTACTTGCAGTAATCAACCCCGTGGCAATACCCTTTGTTGATTGGCTAGTCACAGATGGATAGGTGATCTAGCTAACTTTGGGCTAACCATCTGTTCGCATGTCTGCTTAGTAAGAACATTTACCTCTGATCCTAAGTCTAGGATTACCTCATCCATTTCAAACTCTCCAATTTGTGCTATGAGTCTCATTTCTCTTCCTGTTCTTGTATGGCCCATAATATTATGAACATCACGCTGCGTACTGCTCACAGAATAAGTCTTCTGATACTGATCTATGATGCGTTGAAGCTCTCATATGGCTTTCTCATTTCTTATGAGTTTCAAGAAGCTCCCCAGGAAGGATTGTACACTTCCTGTCAACTCATCCTCTTCACACCTTCCCGATGTGGTAGCCTACAATGTCTGCACAGGACTAATGCCATAAGGTTTTTCCTGCGATACACCCCTACGAGGCAATATTTGCGATATTGCTGGTGTAGGGTTAGTAAAGAAAGTTTTAGCTTGCTGAAATGTTTCCTTTCTCTTTTGCAGGTCAAGTGGTGTAGACTTATCAGTTGCTTTACGCACCCACTTCGGACCTGTATCATTTTCAGCATCCTGCGATGTCTTACTAGTAGAAGCACCATTTCAAGTCACAATATTGACTCTCGGTTCTGGTTCTTTCTGCTCAGCAGCAATAAGCTGAATATTCTAGTTTACTGCTGGCTTAGAATCCTTAATCTTTGCTATCAAGATAGGACATTCTTCTATAGTATGATCATAGGACTTGCAATACTTACATGTTGTAGTAGGGTTCTGAAAATCTCTAGAATAATGTCCTACGGCTCCACAGTTGTAACAAACAATCGGTCCACGGCCACGTCCAAACCCTCCACCATGGCCTCTTCCTCTGAATCCTCCACCACGGCCATCATGAGCCGGTTCATGCTGTGGTCCTGCTACTGGTCCTGATGTCTCTGACTGGACTCTGTAGAAGTCATGTTTTCTCTCTATCTTGAGACCATAAGCTCTACAATTATTTTCATCATGTCCTACTAACTTACATAAGTTACAGTATAAATTCTTAGTAGTTTGTACATACTTCTAAATTAAAGGACATTCCTGTGGTCTATGTCCTCTTGTTCTACAGATTTCACACCATGGCCCTTGATTATGTACTAAGGGGTTAGGAGCCCGACATGCTAAATACTCAACAAATACTGGACAGTTATCTTTAGTATGGCCATGTCCTTTACACTTTGTGCACCATAATTCTTGTTCAACCTCTTTTCCTTTCTTAATCTCATGTAGCTGTAAAGTGAGATTGGCTAACTGATTCTGTAAATTTGTTATATCTGTACTAGTCTCAGCTAGAGGTGAAGCCTCTAGTTTCATTGCCATCTCCAATGCTTCATCCTACATATGGAGTTTCTGTTGCATTAGTGGAAGTGTGATATGAGGGAGCAGTGCTGCAATGAACCATTCCTCATGTTGCTCTGGCGCAAACTCAAAACTAACTTGGTCTATAAGAGCTTTAAATTTCTGATCGAAATCCCATATTGACTCTGTGGGTAACTGTTTGATGTCTTTAAGTTCTGTGATACATTGTGACTCAGACTTAGGTTTCTTAAATTCCTTAATCATTGCGGTCCTGACCTCTACGAGTGTTCTAATCTACGCTGATGTATACTTCATATACCATGTTAAAGCTCTTTCTCTAAGTGTAGTATCCAACTGGAAAAGATTAGTATTGTCATCCTGGATCTGTTTAATGGTCGATACAGCTTCACATAGGAACCAATGTTGTTCTGGGTCTTCTGCCCCTGTACCCCTGAAGGTAGGTAATTTCTTGTCATCCCCCATTCTGTTTCTACGTTGTGGATTCTGGTTTGTTGTATTACTACCACTTGGTGGTGTAAATGTAGTATGTGCTGTGTGTGAACTACTAGATGGAGTTCCTACAGGATTATTCTGAGTCCCGGTTTGTTTCTGTGGGGTATATGGGTGGTAAGGGATACCCCCTATTGTTCTTTCTCTATTACTTTGACTCTGTGCTCTAGTACTGTCTGAACTGTCTTCAAAGAAGGAACATTTTAAATCTACCTTATATCTTTTACTGCTACGTGTACATCCAGTTTCTTCAGAATCACTCTCAAACTCTTGTGACATTACACTTACTTAACTTATTCATCTCAGAATATATCCAGTACTCCTTTTTCATACAATACCATCTTAAGGAACATATTTAAAGAGTTCAAGTACTTACCATGATATCCTTTGAAGAAGTACCTCTCTGCTTCACTGAAACTCTTTCTTTGATCAACTGCAAACTCTGTAATGAAACCTTTCAGCAAACTCGCAAGCCAGAAGTCTACTTCCCGCTAAATGGGATTATCTATGCTCTTCATGGTGTGAATCAGCTCTGGTGTCCATAAAATGTTTCGTTTCTTCTTGAATATGTGCTTATCAGTCAACTTTGACAACCAATCGTACAACTCATTTGCATAGGTCACAAAAAATATCGCATGCAGGTCTGTGAAGATATGTTTCTATAACCAATCCTCTGTACTAAGCCTAGGACTCTTGTTTTCTTGCACAGCAAATTCTCTTTCCTTAGACTCAACCCAGTGGTTAAGTTCTTCTTTAGTAGGGTTCCAATAGAACATCAGCTCTTCAATTTGTTTAAAACCGGTGACAAAACCATTTGTTCGCTTTACTCTGGCAGACCCGAGTTTACTTTATTGTACCAAAAAAACCCCTAGCTCACTGGCCCTTTTAGCGACAGACCACGGAGCAGCCTGAAGTCTCACCCGAAGTGATATTAAATGGGTTGGCTGAAGAATCACATTTCCTCAACTAGGTTCTGTAGCATCCTATGTTCTCTGAATCTACTTAACCAGTGGGATCTCTCACCACGGGCTGTATCTCTCTTCCTAGCTGACTTTTCTATAGGACTAGTTCTTATCGCATCGCGGCTTCTAAGACGGTGCGTAAAATTCCTCTTCTGCTCAACTCTTAACCTACGATATCTCACACAGCAGCTCCTCGGATGGTGCGATATCACCTTTCTATCTATGATACTTCCTACAATGAGACTCAATATGATTAACAGCTCTCAAGGTCCAAAGGCTTCCTCTCTGGGTATAATAGCTTAGTTAACCTTCCTTAAGGCATTAAACAACCTCACTTAAGCTTCTACAGTTTAACATGCTTAACATCAATCACGCTCAACTTGCTGAACTGAACATATAAAAGTCACTTAACACTATAAATGTTACTGTGTGAATCAAGCACTGATAAACCCATGTAGATAATACTTAACACATTCAACTTTACATTTAACCTTCTATTTTACTGTAACTGAAGGATAACATACATGCATTCATTAACTGATCAACAACGTTCATGTAACAAATACCAGATAGCAAATAAGCATAGCACAATCACATGAAATAGTCGCACAACACACGGATTTTACGTGGTTCACTTCCAGGGAGGAAGCTACATCCACAGGAACTGTGTTTATATTATATCTGGAGAGAGTAACACAGTTCTGCTGCGACCTATTATGCAGCTTGAGATCTTCTAGGAAACTCCACGCACTCAGCCGGGAGCCCTTCTCTCTTAGATCTCTCTTTTCTTTCTATTATGCTTTATTCTTACAATATATCCTCTCTCTCTCTCTCTCTCTCTCTCTCTCAATCCCTATGGATTGTTACATTCATGCTCAAGGAGTTGGCTACTGGTTACAGTAAGATAACTACAGAATGAGCTCAGAACCAGAGCTCGACTCTTCCTCAATGTCTAACTTTCTAACCATCTAACTAGCTGATTATCTAAGCCTTCATAATACAAAATACATGCTTAAATAGGTGGCCTGAAGGTATCACCATGATACAAAACTGTGGGCCTATCCCAACAGTAACCCAAAACCCTAACTGTGACAGTCGGCCTATCTGTACTTTGAACTGCTGCTTACTGGTCACACTAGAGCTTTCTGCAGTCTTCCATGATGTCCAACGTTGATCATGGGTATGGGCATCGCTTCCTCGATCGCTCCCCTTCTGTCCTATGTCTTTAATACCTCATCCCATTGCTCCTTCTTCATTCATGAGGGTAGCTAATCCCTCTTGTCATCGTCGCTGCCTTAAATGCAGTGGTTGAGCTCTCTTCTCGGCCGCTTTAGGTACTATTTCCTTTGACTTTCTTGTTTCGATATGGCATATTTTCCTATAGTTGTGGCGTTCTGCTCCAACAGAGATTGGGGGGAGACATAGAGAGAGGATGAGGGTTTTTAGTGGTACAGGAGACATAGGGATGTTTGTGTTTGTGAGAGAGAGAGAGAGAGAGAGAGAGAGAGAGAGAGAGAGAGTAGAGGGGGTTCTTAGCGGTATGGGGTGACCTTTGGATGTGTGTGAATGTGTGAAGGACCGGTGTGCATGTGTGTGTGTGAGAGAGAGAGAGAGGGG
>LPNX010263344.1:67814-86472 GCA_001517045.1 Pseudotsuga menziesii
TAAATGCCCACGAATTATGTAACAATATTTTTTGGTTTGGTGAAGATTCCGTTAAAAGGTTGCGGGGTGGTAAGTGGTTAGAGATAGACATCAAGAGGTAGTGTTAAGGGGTTAAATGTAGAGACCAATGGGGATGCTAAGAGATTGGTGGTAAGTGGATAAAGGGTGAAAGAGAGTGAGACAATGTCTTAGTAAGTGGGGAGATAGAGAGAAGGATTGGGGGGGGTAACAATGGTCAAACAATGGATGATCACATAATGAACATTCAAGTATAAACATAGGACATGTAAGTCTACATAATACTTTGGAAAACTTTATATATTTATATATAAAATAAGTTTAAATTTTCAAAATAATTACTTACATGTAATATTTTATGAGATATCTAGAATCCAAGGATGAAGCGATACATCAATCAATTGCAACTAAAGATATGAAAGAAGAGAAATATTGTAGCAAATATTAATTGTCATTAATGTCTAAAGGCTCATCGTGAGATGAGATATTACAAAAATAAAAAATATGCACTAGCCATTTGCACATATAAATAGGTTTAACTTAGCTAGATCAAAAGTGAACCTTAGGTAAATATCTTGAATTAAGGAGAAATCCCTAGAAACAAGGAAAAAGAGATTACAAAAATTCATACACTTTCCATTTGCCCAAATAAAGATGTTTAACTTAGCTAGAACAAAAGTGAACCTTAGGTAAATATTTAGAGTTAAGGGGAAATACCTAGAAACAAGGAAAATGAGCCCTAATTAACCGTGCATTAGTGGTAGGTGAACTCATAAGGTTACTCTTAGCCATAAATCCCTAAATTTTAGGGATGAAGGGATTAATAACTCAAAATGCCAAAAATATCCAAAAACTTTAGAAATCATTAAACTAAGCTTAACTAGTAAATGGAGAGGTGAAAGTGAAAGTTATAATCAAGTTTCAACAAAAATCTAATAACAATTAAAAATTACTTTAAAATATATCAGATATCATATTTTCATATTTTATCTTAGACAGTAGATTAATATCTAACAAACAATGAATTAACCTAAGATAAACAATAATATGGCTCACAACAAAATAATATGGCAAACAACTCATTAAGGAAAACTAAAAGTGCAAGTAAAAATGGATAAAATATACATCTGCATAACAATTTTGAAAAACTTATTCTTTCATACATAATAATAAACACTTCTATAAATATTCTATGAAAATATATTCTATAAATGTGCATAGACATAACTATTAGGAAAAAATTATTCATTCATATATAATAAACACTTCTATAAATATTCCATGCCAAAACGAAAGATTTGATGAAAATGTATACATCATTAATTAAAGCTGCAAGGTAGAGTGAGGTCTGAACCAAAGATTTGATGAAAAACTATACATAATTAATCAAAGCTGCAAGGTAGAGTGAGGTCTGAGTACTACGAGTCCAAAGCTCACTCAAAGCAAAACATTATTGAGTTCCAATACTTTTTAACTTCATAAGCCAAAAATAGTTCCAAAACAGGCAAAGCAAGGCAATTATCTCGTACAACTTGAAACTAAGACTTCATAAGCCAAAAAGAGTTCCAAAACATGCAAGAAAATCATCTCGTCCAACTTGAAACTAAGAGATTCGCAGCAATGAAACGACTACAAAACAAAAATATTCAAACGATATGAAAAAACAGAACTACCCGAACATATTACCAGCTTAAACTAAGAGATTCGCGCAATGAATCAACTACAAAACAAAAATATTCACATGATATGAAAAAACAGGACTACCTCAACTTCTTTATCACCATCTTCTCGAGGTACATCGATGGTTGGATGATCACATAATGAACATTCAAATATAAATAGAGGACATGTAAGTCTACATAATACTTTGGAAATATTTATATATTTATATATAAAATAAGTTTAATTTTTCAAAATAATTACTTACATGTAATATTTTATGAGTGATCTAGAATCCAAGCATGAACCAATACATCAATCAATTTCAACTAGAGATATGAAAGAAGAGAAATATTTTTGCAAATAATAATTATCATTAATGTCTAAAGGCTCATCATGTGAGGAGAGATTACAAAAATAAAAAAATATACACTAGACATTTGCACAAATAAATAGGTTTAACTTAGCTCGATCAAAAGTGAACCTTAGGTAAATATCTTGAATTAAGGAGAAATCCCTAGAAACAAGGAAAAAGAGATTACAAAAATGCATACAATTGCCATTTGCCGAAATAGAGAGGTTTAACTTAGCTAGAAAAAAAGTGAACCTTAAGTAAATCTTTAGAGTCAAGGGTAAATACCTAGAAACAAGGAAAATGAGCCCTAATTAACGATGCATTAGTGGTAGGTGAACTCCTAAAGTTACTCTTAGCCATAAATCCATAAATTTAGGGATGAAGGGATTAATAACTCAAAATACCAAAATCTCCAAAAACTTTAGAAATCATTAAAGTAAGCTTAACTAGTAAATGGAGAGGTGAAAGTGAAAGTTATAATCAAGTTTCAACAAAACTCTAATAACAATTAAAAATTACTTTAAAATATATTAGATATCGTATTTTCATATTTTATCTTAGATAGTGGATTAAAATCTAATAAACAATGAATTAACCTAAGATAAACAATAATACGGCTCACAACAAAATAATATGGAAACCAACTCATTAAGGTAGACTAAAATTCCAAGTAAAAATGGATAAAATATACATCTTCATAACAATTTTGAAAAATGTATTCTTTTATACATAATAATAAACACTTCTATAAATATTCTATGAAAATATATTCTATAAATGTGCATAGACATAACTATTAGGAAAAACGTATTCATTCATATATAATAAACACTTCTATAAATATTCCATGCCAAAACCAAAGATTTGATGAAAATTTATACATCATTAATCAAAGCTGCAAGGTAGAGTGAGGTCTGAACCAAAGATTTGATGAAAAATTATACATCATTAATCAAAGTTGCAAGGTAGAGTGAGGTATGAGTACTACAAGTCCAAAGCTCACTCAAAGCAAAACATTATTAAGTTCCAATACTTTTTAACTTCATAAGCCAAAAATAGTTCCAAAACAGGCAAGGCAAGGCAATCATATTAGTACAGCTTGAAACTAAGACTTCATAAGCCAAATATAGTTCCAAAACATGCAAGGAAATCATCTCGTCTAACTTGAAACTAAGAGATTCAGAGCAATGAAACCACTAGAAAACAAAAATATTCAAACGATATGAAAAAACAGGGCTACCTCAACTTCTTTATCACAAACTTGAAAGTAAGAGATTTGCAGCAATGAATCGACTACAAAACAAAAATATTCAGATGATATGAAAAAACAAGACTACCTCAACTTCTTTATCACCATATTCTACTTTAGAAAGTAGTGCAATCCATTTCAGAGAAAACATAGAGTTTCTAAAGGTACATGTAGACTCCTTGAAGTTACCAAGAAAGAATGGCATTTACACCGACAATTAAATCAAATCTTCTAATTGTCAACGTAGGAGGCTAAGTTTGAAGGAAGCCATGGAGAAATATTCAGAATTAGTAACCTATAATTATGTATAAAGCTCACAGGTATAAAGCGCTAGTTGTAATTTGGATTTGAATTTAAAAAAACTAGAAAATTGTTGGGACAAGGCTTTAAGGTTAATCTACCCTTGGGATAGAGGCTCATCTTCATAGGCTTCTAAACTTTTAGGTCCCTACTAAATCACAAGTTATTAATATATAGCTTGCAGGATGTTGAATATACTCTGTAGGTGACCCCTTAGATAGAGGCTCATGTTTATAGGCTTTTAGTCTTTTGGGCCCATGCTAAATCACAAGTTACAAGTTATTAGATATTGAATATACTCTTGAAAAATTGTTGTTACCATGATTTGTAAAAAAAACTCAAAATAATATCATTTTAATTTTGTTGTGCCTAAAAACTATTAAAAACAATTTCTACCCATCCACCCAACTAAAGTTCCAAGATAGAGCACGCAATCGAAACACCTGAATAAACCCCTGCTTCAATAGAATCGATTCAATCTATTAATTTACATTTAATTATTTAGTTTTTTCCATTGTTTTATCTTTACTCCTATGTAAAATCATGTCTGAAAGCTATGGTACTATAAGATATCTTTTTTGGTTACATGGATCCAACTCCTATCTAATTACCAGGGAGAAAAGAGAACCCATGCTAGTAATTGGTGACTGAACGAAGCCAAGACACAATATAATACTGATAGGTAACAGAAACAATTATTTCAATAATATATATTTAAATTTATATATAAAACTCAAATAACTCAACCATCAAAACTATCACACAAAACTCACTAAACACTCTTCTTGCATTTTAATAACAATTTTGAAAAACTTATTCTTTCATACATAATAATAAACACTTCTATAAATATTCTATGAAAATATATTCTATAAATGTGCATACACATAAATATTAGGAAAAACTTATTCATTCATATATAATAAACACTTCTATAAATATTCCATGCCAAAACCAAAGATTTGATGAAAATTTATACATCATTAATCAAAGCTGCAAGGTAGAGTGAGGTTTGAACCAAAGATTTGATGAAAAATTATACATCATTAATGAAAGTTGGAAGGTAGAGTGAGGTATGAGTACTATGAGTCCAAAGCTCACTCAAAGAAAAACATTATTGAGTTCCAATACTTTTTAACTTAATAAGCCAAAAATAGTTCCAAAACAGGCAAGGCAAGGCAATCATCTCGTACAACTTTAAAATAAGACTTCATAAGCCAAAAATAGTTCCAAAACATGCAAGGAAATCATCTCGTCCAACTTGAAACTAAGAGCTTTGGCGCAATGAAACGACTACAAAACAAAAATATTCAAACGATATGAAAAAACAGAGCTACCTCAACTTCTTTATCACCAACTTGAAACTAAGAGATTCGCGCAATGAATCGACTAAAAAACAAAAAATATTTAGATGATATGAAAAAACAGGACTACCTCAACTTCTTTATGACCATCTTCTCGAGGTACATCAATATTTAACTTTAGAAAGCAGTGCAATGGATTTCAAAGAAAACATATAATTACTAAACGTACATGTAGACTCCTTCAAATTACCAAGAAAGAAAGGAATTTACACCCACATTTAAGTCAAATCTTCTCGTTGTCAACATAGGATGCTAAGATTGAAGGAAACCATGGACAAAGATTCAGAATTAGTAACCTATAATTATGTATAAAGCTCATAGGTATAAAGCGTTAGTTGTAATTTGGATTTGAATTTGAAAAAACTAAAAAATTGTTGGGACAAGGTTTTAAGGTTAGGCCACCCTTGGGATAGAGACTCATCTTCATAGGCTTCTAAACTTTTAGATCCTTGCTAAATTACAAGTTATCTTTATAGGCTTTTAGTTTTTTGGGCCCTTGCTAAATCACAAGTTACAAGTTATTAGATGTTGAATATACTCTTACCATGATTTATAAAAAAAAACTCAAAATACTATCATTTTAATTTTGTTGTGCACAAAAACTATTAAAAACAACTTCTACCCATCCACCCAGCTAAAGTTCCAAGATAGAGAATGCGATCGAAACACCTGAATAAATCCCTGCTTCAATAGAATCCATTCCATCTATTAGTTTACATTTAATTATTTAGTTTTGTCCATTGTTTTATCTTTACTCCTATATAAAATCATGTTTGAAAGCTATGGTACTATAAGATATCTTTTCTGGTTACATGGATCCAACTCCTATCTGCTTACCAGGGAGAAAGGAGAACCCATGCGAGTAATTGCTGAATTGAACAAAGCCAAAGACGCAATATAATACTGATAGGTAACAGAAACAGTTATTTCAAGAATATATATTTAAGTTTATATATAAAACTCAAATAACTCAACCATAAAAACTATCACACAAAACTCAATGAACACTCTTCTTGCATTTTAAAACAAAATTGTATTTTTATCACTCTTCTAAAAACACAAGGAAAATCCATTATTCTGCATACTCTGAAATGCCTGCAAAAGCGTTTAGAGAAGCCGTAAACCAAATGTGGTTTCACGAGATTTATCAATTACATAAAAATATGAATCAAGCGATAAATGGAGACTGAGCAGGCCTTTTGGGCCACTTCTATGTTGATCTGGTTGGTCCTGCTCTTCCCTACCCATACCGCATCAGAACCTTCTACAAAAATTTCCATCACACTTCTTTTCACACCCACATCGTGCTCAATTTTCTATAAGTCCAAAAATTTATCCCATTTCAAGTGCTCCAAAATCCTCTTGCTGTTATCCTTGACCCTCTCCTTGTATAACTGGACTCTTTCAGAAAATTCGATATGGTATAAATTATAACAAGAATTCGTGAAGCTGGGATGTTCATCACCCCCATCCTGATCCTGAAACATCAATACATACCATGGCCCCCACCAGTGTTAAATTTTCATATGATTATCTAAGACATCAATACTTCATTTCATTTTTATAACAAAAGCATATAAATAGGATTACTGAAAGAGAGACAAGCACGACCATACAAAAGGAACACAAAGATTTATCCTGGGAAAACCCTAAAGGGAAAAACCCAGCAAAAGCTTCCTCAATATAGATGCCCCAAAAAGATAAAAGATAAAAGATAAAATTAGCAAGGAGATCAAAGCCTGATCCTCCTCCTTCTCCAGCTACTTCTGTTCTCCACTAATGCACTACACAAGTGAGAGTGTGTGCTCAAATGAGGAGAGCTACACCTCTATTTATATTCATCCGTTCACTTCAATTAACTCATACGACATGTAGGCTCGAGTTACACATGTAGGTTCAAGTAACCACAGTGGGGTGCTAATGACCCACCTTTACAATTAGAGGGGACAACCTCATGAATCTTATTAGTTCTTCCGATTAGAAGCATCGAGGTACAATATAATACAAGGTTCTCCTGGTAGGACCATCGAGGACCACAAAATATACATATAGAATATTCTTCGAAGTTACAATATTTCAACACTCCCCCTTAACGAGAAGGGTATTCTACAACAACATCAACAAAAACAATAGTAGGAGAGAGATAGAGGACATCATCAACATCATCAGGGTAATACATCTATAAATCATTGGAAGATTTTCAACATTATGTAGTCTTCATCTTCAATCTTTAGTCTTCATCATCACTAATACTTTGACTGCTTCAATCAACAACATCTTCAGCACTTTGAACTTTCGATCAGCAGCATCATCTTCAGCACTTTGACCTTTCGATCAGCAACATCATCCTCAACACTTTTACCTTTCAATCAGCAACATCATCTTCAGCACTTTGACCTTTTGATCAGCAACATCATCTTCAGCACTTTCGATCAGCAACAACATCATCATCATACTCTGATCTTTTGATTAGAAACATCATCATGAAAATATCATCATCACCAAAACATCATTATCATCAAAACATCAACATCATCATCATCAAAACATCAACATGATCCTTCCTTTTAGAATTACGGGATCAACATGTCTGTGGTACTCAAACGATACTTCCTATCGAAATTACGGGATTTAGGTCTCTAAGGAGTTACTAACGATCCTTCCTTTTGGAATTACGGGATCAACACATCTATGGAGCTCAGATGATCCTTCCTTTCGGAATTACGAGATCAAGTCTTTACGGAGCTACTAATGATCCTTCCTTTCGGAATTACAAGATTTAGGTCTTTATGGAGTTGCTAACGATCCTTCCTTTCAGAATTATGGGATCAACACATTTGTGGAACTCAGACAATCCTTCCTATTGGAATTACAGGATCAACACATCTCTGGAACTAAGACAATCCTTCCTGTTGGAATTATGGGATCAAGTCTTTACGGAGCTACCAACGATCCGTCCTTTCAAAATTATGGGATTTAGGTCTTTACAGAGTTACTAACAATCCTTCATTTCGGAATTACGAGATCAACACATCTATGGAACTCAGACAATCCTTCCTATTGGAATTACCGGATCAAGTCAATGATCCTTCCTTTCAGAATTACTGGATTTAGTTCTTTACGGAGTTACTAATGATCCTTCCTTTCAGAATTACAGGATCAACACATATGTGGAGCTCAGACAATCCTTCCTCTAGGAATTACGGGATCAACACATCTTCTCGAGTACCGAAGTCACCGGATTTGTTATGAACCGAAGTTCAAGGATGATACAATCCTACCACATTCACGGGGACCGAGATCTCTGGATACATTTTGAACCGAGGTTTAGGGATGATGCAATCCACCACTTTCACAGGGGTTGAGACCTCCAGATACATTTTGAACCGAGGTTCAGGGATGATGCAATTCACCACTTTCACCGGGGCTGAGACCTCTGGATACATTTTGAACTAAATTTCAAGGATGATGCAATCCTACCACTTTCACGGGGGCCGAGACCTCCAGATACATTTTGAACCGAGGTTTAGGGATGATGCAATCCAACACTTTCACGGGGGCCGAGACATCCGGATACATTTTGAACCGAAGTTCAGGGATGATGCAATCCTACCACCTTCTCGATGACCAAAGTTCACCAGATCCATTCTGAACCGAAGTCTAAGGATGATACAATCGTACCACATTCTTGATGACCGAAGTTACACCGGATCCATTCTTAACCGAAGTTCAAGGATGATACAATCCTACCACATTCTCGATGACCGAAGTCACCGAATCACTTTTGGACATATGTCCCAGGATGATACAATCCCTCTTCATTCTCAAAGACCGAGATCTCTGGATCACTTTAGGGTAAGTGCCCAGGGATGATACAATCCCACTTCATTCTCGAAGACCGAGGTCTCGAGATCACTTCTGGAAATATGTCCCAGGATGATACAATCCCTCTTCATTCTCAAAGACCGAGTTCTCCAGATCACTTTAGGGAAAGTGTCCAGGGATGATACAATCCCACTACAACATCACTACTCCCCCTTTTGGGTAAGGTCATTCTAAACCATACCAAGCTTGTCTCGAAAGTGTTCAAACTTTACCCGAGACAAAGGCTTTATCAGTGCATCATCATCTAAACCATCTTCATCTACATATTCAGTATTTGAATACTAAACTATCAACATCTGTATCTCCAGTATGTGAGTACTAAAAGCATCATTAGGTCACCATCATCTGCATCTACAGTATGTAAATACTGAAACATTATCATCTGCATCTTTATCTTGAATGTAGAAATACCAGATTTCTATGTGTTACGACGGAACACGGGGTTCTCTGTTATCACAACTCTCGTTCTCACATAGAATCAATGTAGTATCCATATTCAGTTCAAAGAGACCTGATATCAGCTTCCGAAGCCATATGGCTTCACAACTTAGAAAAGCAATCTACTATGTATTCTGCTTCAGCCATGCTACGAGAAAAACTGGACTGTTTCCTGCTAAACCATGAACTCATAGCAGACCCCAAAAAGCATCTACCTAATGTACTTTTCCTATCTGAGATACTTCCAGCCCAATCTACATCTATGTAGCCATACAATCTATACTCATGGCTACGATCATAATATAAACCAAAGTCTATAGTCCCTTTCAGATATCTCATCACATGTTTTGTAGTTACTAGGTGAACTCGTCTTGGTTGAACAAGATATTGACTTAAGTTGTTCACAGCAAAACAAATTTCTGGTCATGTATTTATTAAGTACAACAATGACCCAATGATCTATCTATAATGAATCATATCCACTAACTCTGATGAGTCATCAACTAACAGCTTCAGGTTGGATTCCATCGGTGTGGCCATGGCTTTTCATTCCAACATATTGAATCTCTTCAATGTCTTTACCACATACTTTCCCTGGTTGAGAAAGATATTTTTTTTCTTCTGAACTTTTCCATACTTCTAGACCTAGGAAATAATGCACTAACCCAAGGTATTTCATCTCAAATTCTTCTTCTAGTTTCTTCTTTCTTTCCATGACCTGTTTCTCATTTCCTGTCAAGGATAAGTCATCCACATATAATAACAGGATGACAAGTTCATCTTCTACAACCTTGAGATAAAGGTTAGGATCAGCTTTACTTTTGGTAAAGCCCATGCTCGACAAGAAACCATCTATTCTTTCATACCAAGCTCGAGGAGCTTATTTAAGACCATATAATTCCTTCTTCAACTCGCATACATGAGTATGTCTATCTTCAACTTCAAATCCTTGTGGCTGTCCTATGTATACTTCTTCTTTGATCACAACATTTAGAAAATTTGTTTTCACGTCCATCTAGTGTAAGTCCCACTTCATCATGGATGCAGGTGCCATGGTAGCTCTAATTGAAGTATACCGTGCTACTGGGGAAAATGTCTCTTCATAATCAATTCCCTCTTTCTGAGAGAAACCTTTGTCCAAAAATCTTGCTTTATACTTCTCAATACTTTCATTAGCTGCATTCTTTATTTTGCATATCCATTTGGAGGATACTATACTCTTTCCTTCTGGTTTGGGAACTGTATCCCAAACATCATAACATCTTCCATGAGTTCATCTTTTCGGGTCATCAACATATCCTAGTCTTCTGCATTCAACCTTGAAGGTTGGAACCCTCTTTACTCTTGGTAAAGTCTCGATCCAACAGGAAGTTTTCCATCATGTCGTACCATGTCGAACTTAGATATCTTCTGTAGTCACTCCCCCTGAAGTGGAGTATCATCTTCCATCTTCATTTTGTACAGGTGGCTCTATGCTTGATATATACTTCTCAATAGAGTATGTCATGTCATAGTATATTCTTTCTGAGGCAAATCATGAACCTTTGCTTTGTACACTTGTTCTTGTAGATCCATATGGAAGATACTACGTACTTCCCTTTATGTCTCGAAATCATATCGTATACATCATTCCCCATGATCAACTGTTATTCTTTGATCATATCATTCTTTTCTTCATCTTGAGTTATCTCTTATACCCATGGTGGTCTTCATCCTTCGAGGTGGATCTACTGCTCTCTGAAGCTCTTTCTTTCATCATGGTGTCTCTAACACTGGGAGCTTCAGATTCATGTTTATTGAATTGTCATCACTTGTTCTTCGGAACAAGTCTCATCCTTGTTTTCTTGTAGGAGGTTGTTCAAGACCTTTTCTACAATTCAAATGCACCAATTGCATGGTTAGAACTATTTCATAAAACATATGCATAAAGACAAATTCTTATGCATAATGCAACTATTTATCCAATACAACATTCATCCATATCTCACGGAAACTTTCTAAATGACATCATTGAGATTGTGCATTAATCCAATATGTCATGTAAAGAGGTTTCATTCTAGATAAGTAGCAATGGAGAGATGTATAGCACCATGAGATACTTACCGATCACATTCATATTAGTAGTATACAGTCATTAATGCAAATAATATATCATGTATAACACATCAATTGAATATTCATAACAAAACAATATCATTAAATGACAATTGAATACTTATCTTTTGTTTGTTTGTGGGTAGACTCCTTCTTGATCATTCTCCTTCATCATCTTCTTCATTCATGAAATCATCATTTTTTATCTAAATGATAAGATGGATAAGAGGTTCATCAAGAATTGAGTTCTTCATATTCCTCATCACTTGAGGGATCTTCTTTGAATGGTGAGAGCTTGACCTTCAATTTGCTCCCATCTTTCTTCTTCTCTTCTTATGAGATGAGCTTCTTCTTCTTCCCAAAGTCAAATCAAAGTAATCACTTCCTTCTGGCACACATTCTTAGATGAATGAATCCCATGATCATGGGAGGCCATTCAAGGTGACTATCACCACTTTTGCATTCTCTGCTTCTTCTTCTACCGCTTCAAGATGTTATGAATTCTGGATCTTCACATTCTTCAATTGTTTTCTCAAATCCATCTTCTGAATTATGTTCTTATCTTCAAATAGATTGATCAAGGAATCAAACACATTCAGTGTCTTTAGGCAAGATACTTGTGGTACAAGTTGATCCGTGATTGAATCGACAGTGATCTTCTTGGCCTTGATCAAGTTCTTCTTGTGTAAGGCTTTGAGGCTCATCTCCCTCTAGAACTGGAACCTCTCTACTCATGTAGGTGTCCAATTCATTTTCTTCAGAGGGATCAAATACTTTCATGCTTAGAAGTTTTCAACTTCACCAAGCTTATCATCAAGATGATGTGATAGATCACTTCGAAATGAGAACCTCAAATGCAAATAGCAAAATATTAGATCTTACCGATTTGAGGTGTCCGTCCTGCTTTTGGAGCTGGCTGACCTAGGGTTTGTCAGAGAAACACTAATTTTAAAAACTTGGAATAGTTTAGATCTGATTGGATATAAATATATATCTCTTCAAATGGAGTTTTCCAATGTACTCCTTTTCTGAAAACAGTGGAGGGAAGCTCCCAGAACAGGAAGCCCTAGTTTTCCAATTTCTTCTATAGAAATGCCTGTTACTGTTTCTGTGATATCTCTAAATTTACTACTCCTCTGTGTCTGAAATTTCTCACTGTGGTAACCTCACATGTCCCCGATCCAACACCATAGGTTTCATTAGAATTGGTTTCACCAATTGGGATTTATGATCATTTTCCCAAGGTGACCTGTTACAGGACTGTTCATAACAGTGAAGTTGTATGGCATGTCACGTGTCACTGGTTCCTCTTCAGGTTCTAAAATTCAGACCATAGAAAGTACAGTCCATGCTATTTCTAGAAAATATTCAGGAATTCCATTTGAAATTCTGTAGCCCAAGATAGCATTGTTCACTAGGTGTCCTATTTAGGGATGAATTCTGAAAGAGGCTGGAACCTTAACTTGGAGGGATCATAGCTCCTAGAATATAGCGAATCTAAGGATGAATTTGGGACACAGTGTTCATAAGGATTATATATTAGGTCTCTAAAATTTTCAGCTCCTGAACCATCGCCAATATTGGGAGATAGTGAATATACCAAAACTTAGCATTTTTAGTATTTAGGGTTTTTCTAACTCCGGGTCAAACTAGGGTTTGACTTTCCTGGAGTTTCACCAAACCAAAAATCTTGATACAGGTCTCTAAAATTCGATTTTGAAGAGAAGAGAAATCCTACATTGGGCTCACTCAAAAATTCTTCTTCTGCAAGTAGCCCTAATTTCCCACACCGAAAACTGAAAATGCTCGGAATCGAATTCCGCTTCGATAGAAAGATGCACCCTTCAATAGAGAGTCAGCCTAGCCTTCTTTTGCTGATCGATTGTGGAGAGAGAACCAAAAAGTAAGAAGCCCTATATTCTGTAGCTGCACAATGTCTTCTTTTTAGGGTGGCTCTGATACCATGTTAACTTTTCATATGCTTAGCTAAGACATCAGTACTTAATTTCATTTTCATAACAAAAGCATATAAATAGGATCACTGAAATATAGACAAGCAAAACCATACAAAAGGAACACAAATATTTATCTTGGGAAAACCCTAAAGGGAAAAACCCAGCAAAAGCTTCCTCAATATAGATTCCCCAAAAAGATAAAAGATAAAAGATAAAACCATCAAGGAGATCAAAGCCTGATCCTCCTCCTTCTCTAGCTACTTCTCTTCTCCACTAATGCACTACATAAGTGAGAGTGTGTGATCAAATGAGGAGAGCTACACCTCTATTTATATTCATCCGTTCACTTCAATTAACTCATCCGACATGTAGGCTCAAGTTAATCATGTAGGCTTGAGTTACACATGTAGGCTCAAGTAACCACACTGGGGCGCTAATGACCCACCTTTACAATTAGAGGGGACAACCTCATGACTCTTATTAGTTCTTCTGATTAGAAGCATCGGGGTACAAGATAATACAAGTGGTTCTCCCGGTAGGACCATCGGGGACCACAAAATATACATATAGAATATTCTTTGAAGTTACTATATTTCAACAACTAGGTTGTGTCTGGACTACTAATGTACTCATCACATCTCTCGTATAGATGTTTTATAGACACAGGATTCCCACCTCTGCACGGTATTTCCCTCTCAATATCCAAATAAAATGGGGGTATATTATTTGCACTAAAATGGCGAAGGATTCTGAAGTAAGACCCGGTTACAGGCTGGCATTGCCATTGTGTCTCCCCATCGTTCTTATGAGTGAGAGTCCACATCCAAAATGCATGTGGCTCTATGGAGGTTCATGTCAATATGATTTAAGCACTGTTATGGGTTGAGTAACAACAAGTGAACAACATTTGGCCCTCCTTGAATGGAAAGTATGGGAGCCTCCTCCACTTACTGTTGCCTTCTCTCAGGTCAATCACGTTCACATTGTAGAGGGGGAATTTATGCAGAAGAGTGAAGCAATATATACATTATTCATTGGCATCACACACAAAATTTACATTGCAGTGCAAGGGTTTAGGGATTGGAGGCACAAAAAGTCCAAGAACGTTAGGGTTCTTATAGCTGTAAACCCAAAGTGCAAGGGTTTGGTGAGAACCTGAAGGGTTTTGACCTACTGGTTTACAGAATAAAACCAGCAAGTTGCGCATGATGCTGGGATGGCCGATCCCCACATAACTTGGAAAACGGTGTGTTAGGGCATTACGCCATTGCGTGTTCAAACACATGAAGAGTGGACGGTTATGCCATGGCACTCTTCTCATCACTTCACCCAGAACGATCTCATCAGTAATACCATCTATTAAATTGTGATCTGAGGAAATGCAATACATATTAAATTTGAAACAAAAATAATAATAATCGATAAAACATTATCACAGTGATGTTTTAATAACACTAGAATAACCTGTTATCTTGCTGAGAGCTGAACTTTCATTCTTGTTTTGTTGTTGAATCTCTGCATCACTCTCCTTTTCATTGTGTTCTTGATTGTTCTCATAAACAAACTAAATATTTTTCAGGTTGATTTGATCATGCAGCTACTGAATTCCAGAGCGATATTTGCATACCATAGCACTTTGAAATAAACCAAAAAAAACTTAATGAAACACCTTATATAAGTTTATATTTGAGGTAATGTGGATCCATTTATCAAGGAAGTAGTGGTGGACCAATAAATTTTGATTGTTCTTAAACACATTTTCGGTCAAAATACGGAATCACGATCCATTACACAAGAGAATGATCCATTACACAAGAGAGTAGTGGTGGATCAATAAATTTTCACCTTTCTTGAACACATTTTTTGTAAGAACATGTAATTATTAGAAGGTAGTGACAAATTGCAATGTTTAAAATAGTGCAAATATCTATATTATAAAATTCAAAACATTAAGTGGTATTATTATACCTGCCTCAGCAGGTATATTGTAATCGATTGCAAGTCAAACTCTTTTGACTTTGGTATTAGTTGCTCTCTTTTGATGCAGGTATAAAAAATTAAAATCTGTTTTGCAAAGTATAACTTAGGGATTTGTAAAAAAAAAATTTAATTTTGTTAAAAAAACTATTTTGTAAACAGCTGATTGGTGGATAGAAGATGATGTAAACTTTGGAATTTGGTATCTGGATTTGAGTTGACATGTGGAAACATGACATCATAATAATAAAATTAAAAAAAATCAAAATTATATCCCATTGGCATCTGTTATAGCAAGTGGTACCATCGGAGCCAGCTGTTCTGGGCTGGTTCCCACCCAACTCCATGCGACAATTGTCATCTTAATGTTCATTACAGTAGTCTTTGCATCTTTGATGTTTTGAAAATTCAATGATCTATTCTCACTTGTTTGTTTCGCTTCAAAATTTGAGTTTGCGCTCGAGTAGCAAGACTGGAGTCTGGCGATGAAATCTGTACAGTGCACTTCTTAACCATCATTTTTTATATGATATAATCAGCTTTGCTATGTGTTCAAAGACATGGAAGACCTGATTCTTAAATCTGCATATGTGAAGATTACTTCACTTTAAAACATAAGATCGAAGTGTGATTCCATGGCTAATAGCATCATGGCACAGCCCTTGGTACAATAGTTACAGCAGCCATTACTAGGAGGTCGAATGCACGAGACAACATATGGAAGACCTTCTTTATGAGTATGGTGTTGACCTTGCTTTCCATGGACATGTAAGAGGCCATTAAAGCATGCATCTTATGCTTTATACATTACAGCTTAATTGCATAGAACGACCCTTTATTTTTCTGTTATGTCTGTTTTATGAAAGTCCTGAGCTTTGTGTATGGTATTGTAGGTTCATGCATACGAGAGAATGAACCGAGTTTATAACTATGGCTTGGATCCTTGTGGCCCTGTATATATCACTATTGGGGATGGAGGAAACACTGAGAGGCTTCCCAAGCATATTCATGCAGATGAGCCTGGGAACTGCCCCAATATGAAAAATATACATCCAGAATATGGAGGCGTGTGTCCTTTCAAATACACCTCTGGTGCTAACAGCAGGTTTTACTGGGACAGGCAGCCAGATTGGAGTGCTTACAGAGAATCTAGTTTTGGTCATGGCATACTTGAGGTCAGAGTTAAATTTTAGGATTTTCCTTGCTCTGTATGTAATTGAAGAATCTTATTATTCAATGTTGTCTGGCTCTGTATATAACTGAAGATTCTTATTATTCAATGAAAATGATTCTGGCTGTCTATGTTGTAGGTACAAAATTCAACACATGCGTTATGGACATGGCACCGGAATCAAGATGCATATGAGAGTATAGGTACAAGTGATCAAATATATATTGTTAGAGATTATAAAAAATGTTCTCATCTCAACTAGGCATCGAACAGCCTAACTAAGCAAATTTGTAGAGTTGGAGGGCATGGAAAGTGCTCTAACCATTCAGACAAATGAGTGTTAAAAAAATTAATGAAAGACAAACGAGTCATTTTCGTCACAGGGACACAGAAATACGACAAGACTCATTATTTTAAATGGTTTTTTGCATTGTCTGCAATTTTCCTGTTTGCGGGGTAGCTACTTTCTGAATTAATTGATAAAAACTACTTACATATCTTTGATATGGAGACATTTTTCACAACAAAAGCATTAAACATGTGCTTACCAGCTAAGACCATGTTGTTTAAATATTTGAAAAGGATGCCAACTCTGCAGACTAGTGGTGCAATAAAACTTGGACGAGAATTTCTGGAGTTATAGGGTATGTTTCCACACTGCTATCGCAGCCCCCATAGTGAACCCATGAAGCTGTTCACAAATCAGCAAATGATAAAGGGGGTGTACTTCGAGGTAATTTGTTCCTTGGAATCACTGCAAAATGGACACAGCAGACAAGAGGGGTCTCATTCGGACCTCGGGCTCCAAAGCTCAGAATCCGGGACCAGGTCTCTCTTAGGTCCTTATTTGCGGCCTCCTTACAGGGAATAGATGGAGTGAATCATCGAAAGAAGCTCCCTATTTATGGCTGACGATATTTAAGAAGTTAGAGAACCAATTGATGTGTTGTGTTTTACTGAGCTGCGTGTCACATGAAGGGCAGTTGTCTTCGTAGTCTAGTATCTGGAATGCACTAGTGGATTAGTCTATAATGTTGTGCATGGAAGCCAAGTATTGTCTTATACTAATTGAATTAAATATAAAACTATATTTGCGGTTCCAAAAGAGGTGATGGCTCCATATCTGTTCGGCACAATAAAAACTCCTTCAACTAAATTTAAAATTAAAACATGAAGATGTAATGAGTGATGTTTTTATTTTAAAAAACTATTGATGCCATCTGCTTATGTGAAGTATTTATTATGGGCAACTATTTAATATATTTAATACACAACAATAAATTGGATAATCAAATGTAGTCGTGCTCAAC
Source organism: Pseudotsuga menziesii (assembly GCA_001517045.1). Lineage (NCBI taxonomy): Eukaryota > Viridiplantae > Streptophyta > Pinopsida > Pinales > Pinaceae > Pseudotsuga > Pseudotsuga menziesii. Next base: position 85,590 of record LPNX010263344.1, read on the forward strand.
CCCTACCCCTATGTACCTTGGAATCAACTTATGTCTCATGGACTCTTTGGTAAGAGTGGGATACGTGCACTATATTTACAAGGCTTTTGTTGTTTATTAATTCAGTTCCTAAAGTAGTTCCACCCAAAACTATATTTTAATTGAAATCTTGATTATTATAAATTCATTTCCGAAAGTAACTCCACCCAAACGTATATCTTAATTAAAAATGGGAAATATTTAAATACCAATAGGAAATATTTAATACAAATATCATGAGACAAGGGACAAAGAAATATGACCAAATCTATGCAATTAGATTTGATTTGCCTACAATGATTTCATTTAGACATTGCTAGTTGTTTGTGAAGAAAGATCATTGGTTATGACTAAAGTCAATATTAATCATAATAGAAATATATTTCTAACGTTGTTCCCTAGACAAATATCCTCTAAGTTGCCTTAGATGGAAGATTTGTCACTTGAATCCTTCCACGCCCCATTTTACTACATTTATATACTAATGTTGACTAAAAAACAAAATGATCCATCGGTGTGACAAAGTATTTAGTTTTCACATTTTACATTTATATAATAATGTGTACTAAAGGAGAAGGATTCACGGTCTTAAAAAGTAATTTAATCTTACTTATGGATTATAAGTGATTTAGTTTTATGGATGGATTATACAGAAAAACAAAATTTAATTTAAAATAAAAATAAATAAATAAAATGGATTGTACCAAAATGTAAAACGTTTTCATTTTATATAGTTTTATAAAATAAAAAAAGTGTGTTGTATTAGAAAAACGTTTTTAATGTTCAAAGTGGTTAAAGTTAATTATATTATTAAATTTGGGAAGTTATGAACTTGTCGCGTAATCCAAAGATGTTGTTAAGGTTT
>LPNX010263344.1:86624-103625 GCA_001517045.1 Pseudotsuga menziesii
AATATGTAAATATATGATGTAATACTTAAACTTGCAAAGCAACTAAAATCTAATGTCCTTAAAAATTCCATCTTTGAAATCAAAATATAAATTAAATAGTAAAAACACTTAAATATGATTTAATACTTAAACTTCCAAAGCAATTAAAATCTAATGTGCTTAAGAATTCCATCTTTAGAATAAAAAAGATAAATTAAATAATAAAAACATTTAATAAAATAAAATGTATTTTAAAACTAATTACATAATTGAAATTAAATAAAATAAATCTCTATTTAAATATCATTATTTATCTACATAATTTAATATATATCTTTTTTGAATTATCATTTACCATCTTCATTTATAGATTTACAACAACAAACACTTTTATGCCCAGATGCGAGTGACACCGCGACATCGACCAGTGAGGTTGGTGGCACTTGTAACTAGCGTTCAATGAGCCAACTCATCTCTCAACGTCTCCCATGCTACATTAACACCCAGATAGCCAAGCATATTGCCAAGCATATTGCTGGATGCACTTGGTGATTCTTGGATGTGCTGTGTCAAGTCTCGATGGTGACACCTCACGATGTTGTGTGCTGGAACATGTATGTTTCCATTACAAAACTGCTTTAAGATTGGATTAACGTTGATAAATGTTTCTACATGATAGGCGGAAGATATGAATCAAACACCCAATGCAATGAAAATGGAATGTGTCATCCGTGAACCAATGGTATGATGTACCAATATTTGCTAGCAGAGCTATTTCGCTATTTTTAATGGAGCTGATATTTTTATTGGAAACTGCTCGATCGAAGATAGATGAGTTTTAAATAGAAACTACTAAAGTTTAAGGCAGAGAGATATGCTGTTTGTAGGAGTTGGATTTTAATGCTTTGATGAATTGAATTTTTGACATTGGGTTGAATCCATATTCATGTTCCGAATCCATCTATATCTTCAAAATGTAGAATTCAAATAAATAAATAAAATTCAGTGGATTAAAAAAAAATCAGTGGATTTTGACTTCAAATCTAGTAAATTCTAATAAGAACAAATTTCACCAAAATAATCTAGAGTCTGACACGAAAAATTAGATTCTCACAAGAACAAATTTGTGATCAAAGTAATCAAGATGCTCCTTACTTATTTATTTGGTGATCAATTGATCGTAATGTTGTGCAATCTACACTCCCATATTTTCATAAAAACTGTTCTAGACGACCAAGAAATCATAATTTCATTTGAAGTTGGGACAACCCATAGATATGAAAATTCCAACAATCAGAAAAGGTTGAAGAGAGCTTACAGAAAATATTCTTTTAAAATTTAAAACATGGATGAAAGAATTTGAGCTATCGAAAGAGGGCCATGGGGGTCGAGCCAAAAACAAATGTTAGTTCCAAATAAAAAAAGAATTTCCATATCAATAAAGAAAAACTAGCTAGTGCAACAAGCAGTCATAGTTTGTTCTACCTTAACGTTGGTTATATGTACTTTGTGCAACCTTGGAATGAGCACGTAATAGAAGAGATGGAGCATATAATTCTCGATAAATACAAAATACTGCCACACTCGGAACATAGTAAGAATAGAGTCTATGCATTCCAAGGAACTGCAAGATTTCCGTGAATTTGGAAAAAAATTTGAAAGTGAAAAAGCAGGTGGATACTCTTGGTACATGTAGAGATTTGCAAGGAATTCTCACCTAAATGAAATGAAAAAGGAATCCATGTTTCAAATTTATTAAAACGTGTCAATTTTATAAAATATTAAATACAAAATATTTTTTTAATGGATAATTGAAAACACACCCACAGGGATTTATGTCCTATAAAAAACCATTTTAACCAATCAAAAAATTGAAAATGTGTTATTTGAAAATTATTAAATTTAGTTTTAATTTTCAAATAATTAATATTAATATTTGATTTATACTAAACCATAGCAAACTTTAATAAAATTTAAGTAAACTAATACAAAGTCAAACAATTGTTTGACTAGGTGAAAGTATATTCCCTATTGAGGCAGCGACTAATAACATGGAGTCAACTCATACTTACTCACTTTCAAACTTAAGAGGTGAATTGAGATATGTGTCCCTAATTCGATCTTTCTCCTTTATTACTTTTAAAATTTTGTTTTCACTTTTTGTGTTTTTATGAGAGAAAATAATTAAGTGATTAAAAAATCACTAATATTTCTTAAAGGGCTAATTTTGACTAAAGAGGGTGGCTTAATGGGGTGTATAGTGTTTCACTTTTGTTAGCCACTTATATTAAATACGACCCCAAGGGCTTATAATACTCTCATGGTGACACTTAATTTAGCATTACAACACTAGGAACTCAGACACAACCTAAAGAGAGAATGTTAATACATGCTCCAGCTATGAAGGTTGTGTGAAAAATGCCCAAGGAAACTATGACCATAAAGCTCTAAGTTAACTGTATGCAAAACAAAACACTCAAAATATGCATTAAGATGTTTTGATCCAAAGTAGAATAAGATTGATTAGAACCATGGGCTCATTTGGCTCTTTTTGTGTCATTCATGGGTTCTAAGAAGCACTACTGCAACCTGGTGGTAACATAGGCTCCAAATGTGGACAAGTACTTGATTTGATAAGCTATTATTTCTCATTTCCTATTTATTCTAGTCTATAAAGAAACTTGCATATTTTTATAACATAAGTCAAGAATATTACTAGAAGTATGTAAGGAAGCTTGAATATGCTTGTTTTATGCTACATTGCAATAACCTATATCGTATTTAAATGGACATTTTTTAATTCATTTTTGTTTTAATTTCTTTCAAATTGTAATTATATTTGTTTTATCATATATTTTTATAGCAAAATTATTCTATTGCTATATATTTTCAATCTCTTCTTAGGAGGCAGGTACTAAGCAACTTTGTTGCTTACTATTCTGATGTCTCATCTAGCATTAATATATATAAAGTTTGAGATTGGTTGAATTTTTTGTGTGTGTGTGATGTAATAACATATAAAATAATGATGTATGGATATTTATTTATTTATTTTCAATGCAGTTTTTTAATATTGGTTTGTTTAAATATTGAATTTGTTTTAGTTTTAAAAAAAAAATCGAATATATTTTTAGTCTTATTTATTTTTAAGTTTGGTTGGAAATTTTTAAAAAATCTTAGAATTATATATATTACTAATAAAAATTGTATAATTTAAGTATTATAAAGTATTTTAATATATTGAATTTATTTATATATTCAAAAACAAAATTTAAATACTTCGAGATTTTACCAAAACAATTTACTAACTAAAATCTATTAAATAAATTACTTCTTTATTTTAACTTAGAAATCATTATTACAATAATTTATAAAAAATTAAACATTACACTTTACTTTTCATTTTCATCATTGTGAAGGGAGAGTATTATAGCTGATTTTACCACTCCAGGTGAATCACACTTTGTATGGCCTTAACCGATTAAAAACTAAGTTGTAGAATTTGAAGAATAATTAAGATAAACTTGCTTCAAATTTAGAGATGAACTACAACACCATTATGGGCTTTGCTAGATGTTCACAATAAAGTAAATAGGTTTTCCCATTTCTTTAGTTGCATTGATGAAGGAGCATTTATCGATAACGATAAGATATAACAAACAACCTTTGCTTTCAATGAGCACAAAAGAAATCAAGAGGACTAGGGAGAGATAAAAAAAAAACCAATGAAAGAAGTAATGGTTTGTGATAGTTGGAAAAATCAAACTTCAGCTTCAACTATTCCATTATTCAATTATTAGCTTAAACACATTGATAATAGAACTATTAGCTTAACTTCAACTCTAATAATAACTTTTACTTGAATTGTAATTGTCAATATATGTACTTTTAAATTAACTATTAGATATAACTATCAACTTAACTCCAATGATGATACAACTATGAGTCTAACTTCAACTATGAGCTTAACTACCATAAATTAAGTGATTATTATATTAACTTAACTATTAAATACAAGTAATTAATACATTGGTAACAAAAGAATCACAGAAAAATTATTTCTCATTTCCTATTTATGCTAGTCTATAAAAAAAAGTTGCATATTTGTATAACATTATAAATTTATAATAAAATATAAATAAACTATTCTCACAACAATGATATTGATTTATAGTCTTATAAGCTATTATTTCTCATTTACTATTTATGCTAGTCTATAAAGAAACTTGCATATTTTTATAACATAAGTCAAGAATATTACTAGAAGTATGTAAGGAAGCTTGAATATGCTTGTTTTATGCTACATTGCAATAACCTATATCGTATTTAAATGGACATTTTTTAATTCATTTTTGTTTTAATTTCTTTCAAATTGTAATCATATTTGTTTTATCATATATTTTTGTAGCAAAATTATCTTATTGCTATATATTTTCAATCTCTTCTTAGGAGGCAGGTACTAAGCAACTTTGTTGCTTATTCAACTTGTTTTAAAATATTTTAATATTTTTTTAACTAAATAAATGGTATAAAATTCAAAACATTAAGTGGTATTATTTTAAAATATTTTTAATGTATTTTTGTTTTTTGTTAATTAATGGTATCCTTAATTTGTTAGGTTTTTTTTGGTTAAGAAACCATAAACCAAAGGTATTTGGCCTACCACACTAACCTTTAACACCATTCAATTAGAAGTGTCTCTAACACGGGCCACCCACTACTTTAAATCTGAATAAGTTATCTTAATATATTAATTATATGTATTTTAAAAAAAAAATTTAAAAAAAAAATCAAACTACTTTAAATTATCAAACACATAGACAAATCTAGTTTATTGAGGTATACATTTTTTACCATTTGGATCACTCTAGGTACTTGATAGATTTGGGTTTAAAATGTATCTATGTTAGTTTAATTATTTCTTTATTTCTTTAAATCGATATATAATTTATATTTTCATTTTTTTATATTTTAATATTTTTTATTTATGACCCTTAGTGCTCTCCATCCTACTATATATTTTTTAATATTTTTTATTTAATGTATCTATGCTAGTTTAATTATTTCTTTAGATCGATATATAATTTATATTTATATTTTTTTTTTATTTTTTAATATTTTTTATTTATGTCCGCTAGTGCTCTCCATCCCACTATGGGGAGATCATGTCACCTTATGCTATCCAACATAAATAAAAACGAAAAATATAAATTATATATGGACTTAAATTATGTGGGCTAGCATAAAGTGACTAACGTGACATGATCTCACCCATACCTCTCCAGAGCACCTCCCTTTTAGTTGTGCAATGATTAAATAAAATTTAAATTATTTAATAATATTTTTAAAATTAATAATAATATTTATTTTAATATAAGAAAATGTTTATTCAACATTTTTTAGAACACCTGCGCCACCCCCCCCCCCAAAAAAAAAAGTTTGGAGAACTGGACTTTCACGGGGGCCACTAGGTTTAAAACTACCCCAAAAAGTCCAGTTCTCATGACTTTTTTGTTGCAGAGGGAGTTAGAAAGACCCCCCTATAAGTGTTTTTGATTCATGAGAATTAGAATTTTGGGGGCGGTTGTTTTAAATCCCCTCTGCCCCTCAAAGTCATCAAAATTATACTTTTGGGGGTGGTTTTTAGAAAATCCCCCCAAAAGTCATGAAAATTATACTTTTGTGGGTGGTTTTCAGAAAATCCCCCTAAAAGTCATGAGAATTAGACTTTTGGAGAGGATTTTGAAAACCTCCCCCCACACCCCCCTCCATAGCATGGCCAGCAAACTAAATTTAGTATTTCATGCCATATTAATTTTCTTTGTAGTTGATGGTCCACGCATGTTAACCTAGACTACCAATACATAAGAACTATGTATGTAAACTCTATCCTACATGTAACAATGTGTCTCATGAGTGATGCGTCATAAGGCCTTGAGACAACACATAATCTCTATGGAGGGAATATTCTTTCAACTACAAGTGGGATATTTTTGTATTTTGAGATTTATAACATCGATAATCGATCTCTTGGCCCACACCAGGGTATAGGGTTTAAATTTATGGCCTAAGTTCACACCATTTGTTTACGAGGTCATGGACCATCACGATTCCCTTGGCCATCACATAGCATGAATTTGCATATAAAATATCTAGTCTGTTATATTTTTAACATTAAGCTAGCATTATTAGAATCTTTAACTGAGAGAATGACAAGCACAACAATCAAAAACAAGAAACAAAGAACATAGTGTTTTTCCTGGGGGAAGCCATAAATGGAGAAAACCCCACAACTTGCTCAGAGATAGAATCAACTCTAAATAACAAAGCCCCAAAATAGTAAGATGATCCCTTGACAGTAGTAACCTCTTTCTTCCTAGCACCAGTGTCTTCTTCTTCCTTGGCTATGCGCTACAACTGAGTGTGAGTGAGTGTGTGATAAATAGAGAGGCTCACTCTCTATTTATACTAATTCCCAAGTTGACTAAACCATACTAGGGACGAATTCTCTAGGAGAGTCTAATAACCCTAGTGCCCTAGAATTGCAGGGACTTTAACCCTTGAATAATAGGAGGGTTACCCACAATGACTTGACATGACTTGTTTACATTATAGAACCTCCCGATAGGAACATCAGGGCATGACATGACTCCAATACATTATGGATACTTCCCAGAATAAACATCGGGGTACAAGACATAAGATACATAGGTGAATACATTCCAAAGTTACAAATACATCAACACTCCCTCTTAACTAGGAAGGTATTCTTTCGACACAATTTTCAACACTGGTCTTCTTCTCTGTATTGACTGGATCATCTTGTCATCATCATCTGCAAGTTGTCTTCATCTTCAAGTCTTCTGCTAAGTCATCTTCAACTTCAAGTATTCTTCTAAGTCATCTTCTGCTTCAAGTCTTCTTCATCATGGGATATGGATCATCACGACGACTGGAAGACTACTGCTGGATCATCATCACTGTATCATCATTTGATCTGGATCATCATTTAATCTGGATCATCATCAAGTCTAGATCATCATCACATCTGGATCATCATCATCGGTGGTATCTCAAAATGGTGCTATCTCTCAATTCTTCTCATCACAGGAAGTTCTACCGAGCCAGCCCTTTTTCATGCTGGTTGTAGGCCTACCCTTCATGTAGGTCTTCATGAGCGCTTATATATGACCCTAAGTCAGAATAGCGTGACCAACTCTTACATATTATCTCATCTTGTAAGAAAGGCATGCCCAACACTCACATCTGACCTCATCTTGTTAGAAAGGCCCAACAATCACATCTGACCACATGTAAACACATCGCGCTAGAATGGCTCAGCACTTATATCTGACCATGTGTGAACACACCGCATCGGAAGGGCTCACATTAGAGGAAATTTGGGGTCTAAAATGGGCCTTATAAGAAAATGCGCCAACATTAAATTTTGTGATTTGGAATTCAAGAACCAATAGAATTTAAATAAAATGAGTCAACCATAATGGTTGAATTGACATATTTGTCATAAAAGAAAACTACTTTTTTTGTTTGTATTTTCGACATATCTCCCTGTGTTTTTACTCAAATTTCAAGCAAGAGGGCTTGTTGGATGTGGAATTAAATTTTTAATCCAACAAGTACCCATAATGCATACTTTTAATGGACCCTGCTACCCCAAAAACAAGAAATACCTAAAAAAACATGATGATGACATCATCATCACATTTTTTCATGTATTTCTTGTTTTTGGGGTAGTGGGGTCCATCAAAAGTATACAGTGTGGGTTCTCGTTGGATGCGGAATCAAATTCTTCATCCAATGAGCTCTCCCTCTCAGAATTTGAGTAAAAAAATAGGGAGATATGTCGAAAATACGAACACAAAAAGTAGTTTTTTTCATTCTTCCTCCAAAATTAATAACTATTATTTTATTATTTTAACTATTATTTTATTATTTTAAATATTATTTTATTATTTTCCTTAGGAGGCCAATTTTAGACCTCAAATTTTCTCTAATGACACTTATATCCGACCATGTTCAAAAATACCACATCGAAAGGGCTCTACAGTTACATTCGACCATGTTCGAAAACACCGCATCAAAAGGGCTCTTAGTCCTAGACTAAGGATTCCTGGTAACTAACCAGGTGCCTCCATTCTCGTAGAAAATGGCATCATCCCTTATATCTGATCAAGTGGGAACACATCCCTCAATCACATCATAATGGCCATGCACTCACATATGATCATGTAATACTACATCCTACAGTCATATTAGAACGACCCTTAGTCCCAGACTGAGTACTCCTGGTAACTAACCAGGTGCCTCCATTCTAAGAATGGAATTTATCCCTTACATCTGATCATGTAGGGACCAATCCTACAGTCACATTAGAATGGATCAGCACTCATATCTGACATGGAAGGAACCAAATCCTCTCACCATGTTAGAATGGCCCAAACCTTACATCTGACCATGGAAGGAACCTAATCCTCTCACCATGTCAAAATGGCTCTCGGTCTCATCATTTCCCCTCGGAGGAAAACTCGATCTAAAGAACACCAAGCTTCTCCCCGAAGTACTCAAACTTCACTCTAGCCAATGGATTCATCAAAAAATCACCTATCTATTCATTTTTTGCAACATACTGGAGCTTCATTGCTCCTCTTTGCACCATATCCTTGATATAGTGATACTTGATCTCGATATGCTTCGACTTGTCATGGAACATTGGGTTCTCTGACAACTTTGCGCAACTCTGGTTGTCGCAATATATACAAGTAGCATCCAACTAGAGATCAAATAACTCAGATAGTAGCTTTCTTAGCCACACTGCCTCACGACTAGCTGAACAAGCTGCGACATACTCTGCTTCAACTATACTCAGTGCCACATAGGATTGCTTCGTGCTAAACCAAGAGATCACACCTGATCCCATCCTAAAGCAACACCCTAAATTTCTCTTCCTATCAATGGCATTGCCTACCCAATCTAAATCAACATAATCCTCCAGGTTAATCTTCTGATTTGCTTCGTACTTGAGCCCATAATCAACTGTACTCTTCAGGTACCTCAAAATATGCTTTGCAGTAATCAAGTGAACATGTCTTAGATCTATCAGGAAATGGCTCAAGGTGTTCATAGAAAAGCAAATATCCGGTCTCGTGTTCATTAGGTACATCAAGGACCTAATCATCTGATGATACATCATAGCATCAACTGCTTCTGATGAAGCATCACTCAATAGCTTCAGGTTCGATGCCATAGGTGTGGTTATGGCCTTGCAGTCCATCATTCTGAATTTCTTCAGAATCTCTACTGCATACTTCCCTTGTCCAAGGAAGATTCCATCTGTATTTTTTCACACCTACATGCCTAAGAAATAGTGCATCATACACAAGTCTTTCATTTCAAACTCGGCACCAAGTTTCCTCTTCATTTCAGCAATTAAGCAATCCATACCTCTTACAAACAGATCATCCACATATAGTAGGAGTATCACTGGATCACCATCTTCAACCTTGTAGTAAAGGTTAGAATCTTCTTTACTCTTGGTATAGCCTATACTAGATAGAAAACCATCAATTATGTCGTACCATGTCATGGGTACCTGTTTCAAACTATACAGGGCTTTCTTCAATCTACACACATGAGACTCTCTATCATGTGTCTCAAAATAGAGTGGCTCCTCCACATACAGTTCCTTTTCTACTAGACCATTCAAGAAAGAAGTCTTGACATCCATCTGGTGTATCTTCCATTTCATCACTACAGCCAGAGAAAGTACTAATCTGATGGAAGTGTATTTGGCTACAGGTGCAAACGTTTCTACATAATCTATTCATTCTTTCTGGAAGAAGCCACGAGCAAAAAATCTTGATTTATATTTCTCTATGCTACCATATGTAGCATGCTTGATATTGTAGATCCATTTGGAAGTTACAAGGGACTTCCCTTCTCGTTTTGGGACAACATACCAAACATCATTCTTCTTGATCAATTGATACTCTTCGATCATAGGATCCTTAGATTCTTTATGTTCTTCCACTTCTTCATAATTTGAAGGTTTTTTGTCAATAATGTCACATAGAAAGGCTACATAACTGGAACATGACCTACTTCTCTTTCTTCCTCTAGGTGTTTCTTTTGAAGCTCCATATCTTTCTGCACCTTGGATAATTTCACGTACCCAAGTAGGTTTCCTCTTATGAGGATTCTTCTCTAGAGGTGGATATACAGGTTCTTGAGGTTATTCTAATTCTCGATATTATTCTTGAGTTTCTGTGTTCATGGTTGTATCATGAACTCTAGGTGCTCTTGTTTCTTCAAGTTCTTCAGCCGGTCTCTTCCTGGATTTTATGTAGGCTGAATCTTTGTCAAATGTTACATCTCTTCTAATGTCAATTTTCTTGAACCCTGGGAAGTATATTCTGTAAGCCTTCAAGCTTTCAGAGTATCCCACAAATATACCCTTCTTTCCTGAAGTATCTAACTTCATCATCTTTTCTTTCGAAATGTGTAGGTATACAGGACAACCGAATATTTTGAAATTGCTGACTTCTGGTTTCTTGTTGGAGAAGACTTCTTCAGGAGTCTTGTTCTTGAGTACTTTGTGTGGAGTATAGTTATGTACATACACCATTGTTCTAGCAGCTTCTACCCATAAATGAATATAAATATCTTGATCATGAAGCATTGCTCTTGCAGCTTCCATGATAGTTCTATTATTCCTTTCTACAATCCCATTCTATTGTGGATTATAAGGAGTAGACAACTCCCTCTTAATCCCCGAGTCTTTTCATAATTATTTGAATTCATCCAAAGTGACTTCTCCGCCATTATCTGATTGAATGGTATTGATCTTATTTTCAGTGTGGTTCTCAATCAATGATTTGAATTCCTTGAACTTGCTGAATACTTCATCTTTGTTCTTCATAAAGTATATTCATTCCTTTTTGGAAAATTCATCAATAAATGAAACATAGTATACATACCTTCTTAATGAACTTGATTGCATTGGACCGCATACATCAGAGTGGATGATTTCCAATATTCCTTTTGCCTTGATCTCACTACTTGGAAATTTCTTCTTTGTGTTCTTCCCTTTCGCACATCCTTTGCATACTCCTTCATGTTTTGTTTGCATTTTTGGAAGACCTTCAATAGCTTTGCTTTCAAGTGGTAGTGCTCTATAATGCACATGTGCAAGCCTTCTATGCCAAAGCTCATTTGCTTCTAACAAGTCCTCCTTGTTCTCCAATCACTACTACATCACTGAAAGAATTTCCTTTTGGCCACATGAGGACTTGGCCATCTACAAATGCAACCCTCATTCCTTTTGCATCCAATGCAGATATGGAGAGGAGGTTCTTCTTTAATCCAGGTACAAACAATACATCTTTCATTTTTATAGACTTTCTAGAGTCTAGCTTGTATGAGGATTCACCACTACCTTTTATTGGATATTGGTAGTCATCTCGGAGTTTCACCTTGTGAGGTGATTCATGTTCACATATTTTCACGAAGGATTCCTTGAATCTTGTCATATGTTTGGAAGCACCACTGTCTATAAGCCAATCATTGCTGCCATGTGTGATAGTTACCATGAGATAGGAGATTATAACATATTCTTCATCACTTGAAGAATCATCACTAACTTGTCTGTTTCTCTTTGTGGAAGGTTCATCATCCTCTGTAGCATGAGCATGATATCTTCTCTTGTTTCCCTTCTTCTTGTGAGAGCTACTTTTGTTTCTAGGTCAATCTCTAGCAAAATATCTTTTTTCATCACATGTATAGAAAATGTAATTAGACAAATCTCTGGGATTTCTAGAGTTATTCCTTTAATGAGATTACTTACTTCTGTGGTGGCTAGATCTAATTTTTTTCGATTGTATTGTGAGAGCTTGATCTTCACTTCCCATCTTTTCTTCTTGAGCTGCTATCCGAGCTTCTTCTTGAGAGCATTCTTCTCGTAGTATGATAAAATTGACTAACTTCTTTTTGCCACAAATCCCTTGAATAAAGGATTCCCATGATCTAGGGAGACCATTCAAGGTGGTCATTACAATCTCTGCATTTTCTACTTCTTGATCTACTGCTTCCAGTTGTTCCTTCATCTGAGAAACCCTTTTAAGGTAATACTGGATGGTCTCTGCATTCTGGATCTTTACATTATTCAATTGGTTTCTCAGAGTCATCTTTTGATTTATGTTCTTCATTTCAAACAATTTGGTTAGGGCATCAAACATAGCTTTAGGTGTCTTTAGGGAGGAAACCTATGGTATGAGGTGATCCTTGATTGAATAAGAAATAATCCTCTTTACCATAACCAACTTCTTCTTGTGTAAGGGCTTAGGCTCATCTCCCTCTGGAACTAGAATCTCCTCATGGATGTAGGAGTCCAACTCATTTTCGTCCAGGACCAGGGAGATCCTATATTTCCAGGCTCGAAAGTTATTAGCTCCCTCAAGATTTTCATCAAGCTTGGTATAATGAGAGATCTTAACTGAGAACCTCAAATGGAAATACAAAATATTTATATATTACCAGCTTAAGATGTTGTATCTGGATTTGGAACTGAAATTCTATAATGCTCATTCAGGAGCAGATTAGGGTTTTTCTTTTCTAGAGTTCTGTTCAACCAAATGCTTTGATCTTGAACTCTAAACTTCGAATTTGGGGAGGAGATCAATCTAGGCCTGGGCTCACTGAAAAATTCCACTTCTATGGAAAAACCTAATTTTTGGCAGTAGTGTGAGGTCCAAAACTGAAAAACCTTAGAATTCGATTCTGCTTTGACAGAAAGATATGCCCTAGGGAGGAGACTTATTCCAACATTATTTTGCTGAAAATATGTGGAGAGAGATCCACAAAGTTGGAAGCCTTAGTGTCTTCTTCTCAGGTTAGCTATGATACCATGTTAGATTTTTAACATTAAGCTAACATTATTAGGATGTTTAACTGAGAGAATAACATGCACAACAATCAAACACAAGAAAAATAGAACATAGTGTTTTTCCTCTTGGAAACCATAAATGGAGAAAACCTCGCAACTTCCTCAGAGATAGAATCAGCACCAAATAGCAAAGCCCCAAAATAGTAAGATGATCTCCCGACAGCAGTAACCTCTTTCTTCCTAGCCCCAGTGTCTTCTTCTTCCTCGGCTATGCACTACAAATGAGTATGAGTGAGTGTGTGATAAATAGATAGGATCACTCTCTATTTATACTAATTCCCGAATTGACTAAACCCTACTAGGGACAACTTCTCTAGGAGAGTCTAATAACCCTAGTGCACTGGAACTGTGGGGACTTTAACCCTTGAACAATAGAAGGGCTACCCATAATTAATTGACATGACTTATTTACATTATAGAACCTCCTGATAGGAACATTGAGCCATGACATGACTCAAATACATTTTGGACACTTCCCGAAATAAACATCGGGGTACAAGACATAAGATACATAGGTGAATACATTCTAAAGTTACAAATATATCAACATAGTCTAAATGTGAGACATGGCCATGATTTTGAAAACTTGCGCATAGGGGATGATTATTGATGTGTGACTTAAAATATAGTCAAAACTATGGTCTTATGCTATAAAAGTTTCCTCTAAAGCTCATGCTCCATATGCATGTCCCCAAATTAGCACCATAAGCCCTCCACAATGAATCTTTGGCATGTAAGTCAGATATGGTCATGGCCATTTTGAGGTTTAGAACAACATGGATCGTTAAAAATGATACCAAAGTAAAGGTTTCATGAGCCATAATTTGTGGGGTCCTTAGCAACTACGTAGGCCTTATAAATGGGAACTTTGTCATGCAATGATAATTATGAGATGGTTTCCATTTAAAGTTTGTTACACCAAGTAAAGTTCAATGCCAAAAATGTAGGTTATTGTGTCAAAACTTTAGTGTACTGTAATGATCTTCATTGGCACCAGGAATGGTTCTCATGGCCTGAGCTATCATTCATGGACAAAATTTAGGGCCTTATCAACGATGATGATTACGACGAGGATTAAATTTTTATTTTTATTAGGGTTAAATTGGTTAACGGGTTAGGGTATTTAGGCATAGGGTGTCTATAAGGAGTCATGGTTATGGTTTAATGAGTTTATGGTCACTATGGTCATTATGATCACATTAGGGGGTTAAGGATTTGGGGGGGGGGGGTATATTTCTTATAGTAGTGGAATTCTATTTATATGCAATATGTTCCTATGTTGAGTTTTCTAGTGATAGAAATATAAACCATCACTCTAAATTCCCTCTCATTACAAGGCATTATTATAGTGTCATATTGCTATGATGGGATTTCTTTCCACATTAATACTTCCTCCAAAATAATAAAATCAATGTTCCAATAAAAGAGAATCCCAACACGTACTCAATATGTCTTTAATAAAATGTATTTCCAACAAAAAAAGTACTTTTATGGTTAGTTCGTATTCTCTAATGATTCAATGTTCATAATTGGGGAGGACCTTAATTCTACTTAAGTTTTTCGAACATTAATCTAGAATTTGTCAGCGATCAATGAACCCATATACATTTTTTATATTTACCTTTACCCTTGAGTCTAAAATATAAATTGCTAGTCATCTATTGTTAGGTGGTAAGTTGTTTTTCTACATCCATGTTTATGGGATTGTACATCATTTCCATATCTCTTTAAAATCCTCTCAATCCTCTAGTCGAGTGAGCACACCCTCACCATATCATTTTGGTGAATTTATACATGTTATACATTTCTCATTTCATTTATTGAATAAACACTAAGTCTAGTTTTTCTACTCTTATTTTGTTTTTCAAAATGATTTGTTTCTTAGGTGCATTATTTCCCCTTATGTTCCACAAGAGAATTTTCATTTAGAAGGACAGGTGTTTGAAGAAATGTCTCCTTAACCGAGGTTGTTTTTCTTAGGTAAATTAATTGCTCCATTTTCTCCTTCAAGTTATAATTGACAAATTTCTCACCTTGCCCCAACTTATATTTTGTCAAATTTGTGGGATTTGTGTCTATTCATGATCTTTTCTTATGGGAACTTGACAATCGTTCAACATTTCTGTCCTCCCATTTCCATTTCTGTCCTAACTTCAATGGGAAATTATAAATGTTTCATTATAATGCAAGGATAATAACTCCATGTCCACTTCTTTCACATCATCCTTGTCCTCTTGCATTCAATTCTAATTTATATATCTTCTTTATGATCTCTTTTCATTTTTTAGTATCAAGGTCATTTGAAATATCACTATTTTACCATTTCCACAACCTCATTCATTATTCTTTGTTGATTCCATTTCTTTGGTGTTTTTTCTATCTTAAATTCATTTAGTTTCATGTATATAGCCACTTAATTGGTCTCCTAGTTATTTTTTCTTCCTCCTCTCCTCCTTGGATATGATTTTGATTTGTTGTTTGATTAGTGTGTATTGTGTCCTTCATTATCAATTTCTCTTTAGTTTCATTATTATATTGATTGTATTATTTATTTCTTCCTCGATATTTATGTCCCTCCTTCTCCATTTTCTTATGATTATTTGCCTCATGAGTGATTTTAATGAAGAAAGGGACCTTGGTTTAGGTTTCTTAGTGGCACCACCTTCCCTTTCCTCTAAACTACTATTCAAACATCATAGTTCCTTTTTCCATTCTCATTCACTTGCACATGTTTAGCTTTAATGGGGTTGTCCCATGGTTAATGTCAATGCTAATTCCATTTTATGTTAGTGAAAACGGATATTATCACAGTCTATATTTTTGACCCATCCATGGTCCATGTAGTATATATTTTCGATCATGACTTGAGAAAGTTTTCTCCTTGAAAGGTACACTTTTGAAATTTAATAATCCCTCATCCTAAATCCCACTCTACTAATTATTGTTCATGGTGTTCATCTGCTTCATCTCGATGGTTTATTTCCTCCTTGTCCTTTTCTCCCAAGATATTGAGGAATCTAAAGGATTTTATTGAGAGTTATTCTTTAATTCTAGATATAGGTACCATACTAATTGGAAATTCCATCCCTCATTGAACGATAAATTTAGATTTAACCTAAGCCTATGTATAATTCTATATCACCCTATTAAGTTTTTCCTTGATCCTTCTATCCACATATAATAAGTACACAATATTTCCTCCCTACCTACCTAGGTCATAATTGATCATCTTGAATGGTTCCCTACCATCAAAGATTTATCATCTACTGAATTTACCAAGCACCACCTATGGCATTTTAGCCTCGGAAGTTAGAATCATGTGATGAATTTATAAACCTATTTCTCTAGACAATTTGAAAGTTCTCTCCTCTGGCTATCAAAGACTTAGAGATACTAATTTTAGTAAGATGATATTTTCATTTTTTCATAAATTTGATCATAATCTAAATTTTTTTTTTAATGAAACTTTCCTTTGTTTTTTCTTAAACAATCAAGAACCTCATACCTACAAGATGAAGTTGTTTCAATGGCTGAAAACTTACACACTAAAATACCCATCATTAGCAAATTCACAGGAATATATGACCTCTATTTAGATAACTGAATCACTTGGGAACAACCACGTTATATCCAACCATGACCCAAAATTGTTCCTGGTTTAAATATGGATCTCCCCAAGTTGGTTCCAACATGCAAGTAACTTAGAGCTCCTGTGGTAAGGCTTCCCTATCTAGGATATCAGGTTCTGAATGAATTCTCCTTTTTCTCTTTGGAAAAATCTTCTCCAAGAACTCTCTTGAGAATAACCAGGTAGAATTATGGAATCATAGAAAGATCCCGAAGCCACTCTTTGGCTTGGGTTTTTTATAGACATACTTTTCAATCAAAGGGGCAGTTAAATCAATAATCATTTGATTTCTTGAATTTGGAATATTATAGGTATTTTAATATTTAATAATCATTAATAATAATAATAATATATGGAGCCTTTCTTTAATTCTTCAAGCTATTGGTATTATTAGTATGCTTACTCTTTATACATATCATGTATATATATATATATA
>LPNX010263348.1:0-27500 GCA_001517045.1 Pseudotsuga menziesii
AATGTGTGTTTGAATGAATATTTTATTCATTGGATTATGTCAAATGGTTATACATTATTGATTATATATGCTAGAATATATCTAACACCATGATATATAGAATGTTTGTATTGTTTACTTGTTGTTGAGGAAGTAATCTATCAATTCAAGCTGAAGTTGGAAAGCTCAACGGGGATCTACTTCAATCGTCCGGAATAAGGTACGAGGTCTGATCCTTTAGTGTTAGAGATTTAATTTCTATTGCATGTTGGAAAGGATTGATTTCTGGAGTCAAGCTATCTGTTGTGGTACCCCAAGCCATAGGAATTTCTCTCCGTAACAATATTGTTCGTATGAAATAGTTTTGTCAAACTCCTACACTATGGAGAGTTTGTTTGTTTGTTTGTAGTGGACTAGGTCCTCTTGTTATTTTGGCCTCCCTCACATTACATATGAATAAATGGATGATATATTTCTTTGTATCATTCATTCTTGTTCACTCATGTATTCACATACTTGTGTTAAAGATGTGATAGACATAGTGAACTAGACTCTTTGTACTTCTTCTTCAATGTGTTTTCTCTCAATCTTAAGCATTGTTATCGTATTGTGCTAAACAAGATACTCTTAAGAAGAGAGTAGCAAGCTATGGTGATTTTTTGGAAAGTATGGATGAATATTGAATTAGGATCCTATAATCTCCTTGTCATCCCCAAATGAAAAGCAACAACTTGGAACCAGTACCATGTATATATAGTTCATCACACATGACTGATTCATCTTCAAGTGGCCATATGCGTGTTGTTATTTCTCCCCCTATACAAGGATCATCTACAACCATGGAACACCCAAAAGTCCAATTTCAGGTTGCTGCTCCACAAAGGGAGATGTTTCCTGAAAGGGATGACCAACCAAAATTTCAATATTACATGTAAACAGGGTATTGTAAATACGACACAACTTGCAGATATCAACACCCTAAGGAGAGTTTTGTACTATCTCCTAGTTGCATTCTTAGCTCAAAAGGGATCCCTTTACGACCCATGAGTTCTCCTCAACGGTCTGTTTTACTTTTTCTTAGGATAATGCATCCCTTCTATGGGAAATTTCCATGTTGCGATTTTCAAGTTGTTTTTTTTACCATTCTCCAGTTGGCACTAAAGGTCTAACTTAAGGTGTAGATGGAAATTTTCTTAAATTCATGGGTATCACTGCCAAATTTTGCCACCATAGACCTATCTAGGATAATATGCCATTTTACATTAATAAAAAAACAAATTAGTTATTTACAAGCTTGTAGAAGGTGATAACATCAACCTATGTAATGTAATGCACTTGTCCATCTATGCGAGAGCTTGCTCCCGAGTATATATTGGCAGTGCTCCATCCAAATCATGAGCATCACTAGGACTATCACCCTATAGTCGTTGTGAATAGGTTGGGGAGAGAGATACCTCATTGTTAGTTATGTCTCATCGAGGGTTATACATGGAAAAAAATAAAGGTTATACTAGGTGGGTTACTCAAGTCTTGTCCCATTTCCATTATGGAATCCAATGAGGAAAGATGTTTAGCTCCCACTCTTGAATCCATGAACTAAAGTTATTATAACCTCTAAGAGGTCCAACAAATGGGTGGATATGATTATGTTGGCCTCCTTCTAGCTGGGAATCACTGTGTTGGCCCCCTCCTAGCTGGAAATGACTGTGGCTACCTTCTCCAAGCATTTCGTGAGCGGTAGTTGTGACAGACCTAGGT
The DNA here is from genome assembly GCA_001517045.1 of Pseudotsuga menziesii. Lineage (NCBI taxonomy): Eukaryota > Viridiplantae > Streptophyta > Pinopsida > Pinales > Pinaceae > Pseudotsuga > Pseudotsuga menziesii. Next base: position 1,738 of record LPNX010263348.1, read on the forward strand.
TCAAACTTTCAAATCCGTTGTGTGGGTTTTGCCATATGTGACTCTTGATTATATTGAATATTGTTGATGTAGCCTATAGGGAGGTTTCTTCAATTAAGAGTGTGACGGTGGGTTGATATTCTTTCCAGGTNCAAATCCCTTGTGTGGGTTTTGCCATATGTGACTCTTGATTATATTGAATATTGTTGATGTAGCCTATAGGGAGGTTTCTTCAATTAAGAGTGTGACGGTGGGTTGATATTCTTTCCAGGTTTACCATCCATTTAAAAATTATAGGTTCCTATTTATGAATGGATAAAAAAATTAATAATTTCTTTTGTTTAGGATGTATTCTTAGGGATGCTAATGTGTAATTGAATTGAATTGGTATTTCTAATATGGATCATCTGTGAAAAGAAAGCAAGCTTACTTGAATTTGGAGAAGAGTGGTATTTTTGAAATAGTCCAATGCTTCATCCATTAGCTTCTTATGCTATTTCAAACCTTCAAGAAGAACCTTAAAATAACCCCTGTTCTCTAAGCTTCTCTTGAATACCTCCCATTCAATATCTATACTCCTTGTCACTTTCAGTGCCAAGATTTCGACCCCAACATCCCCTGAACCACTCATCCATGGTTTTGCATCCTCTGTTTCCGACTGATAATGAGATCTATGATTATACATCATCTCAAATCCACAACTTATCTTCATACTTAGCTTTGTGTTCTTGTAATTTGTAGAAGACAGGGGCGGCATCAGGTAGCAACGCGGTACCTGAAAATATTGTTGCACGAGATTAGCATACATGGCCCTTAACATCCTCATAGAGACATCCACCATCTCCTTACTGCTTAAAAACTTCTCCATCTGAGACACCGCCTTCATAAAATCCACGTCTCGGTCATAAAAGGCCTCCACCGCCTTAGAAATCAAATGTGGCTCATGCTTCAGAACCTAATCCATGCNTTAGAAACTTCTCCATCTGAGACACCGCCTTCATAAAATCCACGTCTCGGTCATAAAAGGCCTCCACCGCCTTAGAAATCAAATGTGGCTCATGCTTCAGAACCTAATCCATGCTCAAAGGGACTCGAACCTTAACCTTATGCATGTCAACCCTAGATTTATTAGGATAACCCTTAATGTGACCATTTATAGTGTTTTGAACAACATCATTCACCCTGATTTCCACGAAACCTCTTGTGAGAGCCCGCAAAGAGTCCCGTACAAAGGGATTCACCGATAATTGGAAAATATTTGCCTCATAAGCGAGCAAAGGCAGTATGTGCAGCTCTCCTCACCAGATAAAAACCTTGTTCCATCTTTTTTCTTTCTTGAGCCACTGTGNCACCAATAATTGGAAAATATTTGCCTCATAAGCGAGCAAAGGCAGTATGTGCAGCTCTCCTCACCAGATAAAAACCTTGTTCCATCTTTTTTCTTTCTTGAGCCACTGTGGAATTTCTTAAGACGCCTCAATGCGTAGAAATTCGCCATCGGCGTCCCAAACCCTGACCAAAACACTAGGTATTTTTTTTGTGATTTCATATAGAATGAAGACCACAAATGACTCATCCACTATGCTGCGTCCATACTTGAGCTTGCCGTGAATATGGGGAACGGGAATCCTCGGGTTCGAATCCTAGGAATTAGACTGAGAATAAAGGGACAAGATAAAGTCATGGTGGGTTGGAGGTTGAATGACTTGTGCTTCCATATATAATCCTTGGCTTGGAGGGAGAAACTGAAGAAAAACAACAAATCGTGAGGGAGAGAGAGCTCAACAAGCTTCCCTGCATGAGAGATCCTCTCCAGGATTCCCCTGCGTGAGAGAGACTCCACATGAATGAGAATGGGTGAGGAAATGAAAGGCATAGGTGCATAATGGCTTGGGAATGCCTTCCCAAGCTTTTACTTTCCCCACAAGTCAAAAACACACTTTCCAAAAATGGGTGACTTCCCAAATTCGAATTTGGCCTCCATACCTTTCCCATCCCAAGGAAATAACATCCCCAACCACTTCTAATGACTGAGCACAAAAGACAAAAAGGGTGGTTGACAACTTTATGGGTTTTCCACTTGACATTTGGATTCCCCCCCATTGGCCCAAGGGTTTGATTATTTCCCCCTCAATATTCCTTGTGAAATCATGCCCCCATCTCTTTAATGTTGTGGCACATAGCTATTTGTGGTATTTTTATTAATTTGCATTTTACATGATGTCTCAAACATATTGTGCTTGGCTAGCACATAAACCAATGGCATCGATTTTAATTGCCAAAACATGAAATACTAAATCCATGGTGGGGCCTTTCCCTTGAGCTCCACACCATGATTTATTAACACTATTTACATCATATGTAATTCAATACCATGGGGTCAAAACTAGGGTGTTACAATTCCATTCCAAAGGCATCGAGACACATACATTTTTTTCAAACCCAGATAACAAAATTGTCATCCTTAATCATAGGCCAATGAGACCATGTGTGGTTGGTCTCATGAGACCATGTGTGGTTGGCGGAGGAAACCTTCTTATCCTTGGATGGATAAAATATTTCTTAAGGCCCAAGGTTCAGGTTTCTTCCACTGACTATGTTCAAGTTGGTCTCATGAGACCATGTGTGGTTGGCGGAGGAAACCTTCTTATCCTTGGATGGATAAAATATTTCTTAAGGCCCAAGGTTCAGGTTTCTTCCACTGACTATGTTCAAGACCTCAAGGCCCCAAGACCTAGATACAAAGCTTAATGGATACCCTTGCAAAGTCATGCATGGTTCTTGGAGGAATTTCTGATGGATCTAGATTCCTCAATGGTTTATTTATGACCAAAGGGACTGTATTATTTTCTACATAATCATTCCCAAGGTCCTAATCCACCTACATACTTCTCAAAACCACATAATGGTGTTAATATCCTCAACCATATTACAATGAAACCCTCAAGAGGTCATGTGTAAATGGTTGAGGTGATTTTTCTAGCCTTGGATGGCTATAAGATTCCTTTAGGGCCAGATGTTCAAGTCTCCTCCCTTAACCATGTCCAAGTCCCTAAGACATGGATACATGGTGGCATGGATATCCATGCAAGGTCATGGATGGTGCTCTATGAATTTCCATCGCTCTAGGTTCCCCAATTATTTATTTAGGGATAAATACATGGTTAATTTCCCTAACACATCTTTTGTAAGGCCCTGATACATGTAGATACTACTCAAAACATCTTTTGTATAGGCCAATGATACCCTCAAGAGGCCATGTGTTTTTAGTGGAGGAAATCTTCTTATACTTATATGGATAGGAGAGTCATTTAGAGATCAAGATTGAGGTCACCTCCACTAACCATGTGCAAGGCCACAATACCTATATACCTAGTTCCATATATATCCCTCTGAAGTAATCAATGGTGCTTTTAGGTAGTGTTCATGGCTCTAGATTCCTCAACAATTTATTTAAGGAAAAAAACATGGTCTTCTTCCATGGAACATAATTCCCAAGGGATTAATACATGTACATACTACTTAACACCACACAACGGTAACAACATCCTCAATTATAGGGCAATTATAGAAATTAAGAGGTTGTGTGTGGTTGGTGGAGGAAAAATTCTTACCCCTAGATGGACACATGATTCCCTTAGGGAAAAGGCTCAGGTATCCTCAAATAACCATGTCAAATGACCGATGGGCACAATACTTAGATACATAGTACAATGGATACCTCTATGAAGTCATGCATGGTTCTTTAAGGAATTACAATTCAATGATTATCACCATGTCCATGTTCAGGCCCTAGTACCCAAACCTAGTGCTAAAAAACTCCTAATTGCACACATATCTCAATTTGAGGGAAAATATACCATCTGAAGGTATTATAAATTGAGACATTAGTATTGGCCTTGCATTCCTAGAGCTTCCTTTAGGGGATAAGGCTTGTATTTCCTCCTTTCACATTAATTCTAAGATGGCTAAAATTGTATCCAATTCTCAAAACCTCCTAAAGGTGATGACATCCTCTCTTTGAGGCCAAGTATATCATAGGCCAATGATGTGTGTTTATTTAAAGTATTGTTCATGGCTCTGGATACCTTAAAGCATCTTGTAGGCCATAAGGCATAGGATTCCTTCCCTAATTATGTCTAGAGCCTCAATACCCCTAACTATTATTCAAAAACATCTAATGACATGGACATGCCTAGTCAAACACTAAAGATACTCTCAAGAATCCATGTGTGTTTATTCAAGTTGTTCTTCTTGGCCATGGATTCTTAAAAGGTTTTTTCAAGGATTAAGGACCAATTTTTCTCCCTCAAGCATGTCTAGTCCACCCAATACCCATACCAGGTTCTCACAAAATTCTAATGGCACTAATATCCCCACTTATATGAATAATGTTCTCTTGGGAGGTCATGTGTGGTGGTTGTAGGCATTGTTCTTTGCCAAAAATACCTAAAATATCCTTTAGGACTTAAGTCTCACACTCCCCAACTATGTCCAAGGTGTTGACACCTATAATTAGTATTAAAATTCTCTTTTCTTCACAAAAACCCCACTTATGGGCCAAAGATACCGTGGAAAGGTATATTGTAATTGTTCAACATGTCATTCTTGGCTATAGATACCTAGAAGCTTCTTTTAGGTTCTAATTCCTAGTTTCCATTCCTTAACCATGTCTAAGGCCCCAAGACCCATACCTAATGCTCAAAAACTACTTAATAGTGCCCATATTTCGACTATAAGGACAAATATCCCCTTGAGAGGTTAACTTTGGTGGTTGGAGACATCATTGTTAGACCTTTAGGCCTAAAATTTTCCTATATATCTCAATGCATGAGCTTCCTACACCAACCATGTTTAATACCTCAACACCCAAACCTAGTGCTCAAAAACACCTAATGGTTCCCATATCTTCACTTGGTGGCAAGGCATACCCTTAGGAGNGCATGAACTTCCTACACCAACCATGTTTAATACCTCAACACCCAAACCTAGTGCTCAAAAACACCTAATGGTTCCCATATCTTCACTTGGTGGCAAGGCATACCCTTAGGAGATTAAGTGTGATGTTTCAACTTGATGTTGTTGGCCCTACCTATCCATATCACAACTTGGATAAAAACAACGCTCTTAGGAGATGGAGTGCGATGGTTCAAGGCACTATAGTTCTTGAAGTAGGCTAGCTAAAACATTGTTTTAGATACTAAGTCTTAGGTTCCTCTCTTATCCATGGCTATGGTCCCATGACCCATCCTTGGTGCTAAAAATCTTCTAATGGTCCCATATTACAACCTAGATGCCAAATATCTTGCATAGAGGTCGTTTGTGGTGGGTTAAGGGTTTATTCATGGCCCTTGAGTTTCAAAGGCTACATGTTAGGACTAAGACTAATGTTTAATCACTCTATCTTGGTTTAGGCCTTAATACATACACATCGTCTCAAAATACCACAACAGTTACAATATTCTTTATTGAAGGGGAAGGATCCCCTTGAGAGGCCATGCGTGTTTATCCAAGGCATTGTTATTAACATTGGAAGAAAAAAATATCCCTTTAGGGTTTAAGGCCTAGGTTTCCCCCATCCAACATGTTGAAGTCCTTGTGAACAATACCTTGTGCTCAAAAATTCAAAATGGTGTCCACGTCACCATTTTGAGGTTAAATAAATATCCCACTGAGAGGTCATTTGTTTTATCCCAAGGAATCATTCTTGGGACTATATTCCATTAATATGCATTTAATGGATTAGTACTAGGCATCGGCTACCAACCATGTCCAAGGCCCTGAGACACATACTTGAGCCAAGTATATACTCAACATGTTAATCTGTGGTTGATCAAGGAATTGTACTTTAAACTAAATGCATATAACTTTACATTACAAAATAAGGCCTATCTTTCGTTCTTCAATCATGTTCAAGGCATAGAGACTCATACCTAGTATCCAAAATTTTCTAATGGAACTTGTATTGCCACTTGAAGGCAAGGATGACCTTGAGAGGTATGAGGTGGTGGTTTGAGGCATTGTTGATGTCCAAGAGTGCATATAATATTCATTTGGAATCATATCCCTGCATTTCCTCCCCCAATCATGTCAAATTACTTGAAATCCATACCTACTACTCAAAATATTCCAAGGACTCCCTTAGCCCCTCTAAAAATAAAATGAAACCCTTAAGACATGCTATGTTATTTCTTTAGTTGTTTCTCTTAGCCTTAGATAATTAACAACTTCCTTTATTTTCTAAGTTTTAGGTTTTCTCCCCCAACCTTTTCTCTCAGCTCCAAGACCCATAAATAATGTTGAATAACTTCTTAATGTGATCGACATCCCACTATTAGGTGTAGGGTATACTTCAGAGGCTATTTGTGGTGGGTTGAGGTGTTGTTCTTTTCCCTGTATGCATAAAAGTTTCTTTTAGAGTGTAAATCCAATATTTTATGTGTAGGTCATGTTCATAATCCTAAGACCCATATCTATTATTCAAATTCTTCTAATGTAATTAATATCCCTACTAACAGGTGAAAGATTCTTTCATGGAGGTCATGTGTGGTGATTCAAGTGACTAATATGGGCCTTGTGAGTATATAATGTACCTTTAGGGCCTAAGGCCTAATTTTCCTACATTTACCATGTCAACGGCATCAAGACCCATGTTTATTGCTCAGTTACTCCGAATGGTATTGGTATCTCAACTCATACATCAACGATACCCTCAAAAGGTATTGTATAGTCATTTGAAGTATATTTCTTGACCATAGATTCCTAGATAGTTCCTTTAGTATCTAAAGTTCAAGTTTCCCCTTGTCCATATCTAGGACCCACAAACCCATACCAAGTCCTTAAATCCTTGCAAATTCCACCTATATCCTTATTCTAAGTCCAAGGATCCACTTGAGAAGTCATTCCTTGTGGTTGGAGGTGTCTACATCTCTCTTAGCCTTGAATCCCTAAAAGCATAATTTAGTGCCTAAGGCTTGGTTTCCTCCCTTAACCATGTAACTTACTCCTAGTCCATCTGTACTTATCAAAATTTCATAATAGTATTGATATAGACACACATAGGTTAATGATACCCTCACATATCTATGTATAGTGGTTTGAGGTGCTTTTATTAGCCATATATATTTAGTTTAGATTCCTATAAGACTTAAGGAAGAAGCTTCCTTCCTCAACCATGTCTAGGGCCCGAAAACCATACATAATGCTCAAATATTCCTATTGGAACTAATACCCATCAAACAATTTGATAATTAATTATTACTTTTAATAAAATAGTATCATTCAAACAATCAAATTTCAATTCAAAACACTTTTATCACCATCTTTATCAAAACACTTTTATTAAAACACTTGTTGTGCTAAAGATGGACTCAAACTAGTGATTAAAACCTAAGAATGATACTAATGTCCAACAAATTTAATAAGCTTAACATTACAAAAAATCAATTGAATAATCAAATTTTAGTTTAAATACTTTTTATTGCTACTTTATAACATTAATAGCTAAATAATGTTTATTTTTAGTGTTTGTCCATATAAAGAGTATGTAGTATTTATTTTTTAAATAGTACTAAAAATGAACAATTTAATAGAAATAAATCACATGATTTTTTTTTGTTTAAATAATGTAAAACTAAGAAATAAAATTTGTGGCATAAAAAATCATTATTGATTTTTTTTTAATGAAAAAATTATAAATAATTAAATTAATTTATTTACAAAATAATTATTGAAAATCTTTATAAATAAATTCTACATGTAATAATTATTAGCACCACTTTATGGTACTTGCCAACATGACATTTCTTTTGGTAAAAATATAATTTCCTATAAACATTAACATCATTTTAATACTACAAAATATATGTGGTGCTAATACCACAACTTAACACCACAAAATTGTAAGTGGTGCTAATAGCACCACTTTAACACCATAAATTATAAATAATGCCAAGTTGTGGTACTAAAAGATTGATTTTCTTGTTAGGTGTATTAACACCTTCACCACGTTGTGGAAGCATAACGGACAGCTTGGCCGTAATTATATGCCGTAGCAGGTTATCCGCTAAACGGAGCAATAACATTCAGACAATTAACACTCATTAACACATCATGTTGTAACACTCACTCATTAACGAGATGTTAATATAGTTCCTGAGCTTATCTTCAACCGTTAATGGAAGGATGTTAGCATAGTTCTTGAGCTTATTTTGATTGTTGATTTCCACCATCCAACTTGAAGGAGCACTGTTTCTTGATGAAAGAGCGAATCAACAATGAAGGATAATAATTTTTGCTCGATTGATATGTATAAATGCATTGATATGTATAAATGGAAGCACTAATAAATGGACAGAGTAAGGATTTTTGCAGAATAATAACTAAGGATCTTTGCAGAATAATAAAATAATGGATCAGGATTGTTCCTCTCGTAAGGCTGATTAAAAGATCCCCCTTCCCATCCAACGCCCTAATAAATGGACAGAGTAAGGATGTTTGCAGAATAATAACTAAGGATTTTTGCAGAATAATAAAATAATGGATCAGGATTGTTCCTCTCATAAGGCTGATTAAAAGATCCCACTTCCCATCCAACGCCCTTGCAAAATTGAAATAGGACGCCTATCAGCCTAATTACATCATTGCAATTTTTTGATAGTTCTTTATCCTACGCTTAGTCCATTTAGAATCACTTTCTCACAACACACCTTATCATCAAATTCCAATAATGAATACAAGTGCATGAGATACAAGTACATGTAAGCAATGGAAGTTGAGCTATATGGCGGGTGCATTAACAGTGTAATGAAATCATGCGTTTCAGTTCTTTGAAATGAGCTACATTGCATGGAATTCGTAGACCACCCTTTTGGGCGAATCCGTACTCTTCCTCTGCGGCCTCTAGTAGAGGAGTGAAGCACGGATGATGCAAAGCTTCTATTGCTATTATGAAGCGCTCCTCTTCTTTTCCTACGTAAACAATCAAGCATCCTCTGGGAGGACCTGCATTTCTGAGGCCGGTAATGCTCCCCTTCATCTTCCATTTTGACTTCTGCGCAATCGAAGGCTCGTATTCCATATTGCTCGCAAGAAAACAAATTTGTTTACTCTCTGAAACTAAGGAAACAGAGAAAGCTTAACAAAGTTGCTGGATCGCTTCACAAAGTTGCTGTTGGGCAAGTATTTCGTATTACAATCCATTTATAACCTAATGCCATGCTGCAGACTCACTGAGTGAAGCATTGAATGATTTAACTAATAAAATTGCAGATAAAAGAAATTACGAACGCGGGGCCACTTTGTCGGGATCAAAATATCTAAACGCGGACAAGCCCGTAATGCCCGCTGCGGTGGATTTCGTGTGTAGTTGAGTCGGTAATAACGACAGCTCGAACAGAATATGACAAAGGAGCTCAGAGCAGCCATGGTGGGAGGCTGGGAGCTATTCAAATTTGCCATAGATTTGACAATTCGAGATGAAAATATATACGAAAATATTGGCTTCTGTCTTATGTCGTACCCATCACGCGTACATGTTAATCGTTTGGTACTCTCTCTCGAGTCTCCATAATCTCATAGGCTCAGGCCGCTCAGCACATGGAGATTAGCAGAGGGCGGCCGGAGCACAGTTTTGATGACGTAATCCATGTTGATGTGGTCTTTTTTTCGCACATGAGTTTTAAAAAGCTCAACCGTCATTGTTATGCAGTACAGTACTTTAATCAAATCAAATTCAAATAATAGTGGCTGAAGTGATTAATTTTATTGGCTAACAGTACTATATATTTAACGACAGTTTGCAGGATTTTCGCTACTAGCTAGAGTTGTTCTTCATTTCGAAGCAAGGAAGTGATGATTACGGCTCAGCTCGCTTGAAGGGGGCATTTTCTTATCATGTGCTGAGGCTTTCAGTTGCTACAGGGCAAAGACCAAGTAGCAGTGCAAGGATGAATTAATGCTGTTGTACCGTATAGAAAAATATGACTGTAAATTGGTGGCTGAAGCTTGCTGGACAGGTTTTGCTGCCCAGCAGTTAGTTGGATTTTAAACTTTAATGAGACAGTAACTATGTAACATGCCCAACAGTCTACAGTTTTTCTACAATTTCATTAAAGCCTGGGCAACAGACTGATTAAAATACACAACACGTTATCCAATAAAGTTGCGTTTGTGCCCTATATACATATATACATTGTCCGTGCATTAAAGGTGTTCATTGTTATCTTTTATATTAGAACACATTAGTTAATCAATTATACACGTGCATTTAAACTTTTCACATTCAACCATGCATTTCTAAGTGCTTATTGTTGGCCTTTTTGGCATTACTCGTTAAGATTGGGTAAAATGTGTTTCCCTTTTAAGAGGAAAAAAATTCTAACTTAGTGGTTTGATTAATGTTATTATGAAATTTATTTCGCTGTAAATTCTAATTTAGTGGTTTGTGTTAGGTAGGTTTGATTTCTTTGGAAACTAAAATGTTTCATGTTTTTTGAGCTCATAGTATTTGGTAGTATTTGGTAGCCCATTGTATTGATTCATTGTATTGCATGTAAAGAAGATGTGTCTAAGGAGGTCTATGTTTCTTTGTTTAATGATTATGTTTATTATGTACTTCTAACCATAACAATTTGATTAAGCTTATTTTATTTGGAAATATCAAACAAAAGTTAGCCTCAACACAACTACATAATCAAATGTGGTTTGACCAAAGATTCACTATGGTCGACAAAGATTAACATTGGTGCCACAAATGTCTCAAATAACATTCATTTGATGTGAGAAGAGGTCTACTATGAATTGATTTGTGGCCATTCACCAAAGTCACCTTCTACCAACTATTGGAAAAATTTTGCAAACAACACAAAAAGTGATATTCAAACTCAGCCAATAATTCGATTTCAACTCATCATGAACAACACAACATGATCTATCTTAGTGCTTTACATAGACCCATCTTTCTCTAATGAACAATATTTCTCAAATATTTTGCATTTGAGTTCTCCAATGAGGATACTCATGGACTTCCTGGATATTGCTTCTCTTAATAGCTAATGGATTCGATGAGGAAAGTGGATCCATATTTGTTCATGAATAGCATGGCTATTATCTGATGGATTCATGGAAAACTACCATAGATTTCAAAACTACTATATGAAAAACAATGTTAAATAGAACACAAATAGCATGTGCTTAGAATGCAAATCGAAATTACTAAATCTACCTCAATACCAGATTGCAACAAATTGAAATTCACAAACATAGATAACATATATCCTTACTCGGTTGTTGGCTCACATTCACTACCGATCAATCTCATGTTTTCAAATCCTTCACAAAACACTATGATGGAGGCCAAGACTATCAAGCCCTTAAGATCTATAAGAATATAATACCATGTTAAAACATGCATGAGTAACCAAGTGACGAAAATATCCCATTATCCAAATTCACACCAATACTATCAATATATACTACAATGGTGATTTTCCCTAATATAGAGATTTGCTCTAGATCCTAACACCTTGCATGGTGAATAGGCTAGAAAATCTTAACCAAATCTCTTATCCATCATTTATGATAAACCACTATTATCATAAATGATAAATACAAGTAATGCTGATAATTAAAAATTGAGATTCATAAAGTAAGGCATATATGTTAACAAAAAACTATTCACATATATTTTAGAAACGATGATAAAAGTCATAGCTTGACCTCATTATTGAGAACTTAGCTTATAGATTTTGGTCAATGTTAAGACTATTTAGATCATTGGGTTTACGGAAATGAACAAAGCATTGGATTTAAGAAAAAACTTATAAGAATATAACTATATCTTACCCAAAAGTTCATCTTCAATTTGGAGGGGAACACTTACCCCATTCCAAAAAGAATAAGTTGATGGAGGTGAAGGCACTCTCTTCTCACTTCTTAACTCCTTCCTACCTCTTAAATCCAAAACACCAAATATTAATTATTGTTTATATAAGTGTCAATATTACAATCTAACTAATTTAGAATCATACCTACTAGTTCAAAGAATAGGATTACTATCAACATCATAAAAATCATAACTTTAAAGCATAGAATGTGAATACTACCATGGTACATTCTACACAATATCACCTACTAAAAGTAACATCTATCCTTCATATATTAAAGAAAATTTACTTTTAATATTGGTGTTTATTAGGCTAAGTTGCTAGTAGGTGGTAATCTGTACAATTTTAACTTTTATAATTATATTAAAGCTTGTCTTTCATTAGTGAAAAATAACACTAATAATGACATATGCTTTTTAATATAATCTTTTTTAACCCTTACATACTTTTTAAACCCAAAACATTTAATATTAATTATTTTTTATATATGTGTCATTAAAATAGTCTAACTAATTTAGTTTTATAAAAATCATACCTTCTAGTTCAAAGAATAGGATTATTATCAACTTCATAAAAAGCATGAGTGTAGAGCAAAGAGTGTAAATACTACGAAGGCACATTCTACAAAATACCGCTTACTAAAAGTAACATCTATATTTCATTTATTAAAGAAAATACACTTTCAACATTGGTGTTTAGTAGGTAGTAATTTGTAAAATTTTAATTTTTACAACCACATTAAAAGCTTTTCTTTCATTAGTGTAAAATAACACTAATATTGATATATGCTTTTTAATATAATATTTTCTTTCATTAATGTAAAATAACACTAATAGTGACAAATGCTTTTTAATATAATTTTTTTTTTATGTTTGACATCGTTGTTAGTCGCTTACAATTTGTATAATTTCAAAATTTTTACTCATAACCTAAATGTACAACAAAAATAAACAATATTACATTTGAAATGCATATTTATTTTTAATATAATGTTACTTAATTTTGGTTTCTATTAAATTTTACAGAATTTAAGCTTATTCAAACAACCCAAATACTCAATAAAATTATAAAACCAAAAAACAACAAACCAAAATAATGAATAAAATTATAAAACCAAAAAACAACGAACCAAAATAATTTTTCAACACAATATATCCTACATAAGAAGCAAATTGGCTTTAAAACCCATTCGTATCTCCTCATGTTCAAACCATATCTAATTCCAAACAAAAACAATAACCCACTAAGATTATAGAGCATGCTAATGCAATAGCACTTGGGCTGAAATAATGATGGAATGAAGGTCGAGAATGATTAGTGATAATTAATGACTTAATAAACATTTATGTTTTCAACAAACGATTTTATTTTTTTTGGCAGGGCATACTGTAACAATACTAAACAATTAATAAAACATAAAAATGATATCGGTCATCACAAGGAACTAGGTTCGAATTAATGAAGAAGGACAACTATTTTTCATGCATATTCATTATCTGAAATTTTGTGCAAAGAAGGTTGCAACATTACTAGAGCCTTAGTAAATCATAGAAAATTTCTTATCAGAAAGGAACAAGAATTTCAATTAATGAAGCTAAAAACAACTATGAGGTCAATTAATCCTCCTTTTAATGCAAATTCATGGATCTTGTATGTTGAAGGATTTTATATCACATCCATTAATACATAACACATTCAAGAGTGCCTCCTCAAATCAATCGACTTAGTTAAATCATTGTTGGACTTCCAATTCAAAACTATTCTTGATCAAACCTTCAATTTAGTTGAGATATGCCGGTCCTAATTCATGAATAACAATCTTTTTGTAAACTATTATATGAAAGTAATGTGCTAATGTTTTTTACTTTCTAAAGATGGAAAAACATATCATGATAAGTTGGAAGGAGCAAGTACCTATTATTGTGATCAATAATTGAAGGAAGAAGGGGTCACTGTAAAAACTCTGTAGGACTTTGTTAAGTTTTCTATGCTATAATAGCTTAAGTCCTAACTTGATAAGAATTTAATACATTTTCACAATAAAAACATAAAGAGGATCACTAAAAGAAACACAATCACAAGGTACACAACAATTTACCCTAGGAAAGCATGAAGGGAAACCCCCCCAAAAAAACTTCCTCAATATAGTTTACCAGCATGAAATGACCAAAGACCAAGCTCTCATCAAGTGAGAGACCAAACCCCAAGCATAAGAGCCAAAACACCAAATACACTAGTCTTCCTCCTTCTTTGACCCTCCTTATTTCTCTCTTGCACAATACAAGTGTGAGTGAGTGTGTATAAATGAGAGAGGGAGCCTCCCTATTTATACTAATCTTCCAAACTGACATTTTCCCTAACTGGGCCAACCTACGTAGAAAATATCACAATAATGAATATTATTCTTTTCTGGGTGCTGTTGACCCGACTTACAACGGAGGGTTTACCTCATGACTTTTACATGACCTTTTACATCGGTAACATCTCCCGAATGAGGAATAATAATAATGTAAAGTACAAGTAGAATATTCTTCGAATTTACATTCTTTCAACACCCCCCTTAACAAGAAGGGTATTCTACTGACAACAACAACAATTAGTGTGGCTCTACACACCGTCATCGGAAGGAGAGAGGTGGCATCATCTTTTGGAACAATGTCTAGTAAATTTATAGATCATCAGAAGTTTTGAATAGCATCAGCATCTTCAACATGGAGCTTGAAATATGAGCATCACCATTTGCAACATGGAACTGGAACATCATCAGTAGTATGGAGCTAGATAATCATCATCATATGCAACATGGAGCTGGAGTATGAACAGTTGCTGCATGGAAATGGATCATCACCTACAACATGGAGCTGGAGCATCATCATCTGCAACATGTAATTGGATCAGTACCTACATCATGGAGATGGAGAATCATCATCATCTACATCAACATAGAACTGTTGGAACAACATCATCATCATATTAAGTACAGAGTTGAAGTATCAACATCTTCAATATAAAAAATGATACATCGCTAATAATGAAAACACAAGGTTGGCTCATCAGCATAAAGTTAGAATAACAATGATGACAACACGAGGCTGTCTCATCAACATAAAGTTGGAATAACAACAACGAAAACACAAGGACAACTCATCAACATAAAGTTGGAATAACAACAACGAAAACACAAGGATGACTCATCAACATAAAGTTGGAATAACAAGAACAACGTGTGACAAGTATACCAACATCATCAACAACAACGAACATGATCCTTCCTTTCAGAATTATGAGATCACATACAACACATATGTGGTACTCAAACAATCCTTCCTTTCGTAATTTCGGGATCAAGTTTTTGTGGAGCTACCGATATTGATCACACTTACATATGTGGTACTTAGACGATCCTTCCTCGTTTGGGATTACTAGATCAAGTCTTTATGGAGGTACCAATATTGATCATACATACATCTGTGGCACTTAGACGATCCTTCCTCATTTGGGATTACTGGATCAAGTCTTCACGGAGCTACCAATACTGATAAAAAATAACACATACATACACATGATGATCCTTCCTTTCATAATTATGAGATCAAGTCAATCACTAACATCCTATATGATCCTTCCTTTTAGAATTACGGGATCAATTCCACCACTAACATCCTTGACGATCCTTCCTTTCGGAATTATGGGATCAAGTCCATCACTAAAAAAACGGACGATCCTTCCTTTTGGAATTATGGGATAAAGTCCACCACTAACATCCTGGACGATCCTTCCTTTTAGAATTATGGGATCAATTCCACCACTAACATCCTGGATGATCCTTCCTTTCGAAATTACGGGATGAATTCCACCACTCACATTCTGGACGATCCTTCTTTTCAGAATTACGGGATCAAGTATACTATTAACATTCTGGATGATCCTTCCTTTCGGAATTACGGGGTCAATTCCACTACTAACATTCTAGATGATCCTTACTTTTGGAATTAAGGGATCAAGTCCACTACCAACATTCTAGATGATCCTTCCTTTCAGAATTACGAGGTCAATTCCACTACTAACATTCTAGAGGATCCTTCCTTTTAGAATTATGGGATCAAGTCTAAGGACGATTAGTCCCAACATCTTGGATGATAATTCCTTTTGGAATCACGGGATCATCAATATCAACAATTAAGACGATCCTTCCTTTTGGAATTACAGGATCGAGTCTAAGGATGATTAGTCCCAACATCTTAGGAGATCCTTCCTTTTGGAATTACAGGATCAAGTCCACTCTCATCAAAATTTAATATGATCCTTCCTTTCAGAATTACGGGATCACATATAAGGACGATTAGTCCCAACATCTTGGACGATCCTTCACTTCAAAATTATGGGATCAAGTCCACTCACATCAACATCTAAGACGATCCTTCCTTTCGAAATTATGGGATCAAGTCTAAGGATGATTAGTCCCAACATATACATCTTGGACGATCCTTTCTTTCATAGTTACAGGATCAAGTCCATCAAGATCAACATTTCAGACGATCCTTCCTTTTGAAATTATGGGATCAAGTCTAAGGATGATAAATCCCAATTGAGCTACCTGTTGTGATCGGGATTCCATAGTATCAATACTACTCCCCCTTTCAAGGGAAGTCCTTACACAAAACACCAAGCTTGACTTGAAAGTGTTCAAACTTCACACAAGACAAAGGATTAGTCGACACATCTGCAACCTACTCATATGTGCTCACATATTGGAGCTTTATAGCTCCCTTTTACACCATGCCACAAATGTAGAAGTACCATATTTCTATGTGCTTCATCTTATCATGGAACACAGGGTTCTTTGTCATCTTCATGCATATTTTTAGTTATCACATAGAATCACGACGGTATCCATCTTTAGATCGGATAGATCTGATAACAACTTTCGAATCCATATGGATTCACAAATGGTGGAACAAGCTGTAATATATTCTGCTTTTGTAGTGTTGAGAGAAATATTGGAATGCTTCCTGCTTAGCCATGAGATCATGGCTGACCACAGACTGAAACATCCTTCTAAAGTGTGCTTTATATCCGAGACACTTCCTGACCAATCTGAATCTGTATAACCATACAGTCTGAAGTCATGATCTCTACTATAAATGAGGCCATATTCTATCATACATTTTAGGTACCTCATCACATGATTTGCAACTAACATGTGAACATGTCTGGGATCAACTAGATACTAACTCAAGGTGTTCACAACAAAGTATATATTTGGCCGGATATTCGTCATATAAAACAATGAACCAATGATCTGTCTGTATAGTGTCACACCCACTAATTCTGACAAAGGATCAGCCAACAACTTCAAGTGTGTATCAATGGGTGTGGCCATGGCTTTACATTCCAACATGTCAAACCTTTTCAGGATTTCCACTGAATACTTCCCTTAGTTAAGGAATATGACTTTTGGGCTCTGTCATACTTCAATACCTAGAAAATAATGCATTAAGCCAAGGTATTTCATCTCTAATTCTGTAGTGAGCTTCTTCTTACACTCTGAGATTTACTTCTCATTACCTGTCAGGAATAAATCATCCACATATAGAAAGAATATGAGAGGTTCATCATCCATAACCTTGAAGTAAATTTTAGGATCAACCTTACTTTTGGTGAATCCCAAGCTTGTCAAAAAAACCATCGATTCTTCCATACCAAGCTCTTGGATCTTGCTTCAATATATACAAAGCCTTCTTCAATTTACATACATGTGTCCTTATATATTTGAATTCAAAACCTTCTGGATGTTCTATATACACTTCTTCTTCAATAACACAATTTAGGAAGGTTGTTTTCACATCCATATGGTGTAACTTCCATTCTGTCTTGGCTTCAAGTGCCATGATGGTTATGATAGAAGTGTGCCATTCTACAGGAGAAAATGTCTCTTCATAATCGATTCCTTCCTTTTGAGAGAATCCATGGGCCACAAATCTAGCTTTGTACTTCTCTATACTTCCGTTGCCTATATGTTTTATCTTGTAGATCCATTTGGAAGATACCACACTTTTACCTTCTGGTTTGGGAACTACTTCCCACACATCATTCTTCATTATGGATTGGTATTCTTCCATCATGGATTCTACCCATTCTCTATTTTGAACCTTTGATTCAAAACAAGTATGTTCTTTTTCTACAATATCACACATCGAATCCACATAACTAGGAAATGGCTTTGGCTTCTTGCTCTACCTTGTGGAGCCTTCTGGAGCAACATACCTTCTACTTCTTGAATAATCTCACTATCCCAAGATGGATTTTTTTTGTGGGAGATATTCATGTGGGGATATTCTTGGGGCTCCATTATATTATGTTCTTCCATAATCTCATCATCATGAGAAGGTGCTACTTCCTTCCTCGGTTCTTCAACTCTGGGAGCTACAACCTCTTCATATGTTTCTTCAGGTTGGCACTTTCTCTATATCTTCATCAAAGTTGCATTCTTAATGATCAATCCTTAGGTTTGGTAGACCTATGACTACCTTTCTCACATGTGGTATGGATTTTATATTTTTATGTGATAATTCCTTCTATGGACTTGTAGTATGATGAATCAAGGTTGCTTCTGAGTGACCTTTTAGTTTATACATGCCACCCTCTAGTGACAGATACATCTTCTAGAGAACAAATTTTTCAACTTATTCTTTTTCTAACTTCCTAGAAGGTTCTTCTTCTTTTTCTACTAAGTTAACATGATGTATTTTTTTATTCTTCCTCTTATATTCTTCTTTCTTTGTTGGAAAAATTCTGTCAATTTGTCCTATCTTATCGCAATGGTAACATAGATAAGAGGATAAACCTTTATGCTTGTAACATCCCTTTTTATTCTTTGAAACTTCTTAGGAGGGTAAGACCCCTTATGAATTTCCTTCTTGAAATCATGTTTTACTTTTCTTCTTCTGGTATTAGTAGGTAGAGCATGGTCATTATCTCTAAGTAGTGCTTCTCAGTTAGATACTCTAGATTCATCTTGAACACATTCTTACCATATTCCATCAAATTTTATGCTTTCCTTCCTTGCACAGATTGTATGGATGAAGGAGTCCCATGGTCTAGTAAGACCATCGAGAGAGTTCATTACTAGTTCAATTTCATCGTTCTTGTCTTCAATTTCTTCTAGTTGTTCTTTGTTCTTTTTAGTTGGGCTCTCAAGTTCATCTTTCAGTTGATGTTTATTCCTTCATACATTCCTTATAGGGAATCAAACATCTCCTTACGTGTATCCTTAGAGGATACTTGAGGAATCAAGTGATCCTTGATAGAATCAGCTATGATCCTCTTGGCTCTAATCATGTCTTTCTTGTACTTTCCTTTGCTTCATCTTCTTCGGACTTCAGCACAATTTCCTTGATAAAAATTGCAAGATAATTCTCTTATAGAATGAGTCCTATTTTGTATTTCCAAGCATGAAAGTTTTTTATTCCTTCCAACTTGTCATCAAGCTTAGTGCTTGGAGACATCTTGTCCTAGAGATTAGAGAATGGAAAAATTGAAAATTTCTCATAAATGAAAACTGTACTCACCAAAAGACATGCTTGATTGAGGCGAGTATCATGGTACAGTCAATTTCTGAAGAATACAAATTCTAACCCTTGAAACTGGACTTGCACGATTCTGGACTGCAATTTCTAGTTTTTTGGTTTTCGAGTTCTAAGACAAACTAGGGATTGACTTTTTGAAGGATCTTCGCACTAAAAAAATTTGATCTTGGTGCCAAAAAATGTGCCTAGGAGGGACGCAGTTCCCTATGCACTTGCACTAAAATAATTCACTTTATTATAAACCCTAATTTCGTTGTCGACAGAAGGAGAGAGAGATTTACCTCATGAAAGATCCTCTTTGAGACTAGCTCTGATATCATGTTAAGTTTTATATGCTGCAATATATTAAGTCCTAACTTGATAATCATTTAGTACATTTTAACAATAAAACCATACAGAGGATCACTGAAAGAAACACAATCACAAGGTACACAACAATTCACCTTGGGAAAAATGTAGCTCAAACTTCCTCAATATATATTAGCAATATGCAATGACCAAAGACCAAGGTCTCATCAAGTGAGAGACCAAACCAAAAGCATAAGAGAAAAAACACCAAAGACACTAGTCCTCCTCCTTCTCTGTCTCTCTTTCTTTCTCTCTCTTATGCAATACCGGTGAGTGAGTGTGTATAAATGAGGGAGGGTGCCTCCCTATTTATACTAATATTCCCAATTGACATTTTCCCTAACTGGTCTGACCTATCTAACTGACAGGGCTGACCTACCTAGGAAATCTCACAACAATGATTATATTATTCTTTTCTGAGTGATATTGACCCAAATTACAACGAAGGGTTTAACTCATGAATTTTACATGACCTTTTACACCGGTCACATCTCCCGAAGGAGAAATAATAATAATGTAAAGTGCAAGTAGAATATTCTTCAAATTTACATACTTTCAACAAATTTCTGTAAAAACCCTAGGTGCACACATTGTTCTCCACTATGCCCCCCATAGAGTTTGATATAGGAGGGATTGAATCACAAGAGGAAATAGTTTTTTTTCTCATTGGTTGAAGGTATGAAACCTTCTCACCTTAGATTCTAGTAGACATCGAAGTTTGTCAAGTTAGGTGTTATTTAAAACTTCAAGTTTCTCTCTGAAATGGTTCATAAAGTGATTTCCCTCATCGAGAGATGCCTCATAGATTTGTTTATTTGGATTTTTGTAAGAACTATAATCTTTTGATTTCACAGGATTTGCAATTCCAATTTTGTGGAAGAGGGTACATACCATATCTTTATTTTTGAGAAGAAGGATACCATGACCTCAACTTTAGAAGTGGACCATATTTTATGGGGACCAGGGGAATGTATATGAATCGATGGACCTTAGATTTTGTTCTTGAAAATGGTGTCCCTTATGTCGCTTTTTTTTGGGTCAAACTCCCTCATTTTTCTTTACATTGTTGGAGTGACAATTCCATGGAATCCATTGGGAACTTGATAAGGAAATACATAGATAGATATGAGCCAAAGGGTCCTATGTTTTCTTGTGCTCACATTTTTTTGGATGTAGATATGGAAAAAGGGTTACCAGAAGCCATCAATTTACCAATGGATGGATAGACACATCTTCACAAGTTAGATTATGAGAAACTTTCCTTCAAATGCAATGTTTTCCACAAATACACACATTTTGTGAGGAATTTCCCCAAATCTCAAGTGGTTGAAGAAAATCCTAAACAAAATGGAAGCAATTTCGAAAAGGGGGAATACCTCAGAAAGATATAGGTTCTTCTAGGTCCTTCTATCCCCACAGTAGCAAATTGAATTCAGATCCTTTGCTAGGAATGCAAAGCAAGAGAGTCTCCTCATGAATATTATGCAAATTTTGAATCTCAAAATGACATGAATCCTCAAATTGTGAAATATTTATCTTCAGATCAACCAATTTTATAGGATATTGGAATGAAAGACGCTTGGTGCCTTATTTTACCCAAGTTCTTGATGAAGTCACACGAGGGAAGTCTAGAAAACAAGGTCAAAGTGCTAATAATTACATCTCTCAAAGATAGACAAGACAAAGCAAATGTGAAATAATAGAGGAATCAAAAGAGGAACTTACTAACAAAAATAGGATGGGTCATTTGACAAACATGGATAAGAAGAATGAATGGGATGAGAGAGAGAAAAATTATGGGAATACATAGTATCATCCCAAACGTCATGAAAATATATGACTCAAGTCAAATCCCTTGGGAAGAAGAATTGGAGTTTGGCATCCCAAACTTCGTTTCCAAATGAAATCAATCTCTTGGAAGGTTGGAATTGTTGGGGTATGGGAGGGGGGATATCAAAAAAATGAACCAATGAAATATTTTATCAACATGGAAAGGATATCCCTCTTTCTCATTCAAGAGACCAAAATGGTGGAAAAACATTGAGAACCTAATTCCTAAGATATGGAAAATAAGACATGGAAAGGTGGTCAACTCATGAGGTTCATTAGGAGGACTGGATTTTTTTTGGAATGGTAAGAAATGCTCCCTTCTAATTCATATTGTATTATTGGTTGTGGATAGACATTGGAGAGTGGTAAACTAAGAAAAGAAAACAAATTTGCAATGTATATGGGCATGTGCATTATAGAGATAAAATTGAATATTTGAATCACTTGAGATCCCTCCATAATCATTTTTTCTCTTTAGAACATGATTATTGTTGGTGATTTCAATGTTGCGATATCCCCTAAGGAAAGGAAAGGAGGTATTAAAGTTGGGTATCACTTTGGGTAAAATATGGAGGACCTTATCTCTAATTGGGACTTGTTGGATATTGTCCACAAGAAAGGGATCTACACTTCAAATACTCATAGAATTTGCATGGGCCATGAGGTATCTTGTCTCAATAGGTTCCTTATTCACTCCTCCTTTTAAAATGATATATCTCCTGATTAAAAAGCTATTGCATCGATGGCATCAGATCATAGGCTCCTACTATTAGATATTGACTCCCCTAATAAATTTTGTCTCCTCCCATTTAGATTTAATCCCTTTTGGTTAGATGAAGAAGAAGCTCGAGCCATAATAGAGAAAGCATGGGGAAATTATATAAACAAGTCTTTAACCTTTGTATGGGAATACAATCTTAGGCTTGTTAAATGGGTATTGGAGGAGTGGGCTAAGAACTGATTCCAATGGTTGGATCATAAAATCAAAGAGATTAAAAAAGAACTGGGAAAACATCAATTCAATATGTAAAAAAATATATTGAACAAGGGGATATTTATAGAGGAAAATACCTAAATAGGGCTTTGACAACCACTCAAGGATAGGAAGAAGAGTTTTGGTGGTTAAAGTCTCGTAGCTTATGGATAAAATCAGGAGACAACAACACCACTTTTTTTCATAATCAATCGAAATAACTACTACATTTAGACCCCAAATTCAACATTTCCACCCACTTTTGACAAGAAATTCACCTCCTGACATAAAAAAATAAGTCGAATACGAAGAAAAAATAGTCAAAATTTTGTGCTTGGATTTGAAAAACATTGCTTAAGCAAAATTTAAAAAAAAATAAGCTTATGGATTCAAAATGAGGTTGAGAAAGTGGAAATATTAGTTGGAATTTACATTATAGGTTTCTTAAGTGAAGTACGTACTGTATTTTTTTGTTTGTATTTCCCTGCCCTTTTTCGCGCATAGGATTGGAAATCTATTTCGTAAGAAAAACCCACACACGAGATACTATTGTGTGAAAGCATAAAGAAATATCAAATGTTGAAAAATCACTTTATTAACCAATGACAAAGACCAAGAGAAAAATATTTTAGCAAGTTTTCACCTTAATTTATTCTTGCATTTAACATAAGAGCCGAATGTTATCCTCGGGGATATCATAGGAAGAAAACACATGAAAGTTGAGATGTTTATATTGAATATCTAGCGAAATATCGGCCACTGTGGGGAAATATGATAAAAATAACTTATATTTCTTTCCTGACATTCTTATCATTGTCTCTTTCACCTAGGGTTGTTTCAAGTTGAACTTCCATCTGCTAGTAGGACACCTACACAACCTGCTAGTCTTGTTCAATTTTGAAAATACTAGTCTCCACTTTAGTAGTGGATGCATGCATCATATACAAAAGCTACAATGTATACCAATCCTAAACATCAATGGTGGAATAAATAGCCTTAGTTGAAGGATTCAAATTAAGAGGCTCTCCACTGGTGATAGATGGGTCCATCTTATCTGATATTTATAAAGAATGTTTTGGGAAAATAATGATAAATAATTTATCAATGCTCTATTAGCGAGACCTCAACCCTCTCATTGGGGACTAGTATCTATCATTATAGGTGAAAATCCCTTTTAAACTAACAACTCCATTTGGATAGAATTTTTAGAATTCTTCTTCTTTTGGGTTGGTTTCTTAATTCCATTTTCAATAGATTATCCTTTTGATTTGTTTCTAGGACATGATAGTTTCATTCCTTTCAGTATTTGGAATAAAAATGTTTCATGGTTTTTAGTGCTAGATTTTAATTTTTTTACCTCCTCTTTCTTCTACTCATAAGGCACTTCAGTGACAGTCACAAGAAACTCGCATTATGCTGTTGGAAAACACATTCTTATGTGTGAAGGTTTCTCTTCTACAACTTGTGAGAAACATGATAGTTTCTTATTTCAATGGAAGTGGTGCGGTTGTACTGTTTCCTTGATGTTCATAGGGTTTTTTAGTTTTAGAGGTTTGATTATTCTTGTTGTTGTGACAAGTCCTTCCTATTTTTGCTCACAAAGTGGTTGGAAGGTGTTGTTTTCTTACATGAAAAGTAAACTAGAAATTTCATGGGTGTTCCCATGAAGATGGGCAACACTTTTTGGAAACATGTTTTTGAAAGAGGACAACGTTATTATGTTAAAAAAAAACTCAATTGAGATTTTCTTAAGCCCTTGATTGAGCTTTTAAAAACTCGATCAGTGGCTTAAATAAGTGCTTGATTGAGCTATTTTAAAATGATCGATCAATGGTCACTAAAATTCTCGATCGAGTGTTAATATCTCGATTGATCCATTGCATTTCAGAAGCTTGATTGAGCTTAAAATATCATGCAAGGGTTTTAGAAGTATTAATAGATCTTATGTAATAGTTATGCATATAAAATTGCAACATACCACAACTTATTTCACCACGTCTATTGCATAGAAACTCAGCCAAGGAGTAGTAGAGAGGGGTTAGATATAATAGATGAGTGATTGGTGTTTATAGATGTGACTGAAATCATGGAAAATATGGAGAAGTGTCTCTTATAGTGATTTTTCATGATTTCAATAACATGTGTTACTCCAATTACTCCACAATCCATATCCATGCGTATAAAATCTAGAGAAAGTGGATGTCCTAATGCTTGTACCAGGTTCTTCATCAAGGTGTTCACTATTACCCACAAGTATCATTTTATTGTTGAAATTATGTTTTACTAAATTTAATTATCTTATAATTCTATGTTTGATTTTAATCGAATTCAAAGGTCTTGATCCCATGAAGGTTTTAAATATAATAAATGTTAACACAAATTGTTAATTTATAAGTGCATTCACATAGTATCAATGACATATAATACAACACCCCTTTAAAAACTTGGGCTTTCCTAGAGTATCAAAATTTCAGGTGCCTATATTTGTGTGAATATGGGAACCCAAAAAAAATTTAATCAAAGTTTTTACAAGCTTGATTTAGCAAAAATCTCGATCGAGCTTCATTCTAACAACACATAATCTCTCTATCAAAGTGTTTAAAAACATGTGCAAAATATCGATCAATGGTTTTACAGACCTTGATTAAGGGATTTAAAAATAGGATTTTAGCCTCCATTTCTACAAATTTAATTTTACTAGAATCTTTGTCATGCCTAAACCCTGTCTTAGGATGCACGTTAGGTAGCAGGTTTCATACCAATGGATTCTTCAATTAATCGTCTATCCATTGGCATATAATTTACAAGTTTTGGAGGTCATATAATAATTCTTTTTATTTTCTTTTCAAACTTACACTTAAAAACCATGTCCACAACTTTGAATGAATGCAAAGAAAAATTAACAACATAAAAAGTACACAACCAAAAAATATCAAAAAATATATATGCCTCACATCAACGTATCTTCTTCAAGATGGTATATTTTGTTTTTCAGTTTTTGTAATGAGTAAAAAAAAAATACATGCACACACGTGTACAAAATGCGATTAAAATTTTCAATGGCTAGTTTAAAAAATTAATAAAAAATATATTTTTCCAAAATAAATTTAAAAAATATGTGCACCGTGTGTGCGTATGTGTGTGTGTGTGTGTGTGTGT
>LPNX010263381.1:0-42437 GCA_001517045.1 Pseudotsuga menziesii
TTGATGCAGCACCGCAAGCCTATTTGCTACCATTTAGAGACTTTTACTCAAGCAGTGATCAACTACCCCACCTATGACAAAGAGTTGTATGCTTTGGTTCAAAGTGTCAATAAGTGGAAACACTACTTGATGGGTAAGGAGATGATCATCCATACCGATCATCAGCCCTTGCAGTATCTCTAGTCCTAGAATAAGCTCCAGCAATCTCGTCATTTCAGGTGGATGGGATTTCTTCAACAATTCCATCTAGTGATCAAATACAAGAAGGGTATTAGTAACAAAGTGGCAGATATGCTTTCTAGACCTCCTATTGTTGCATCTATTGTTTTGAAAAATGCTTCTTTATCCCATGAAAGTTATATTGAGTAGTATGCTATTGATGATGATTTCAAGGAGATTTATGAGAATCTAACCAATGGCACACAGGTGGAAGACTACTATTTGCAGGGAAAGTTGCTCTATCATTTGGGCAAGCTATGTGTTCCTATCAGTGAAAGAGTCCATGTAATACCAGAAGCTCATACTTCTCTTGTATCAGGGCATTTTGGGGTAGGTAAGACTTTGGCTCATTTGCAAAGACTCATGTATTGGCCTTGCATGAAAGACATTGTAACAAAATATGTAAAGGGGTGTGTGATGTGCTCTACTTGTAAGCCCACTAATAGAAAATTGGGGTTGTACTCACCACTTCCTGTTCCTTCCCATCCTTGGGAAAGCATTTCCATGGATTTTGTGGGGGGTTTGCCTATGTCTAGGAGGGGTCATGACTACTTGTATGTGGTCATGGATAGGTTTAGCAAGATGTGTATTCTTATGCCATGTAAAAAGCAGGTCACTGCAGAGCAGGGTACTTCTCTCTTCTTTCAGCATGTATGGGTTCACTTTGGACTTCCTACGTCCATTATTTCGGATCGGGACTCCCGATTTCTTGGAGAGTTTTGGACAAAGTTATGGTGTATGATGTACACCAAGCTAAAGAGGAGCACCTCTTTCCATCCACAGACTGACGGATAGACAGAGGTAGTCAACAGGACAGTTGTCCATTTGCTTCAAGGCTATTACAACAAGCATCCTAAGTTATGGGATGAACAGATCCAGTATGTGCAGCATGCCTACAACAGGGCTATGCATTCTTCCACTCAGAGCTCGCCATTTGAGACATGCTTTGGGTACTTGCCAAAGACTCCATTGGACTTGACTTATGGGAGAGAGGTTGGTTCAAGCACTTCCAAGGATGAATACAAAGCCCGTAGGTTCATTCAGAGAGTTCAATAGGTACATCAAGCAGTGCAAGAGCAGTTGGAGAAGAGTCAAGCCCAGTACAAGGCTCACCATGACAAGCATAGAGTTGATCATCAGTTTCAGGTGGGAGATCAAGTGTGGCTTCACATCAGCAAGGAGAGGATGAAAGGAGAAGGCAAGAATCTCAAGCCTATTAGATATGGTCCCTTCACCATCTTGGAGAAGATTGGGACAAATGCTTTTCACTTAGAGCTACCGCCATACATGAAGATCTACTCAGTGGTGAATGTGTAGAACTTGAAACTCTATGAGCCTCCCATGATCATGGATGAAAGGGAGAATGTCTCATTTCCATCAGTTGATGAATTTGCTCCTAAGTACATGGATGAGCTAAAGGAAGATGTCATCTTGGACAGAAGGACAAGGACTTCTCGTAGAGGTGATGTTGAGTATCTTTGAGTGGGCATCAAAGGCACTCATCGAAGCAAATCCAAGTGGATTGATAAGGAGAAAGTGAGGGAGCAATTCCCTCACCTATCTGTTGATTAGTAAAGGCTTTTGGAGGCCAAAAGCTTCTTAGTGGGGAGGAATGATCCAGGAGGATCCAAGAAGGTCAAATTTTCAAAGTCCTCCAATCTTAGCAAAACCAGCACCAGATCGAAGGGCTCGTTGATATGATTCCAACGGTGTTCATTTCACCTCAAACGGACTCCGTATGAGAAATTTATCGCGTTCTGTTCTATGAGGTCAACAGGCAAAATTGGCAAAAGAGGTGCCACGTGGCACCACTGACACAGTGACACATGGAATCCATGCTGTATGGACATGATGACATGGCATGTGTATGAACCAATGAGAGAATGACATCTGGCATGTACGGACAGATGACGTCTCAACCCATTCAATGGTACGGTCCAATCCAGAGGGAACACGTGTCTGTACAGAAGGTGTGTTGGCCCAGTAATATTTCACCACATGGCACTTGATGATTGGTTAAAATTTTAGTAGGAAGATTGGCCTCCACGGGGTTCGACCCCGTGACCTCTCCTGCATAGTGCTCCGCCTTACCGTTAGCCCACAAGGTGTTCCTTTTACAAGGTCTGGAAATAAATTTATTTAAAGTACAGTGGCATTTCGAGCCCCAAAGGGGCCGGGGCTTAGCCTCGACCCTGGTTCTTCCTCCAGCGTGACCAGGAGCTCTGACTAGCATGGGAGCCTGAGCTCTATTTAGCACATGTCGAATTATAAACTATGGAGTTTGGGTTAAAAGTGGGTTGAGAATTGTTTCTCGGTTATAACAAATTTTTGGGTTTTATACATAGTTCGGTTGGGTAGTTTTGCAACTAGATTTTATTAATGCCATACTTGGGTATGTGGTTGGCATAGTTGTTAATTATGTCAACTACATGATAAAAGGAGCTTTAAGTGAACCCAACCAAAACTTGAGGAGTTGAAACAAGATGCCAATCTTGGAAAATTTGTTGTAACCAAAGAGAACATGAGGAAAATGTGAAGAGGGGCAAGTCATGGCTATATAAGCCCCCTTAGTTTCCATTTGCCACTCATGCTTTGGAGTGGAGACTTTGTAGCTAAAGGAGAGAAGGGAGATTGCATAGCTTTGTAGGAGTAAGGTACGAGTGTTTATACTCATTTTACACCGTCTTCAGGCTTCGGAGTTGCTGGAAGCAGTCTGGTTGTGTTTTGGGCAGCGGTTCTCTTCCTGACCATTGTCGCCAAGGTATCATTATATCATTTCCATGTATTTTGCCTTATGCTGAGATTATATATCGGCCCTCCTATTGAGAAGCAGTCCTAGAGACATAGTCCATCATGGACGAACTCCGTTATCAACTTGTTGTCTTTATGTGCGTATTGTCTATGCTGTTTGGTTCTCTTCTTATGGATTTGTGAGCTTCATTCATGTTCTTTATGCAATTCATGTTAACGACATAGAGTAGCAAAGACCTTGTTTTCAGATCAGTCTTCTTGAAGCCACCTTATCTCAATGGAGTCGCTAGATAGATGATTACAACCATAAAAGTGTCCAAGCTTTGTCTACCATCAAAGAAAGGATCTATGTCATCTTCCAGGGAAGCTGAGCTTCAGCCTCCTCTCCCTGGCAATGACACCAATTTGTTATCACTCCAGGAAACTCCTCTAGGTTGTAGCTCGAGGATGCCTGGTAACTTACAATGTTTCTAGGGTTTTCTAATATGGATCAAGTCAGTTGACTTATATAACCTTTCCACTCTCAAGACATGCATAAAACTCACTCGTTTACAAGGATTTTAGTTACAATTGCTCAGAAGTTGACAATAAGGTGTAGGGATGAAGAACTCATCAGGTTGGTAGACTTACATATAAAACATATGCATATAAATGGCTAAATCATGATAAGGATGGAACTTATAAATCAAATTGCACTAACAACCCAATAAGATGACAGCTATTAGCTATTAATCAATCTGAAAATGACCTAAATACACATTCAAGCATAAGTACAGTAAAGAAAGAGATGATGGCTGAATAGATCATAACAAAAGAGCTTACATTCATGAAGAGTAAAAATGAGAAGCTGAAAGCATTATAGGCTTATAAATCCCCGAAGTTGAGCCTTTATTATAAAATCGATCTTAGGCTTTATAGCCTTTTTACAAAAAGTACAGATCTTGAAACTTGGATCTATTTTTACAAAAATAATCAAAAGTGACAGTTTTTCCAAGTTAGGGTTTGAAACCCTACCCAACTACTTGTCTAACTACAATGAAGATTTAGTTCACTAACTGAATATTAAAACAACTGCAGTATTTGCTGATGATCACTGCTGCTGGTCCATTGTCAGTTAACCCACTGATTTCTCCTTGACAGCCAGGGTTTATGACTTTATGGCACTATTTTGTCATAATAGATATAAACAGACCCTTTCTGATACTTCTGTCCGCACCTTTTATCTTTAACTTACGTCCTTGATCCATCTGCAGTCGGCAAAAAACCATCATGTGTGCCCAAAACTTTCCTTTATGCCTCTGTCCACTTTCGGTGGTTAAGAGGCCAGTCTATCAGACCCGTTAGCTACCGAAAGTGGCACTTTCGGTGGCTAATGGACTGTTCCATCATCCGCCTAAGCCACTGAAGGCCCTATTTTACCAAAATTATTAGGTTTTTATCAAAAATGTCTTCTCAGACCTATTGGCTCAACTTTTCTCTTTTGCAGCCTTTGTGTTAGGGGTGTTAAAAACGCCTTGGCTAGTTTCAGGAGATTGAAGATTGATGGTTGCTTTAGCTAGGGTTGATAAGTCAAGGTGGCTGCTAGGGTTTTCTTTGGATTCTTTCAGTTGCAGCCTTTGGAGCCTCAGCATCCTGTATAACCTGGTATTTTCCCTTAGGTATCTTTTGTTCAGCCTTTTCAAGAAGATGTATCTTTCCCTCTGCTCCAGGTAGGACATGTGCAATAGCATTTTTCTCCTAGTCAATGTCTCATTATTTCTCTTTAGCTCTCTTTCCAAGACCTCCATTTCATAAACCTGCCTCAGTAGCAGATTGATCTTTTGACTACTAGGTTTTCTAGAGGAAGGCCTTTCTGTTGGTTCCTCTTGTTCCTGTGGTGTGGGGGATGGAAATGCTTCATTGAATGGAACATTTTGCAGAGCTAGGGCTGCATCCTCTCCTTGTTCTTCCTCAAAATCTGAATAGGGCAGGTTTAAGATATTCTCCTGGTGTGCTTCTACCTCCTGAACTTTCTCACCGAAATCCAAATCCCTTTTTTCCTTCTTGGTCTTGGAGGAGGAGGGAGGTTGTTCTATTGTTGCAGCTGGGGAAATGGCCCTCCTCCTTCTTCTCGCACTCCTTGGAGTGCTGGATTTCTTGGCAAGAGACTTCCCTTTCTCCTCTGGTTAAAGGCCTGTCTCAAAGCCATTCCAGAATAGAAAATAAGGGCAAGCAATGTTTCTTCTCTTCAACAACTCCTGGACCAATAGCTCGATAAGACCATGGTGGCGCATCCTGCTAGCAATCTTGGATGGCTGGGCTTTCACTTGATGTGCCATCTTCCCTAGACTCATGTGTAAATAAAAGGGCATATTAAGAGGGTTTTTACCTGTGAATTGGTTCATGAGTTTGAAATGATATATCATTGCTCTATTGTATCTCCCTTCACAGGTTAAATAGACCACAATGGCCTTTAGCAACTGTTGCTAGTTCTCTTCCAACCATGATGATGGAACACTCTTCTTCCATGTTATTCCCCTATGCTCAGGCTTGAGATATGATTTGAATTCCACATCTTTGGGTATGGTGGTCTTGAACCACTTCTCTCCTGTGTAAGGGAGTTCAGTCACCTCTGAGATTAATGCTTCATCTATGAGAAATTCCTCCCTTCCTATGACTCGTTTTGAACCATCAAATGACAAGGAAAAAGTTTTAGCCACCTGCTGATGGAAACCCTGTATTTTTTCACAGAATTTGTAGTAACCTACCTCCTGAAACACTCTGCAAACCTCTGGATGGGCCTCTAAATAACTAAAATCACCTAGCTTCTGCCTGAGAGCTGGTCCACTCTTCTTCATCCTGATGGGTGTATCTCCTGGGTACCTACAAAATAAATTTTATACTTTATATACAGTGGCTTCAGCAAGCTGCTCCTTCATAGCTCGTTTTTTTGGTGAGAACAATGCTAATTTTGACAATGAAATACGATGGAGTCCCAAGGCATTGATTATGAGGGTTTTCTGTCTTTTATGGAAGCTGAGGTCACCAAAATGATGATAGAAGCTCGATCCTTGAGATCTCTTTTCCCATATCACCGTAACCTGCTTCAGCCAGAGCATTCGATGGCTATTTGATGATCTTTGGGACAGGTGGAGGAAAACTGGAGGTTGGCAGTCAGATCAGTTTGTGCTATTTGCATAACGACCCTTTTCACTCATTTCCCACGCAGTGACATGGCTCCAGATCTTTTTAGTGGGTAATCATGCTCTAAAATTATCTTTTGTCTTGTCGACGGGGTCGGATGTGACAGTTCCCAATTGTTTCCTTATTTTGGCCTTTCGGTGGTTTAAGATCCTTCTTGATTTTGTCAGCTAGCCATTGAAAAGCTAGCTTTGGAAGCTAACTAAACGTTATCTTTCTTGCTTAAGCCACTGGAACCTTTACCCGTCACCGTGGTGAATTTCTGGTTTTGGTAGATAGCGACTTTGTCAAAAACCTTTTTTAACTGCCGAAAACTTGTTCTTTTGGTGGTCAACACAAATGCCATAGCTTTCTCCTAAACCGTCGAAAGGGTTTTTCACCTGATATTTATCTTCCGGCTTTTGGTGGTTAGCATATGTGTTGCACCCTTTTCTAATACGCCGAAAATGACCCTTTTCAGTGGTTAATGAGATGTTCTAAGCCTTTCCTAAGCCACCAAATGTACATTTCCCGACGCTGCTTTCCACTCGCTTTTAGCGGTTTAAACCCTGTTTATCTCTCTTTCTAGTCTACCAAAAGCGCCCCTTTTCGGTGGCTAATGAGTTTTCTGTAGTCTCTCCTAAGCCACTGGAAGTGTTACTTTTACCCTGCTTGCTCAGATCGCTTTCGATGGTTCTCCTTTGGCCCGCGTTCAACTGTTTAACCGCCGAAACATAGATTTTCGGTGGCTAATGAGATATGATAGTCCTCGCCTAAGCCACCGAAAGCTACAACTTGTAAAATTTTCATCCAAATAAAAAACAGAGGCTTTCAAACTATCAGTGATATTCATATCCTTCATTTCATGAGTTAAATTCTTCATACTATCAAATGAGTTAAATTCTTCATACTATCAAAATAAATTATTTTGGTAGATAACAATAACATTGATCCAAAAATTAAGGTATACGTTTGAAAGGGATTTGATCTCGCGACTTGTAAGTAGTCTAATATGTTTGATGGTATTGAAAAAAATTATTCTTTAGCTAAACTGTAGAGTATAAAATCTGCTTATAAATAAAACTGAGGATCTTCTATCCATAAGCTTGTTCTTTGAAAATTTGTACTGTTAAAGGAACAATGTTATTTAAGATACATGTAGATAGAGGAGTTATGTTTGTAATCACAATTTATTAGATACTTTACTACTTAATTATTTCATATGTCATAATACTATGAATATTATTTAGAGGGAGTTATGTCTAAGCTAACAGCTTATAGATCTATATACTAACATTACTTAATCTACATTAGAGGTTTAGATAAACATTGCATAAATTGAAATCATGTGCTTACTTAAAAGTATTCAGATCTATTTTATATCCAGACATTATAAAATTAGTCTCTAATTTAACTTTAAAATGCAGAGTAAGAAGATATCTGAATAACGATACATACATGGAATAAACAATTGAATATAGCTACTTCTGTCTGTAGTAAAACTAAATGAATTTACTCCATTAGTTACAAGTATAAAAAACATAAATAAATCATTTAGAGTTTAGCAAACTACTGTTTGTAGGAATCCTTCAACCAGTGTGGACACTGCTTGTTCCTCTAGCCTGTATGGTACAAGTCTAGAACAAAAAACCACAGCAGTATATCCTTTCCCTAGATGTTAATCTACTTGAATAAAATAACTCTTTTACCTCAGATCCAAATTCTCTGGCTTTCATTTCACTGTTCTTCATGCGATCTATAGTACCTGCAAAGAAGCATCAGAAACAAGACAAGGGATAAGAGTAACAATATAGATCAACAATCCATATTAGTGATTAAGGAATCTAATAATAAATGACTAATATTCACAAAAATCATATATGGGAAAGGGAAACACTTTTGTATTAATCAAATGAAAAGAGAAATCTACAACCAAAGCCTTGATGTCAATAGCTTTGTCTCCACAAGGTCTTTGACACACTCACAAAACTATTCACTCACACAAAGCTCTTTTCTCACAACACGCACTCAACTTTTCCTTAATACGAGACTTCAGTCCAACAACATAAGGATGCTTTCCTTGGTATCCCTTCACATAGTCCATGAAGCCTTCTTTTATAGGCCAAGGGAGGCTCATATGAGATGAGATATTTTGGGAAGAGGATAGGGGATGATCCCTATGGGCTAGGATGTCGAGCACCAGCTCTCCCTAATAGATAGGAACATCCTCCATGAGAGATTTCTCCTTGGATTTTCTTGAAACTTCCTTTTTTTCCTTTTAAGCCTGATGGTGCTCCTTTTAGTGAAGGTATATGCACTGACGCTTTTTGTAAATAGGGTAGAAGCTTTGGTGGTGCCTAATGTTAGTGAAAAATGGGAACCATCCCTCTATAGCGCTCTGTTATAGGAGGAAAAGTGCGCTAGACAACATAAGAGTGGAAACATTTCCAAAAGAATCCCTTGCCAAGTGCTTTGAAGGGTTTTAGGCACCAATCTATATTTCAGGTGCAACAGAATGCCCCCCAAAGTATGAATCTAGAAGGATGTGATAGGTAAAATACTTTTCTAGACATCAATCTGGTATAAGAGGTAAATATAGATAAGCTCACAATTGATATATGATGAGTAACTAACTTATCTGACTCAATAATGGCTACATACCAATACATTGTAGATCCATGAAGATGACTATGTCATGGATACCAAGAATACACTGTATATACATGATCAATAATGTTGAAAGCGGAACATGGCTACAGAACATACAAATTAGATCCATGTTATCCTAACTCAATACTGGACACAGCCACCAAACATATAATGTGGATTCATGCCATGAATTCAAATGATCCTCTGTCACAACCTGAGGATAGGAAATTATCCAGATGAATGCCTAACCACTCAGGGTCTTCATTCCAATCCTCAAATGATACGATTCTAGCCATGCGAATAGATGTCTTGACGTCGAACATGGTAGAAGCTACTTGATTACCAGTCATTGATGTATATTTTAACAAGTACGAGGGAAATCACCATTGATGTCAATGATCCCCAAGGTATCTCAGTACATTCTCCCAAGTGTGAATAAAGGCTTTGAATTCGAACATTTGATAGAATATTCAATCAGACGTCATTGATGAAAACCCACCATAGAAAGAAAGGAAACTTGCCATTGAGGCATGTAGGCTTCAAGGTATGTGACTTGGTTTCTAAGTCTAATTCCTAGATGATATGTTAAGGCCGACTTGAATAGACTTGTCGAAAGAGGTCCATGATGTTTCCCCAATCATTGACACGAAACATGGAACAAAAGTTGATTTTGAAGTGATGAAACAATCATGAAACTGAATCAGATACGACCAAATTTGTAGGAAGTTAAAGTTACTAACGAGGTGTATTACATAAGGGGCACCCTTTGAACAAACTATGGCACAAAAAGTGACTTGGAAACATTGACTTGATGAGATAGAAACCAGTTGTAATGCAAGGATATGTCGATGCATTCTTTGAATTGACTCAAAGGAGTTAGATGACTCACGAAAGTGGATCGACTCAGTGACAAGATGAATACCAAACTGTTTGTAAATGAAAATGCAGACATGTTCCATGTTCCATGTTTGTACTGTGAGCTTCCATTGATACAAATGAAAAAATGTTTTCGATTCCCTTAATTTCCCCATCATGAATGATTAGTGCCTCTTTTTCATTTTTACGAGTTTAAAGTGGGTAACAAACACTCTTTGTAACTCATCGGATGATGAGTCCATTCTCATACGTTTTATGAACCTGATAAAGGAGAGGTTCATTCCCAGAAAGGGTCCTTCATCATTTGATTTTATGAGTCCCACGAAAGTAAACTCATTTGTCATTTCATGTTTAGAGATTCTAAAATGACTAAGTAGACTCCAGGGTGGAATGTTTTCGTAAATTTAGTCCCTAAGGCCCAAAAAGGTATAAAACAATGCCTAAGAGAACTCTTCCAGTCATGATTGTCTGGAGTATACATTTTTCGTAAGTAGTGCCCCCTAGCCAAAAAAAGGGGTAAACTATCACTAGGAACATGACTCTTTAAGTCCTTTTACGAGTGTGAAGAATACAAGTTCACTTGGCGATCTTTTCACATTTTAACAGTCCGAAAAGAGATTAAAGAGGACTCTATTAGCATTCTTTTTTCATAATCCAATTTTAACGAGTCTAAAAAATAGTAAAAGTATACTCAATAGCTTTTTACTAGATTTTAATGAGCATGTCAAAGGTATGAACGACGCTCGGTAATTTTTCATCTTAGCTTAGAGTGTGAAAAAGAGGAAATAAACTCATAACATAGCCATGATGCGTCATAAATGTGACCTGGAATATTCTAAAATCAAGTTAGGATCAATTTACTATAAAAACTATAGAAAATGAATGGTAAAACTCCTAAAAATTAAAATATTTTGATTTATTATTTCAAATAAAAACCAAAAATTGCTATAAAAGGGGTGAATAATGAATATTTTTACCATAGTAGAAGAGTGAAATTGGTGAAAACAGACTGATTTTCAATTGAATATTCTGGGAGTTCTGGACCGTCTCTGCTCGAACCGCTTGGACCAGGTAGTTGCTAACCCTCATTCCTTTGTTTTTCATGGTGCATTTTTTGTTTTTAAAGGTCATTTTTTAGTTTTTGGGGAAATTTCCAAAAGGGACAAAGCACATTCATGATGGTGCTTTTTTCCCTTTCAGGAGGTGTGCTAACGCTCCTCTTGAAAGAGGAAAAGGCATCGAGAGCTCTCTGTCAACAAAAGGAAATGCTGCCGACAATTTGTTCTCCTGGAGACTATGCGCAAGCGGTTGAGGAATCCCAAAATTTAATAAATAGCCAATCCTATGTTGTTTTTTCTTCTTTCAATGATTCTAGCTTGTTTCTAATAGATGTTTAATTGTTTTTGCAGGAAAAACTAGTGGCAAGATGGTTATATGGAAGGAGAGGAAAAATGAATTGGATGAACTACAAGAAGGTAATGACCCAATGACTTTGAGGGCCCTCCATGAGTTTGGGATCCTCAAATTCTTCAGAATACCAGGAATTAGAGCGTATGTGCGTTTTCTAGAGCACATGATTCGTACGTGGGATCCAGACCAGCATCACTTTGTGGATGGCACTCACACTTTAACAATATATGTGGAGGAAATATATTTATTAAATGGTCTATCCCGTAGGGGAAGACTAGTAGTACTAGAAGGACCACAAGGTGGTGAAAAATCCATAGATGACTTGATTGATGACCAATTCTTGGTGGGGACTTGCTTACTAGGTGGGAAAATTCCCATCAAGCACATTCTAAATAGGCCTTTGAGGATTGTGGCATTCACCATTGAGAAGGTTGTGGGCACTAGATCGACTCACCTAACTACACAGGCCCACATGCTGTAGGCCATAGAGTGCATGGATGCTATAGTCTTCAACTGGAGTGAGGGTTTACTGGTCAGTTTGAAATACCAGTTGACCAAATGCAAGAGAGGCGAGCTAAATAAATTCAGCTACGGGACGATAGTGGTGTCTTTCTTTCTGGAGAGGGTACCATTGATGATACCATAGGTTCCACTGAGTAGTTTGGATGTAGAGGATCCTCACATGAGAAGGTGGGTGGATGTCGTGGCACACCGTGGTGGCGGTGGAGGCCACAGGGTTACCTATGGGTCGGTCTTTTTCAATTGGATGAAAGCCAACTTTTGATGGTAGAGGATTATGCCTATGCGGGGACTGACTTCAGAGATTATACCGACCTTCCAATCCTGGATGGGGAGAAGTGGGATGAATGAGGTAAGAAATATACCATTATCCATGTTTTTTCTATATTTTTGATTTTATATTTGAATTTTATGATGTAATGCTAAGATGCGTAAAAAATGTCTTGTGCAGATGTAGGGTCTTCTTATCCGGTCAGAGCCTCACCTATAGAGAGGCAAGGAAAAATTAGGGACATGGTGATCCAACACATAGAGGAAGATGGGGAGCTCGAGGATATTGAGGAGAACCTCCAATGCTTGACTGTGGGGATTCCCAATATCTCCATTGATGATCTACCTAGGCGTTACTAGTGCTAGACTGCAGGGGTCTCAGGCTATTTCGGGAGACTGCTTCGTCGAGTAGCTCAGGTTTTTATGTGCTTCCATGAGCACAAGGATTAGCCCATAGAGGATCCTCATTTTTGTACTGTATTTATACTGAAAGATTTGAAGCTCCATTTTTTTCCCTATGTATATGTATTTTGAAACTACAATGGTTCCAGAGTTCGGGTGATCTGAAGGTTTGCTACTTCAGTCCTTTTTGTATCTCATCTTTACCTTTATATATATATATATATATATGATTTTTTTTATTTACATATGTGTGTGCAAATGTGATGCATGAATGAATACCTACTATGAATCCAATGCATGATTTTTATGTTAAAATGAATTTAACTATGAGCAAGATACCAATCGAAGACAAAATTTGCTAAGGAAGCTGCCACAACGTTTAAATGTCTCAGGATGTGTTGATAAGAGACCTACTCAAAATACCTCTATAAAAGCCTAACTCTTCAAAATATATGAAGGAGTATGGGATTTCAGATGGTGTAGACTCGGTTTAACTGTTGTACTACAAAATTCGAGTCTAAGTAAACCCTAATATATCTTACATCATTAGCCAAGGCTTCCGTCAACAATCCAATCACCGCATGATACTCTGTGAGGTTGTTTGTTGAGGGAACCAAACAAGTTCCCCCTGAACTCACCAAATCACTTGTTGGAGAGTACAACACCCAGGTTGTTGGCGTAAGATTCAAAGTGTAACGATTAACACCATCTGTGAAACTGGTATAGGTGGTCATATGTTCATTTAAACACAGGACTACGTAAGTAGGGTTGTGAAGAACACATATTGTATTCACACTAAATCTACACTTTTCAAAAAACACACAACACTCTATAAAAAATATTTACAATGAACCTATGCTAGATGACCTAGGAATAATATCTTTTGAGGTTGAGCCCGTTGCAGGGCTCTCCCAAGGGTATCCCATCATAATCTATTAACTCATTAGCGCCTTTCTCTAAGAAACGACTGAAAATAGAAGTCTCATGCCACATATACTCTAGTTTTCCAGCCCCCAACTTATCTTGTTTCTGGTCATAGGTCAAGACCATGTCTCCTTCGTTGAAAGAGTCGGGTTGAACGGATCTGTCGTATTAAGCTTTCATTCATCATTTGTGTGCTTCATTTTCTAAGGTAGCATCACGACGAGGCTCATCTAGCTTATTTAAGTACAATAAATGTTCTTCTTCCAAGGTGGTATTGGGTAATATCTCTACAACGAGTTTCAGAGAAGGAATTTCTCACTTTATGGGAAGAGTGGCCTCTAGTCTGTATACCAATTGGAATGGTGTAAAACCAGTGGATGTTTTGACAGTAGTCCTGTAGGCCCATAACATGGAAAAAAGTTGCAAATTCTAGTTAGACTTAGCTTGTCCTACCATCCGTTGAAGCATAGTTTTAAGACTTTATTGATCGCTTCAACTTGGCCATTAGCCTGTGGATAGTAAGGTGTAGATTTGTCATGACGAAACCCTAAATTAGCACTTAATTACAACATCATATTGTTCTGAAAATGCGACCTGTGATCAGTCACAATGGCCTTAGGGATCCTGAATCTGGAAATAATATGGTTAAATGGAAAAAGAGGAGCTGTCTTTCCATATTCGACATATGTAGGCATAGCCTCAGCCCATTTAAAGAAGTAATCTACGGCCACAATTATGTATCGATGCCCCCCCGCTAAGGTAAGTCTACAATGCACGAAATATATACCCCATTTTGCAAAAGGTCCAAGTGTTATGACATGATATAACGGAGTAGGATGGGTGCACTTTTTTTATGTGAGTAATTGACAAGGCGAGCATTTTTTGACGATTTCAATGCAATCTTTGAAGATTGAGGGCCTAAAATACTTAGCGTGTAATATTTTCTGGGAAGTAGCCAATCCAGAAATATAACCACCATACGATCCAAAATGGCAATCACTTAAAACAATATCATCGTATTCATGAGTGAGACAACATCGTAATATGGTGTCAACACCATAGCGGTATAAGGTTTCATTAATAATGAGATAGTATTTGGTGTGGTGGCAAATGTGATGACGTTCATCCCGAGTTTCATTGGGATGATATTGTTGTGTTTGGAGATAGAGAATTAAATCTCCATACCAGGGGTTAGATGTACTAATGAGGAACAAGGATTCATCGGGAAATGAATCAATGGGTTATGTTCGCTTAGTAATATGGGGAAGGTCACACATAAGCTCGGTAAAGACGAGGGACTTCTTAGAACTAGTTTTGGAAAATTCCAACTCAAATTCATGGAGAATGACAATCCAACGTGAGTATTTTCCCCCAAGTACTTGACGAGTCAATATATAATACACGGGGTTAGAATCTGCGTATATTGTGGTTGTACGGAGCAAAATGTAGTGACGAAACTTCTGGACCGCGGTGACCGTGGCCATAGCAAGTTTCTCCACATGTGAATACCAAGTTTCGGAGTCTAAAAGACTCTTACTTAGATAATATATCACATGTTCCTAATCATGTTCGTCCGTCTAAACAAAAACCATACCAATGGTTGAAAGGGATGAATCCACATAGAGGGAATAATCCTTGGTATAATTTGGTGGTTACAGAATACGCCCATGCGTAATAGCGTGCTTGAGATTATTGAATACATGCTACACAAAATCGTCCCAAACAAAAGGGGTGTCCTTATTCAATAAACACATGAAACCGTGTGTTTTTTCAGCGTAGTTGCAGACAAAACGACATAAAAAGTTTTCCTTCCCTTGCAAACTTTGGAGTTCAGTAAAGTTGGTTGGGGTGGGTAAATCTAGGATAGAATCAATCTTCAGAGGGTCTATGCGGATTCCATCCTTAGACACAATAAAACCAAGCAGTCGGCCAATCTCAACATAGAAAACACACTTATGTGGATTTAATCGGATGTTATAGTGGCGACATATAAGAAAAATGGCTCTTAGATTATCAACATGATGATCTCGCTGCTTTGAATGAGAAGGAATGTTGTCAAGATAAGGTTCCATAATGTGTATAATGTCATGGAAAGCATATGACATGACACGCTGAAATGTAGCGCCACCATTCTTCAAACCAAAAGGCAGCTTTCTATAGGCGAAGGTTCCCCATGGGAAGATAAAATCCATCTTGTGTTGATCTGATGAGAGTATCTCAATATAATTATAGTGAGATAAGACATCCATAAGTGAAAAGATGACACTTCTGTCACAGTTGTTGATGATTTGATCGATGTATGAGGTGGGGAATTTGTCCTTAGGACAAGGCTGATTCAAATCCCAAAAATCAATGCTAACCCTAATAGTACCCTGTTTTTATTGACATGGACTATGTTGGACACCGATTTAGTCAAAGGCAAGGAGTAAATGAAACCAACCCTAAGAAGTTTTTCAATTTCTTCCTTTATGGATGCTACTTTCCTCGGATGTACTTGATGAAGCTTCTGGCGAACTGGCTTGGAATCACGGTAATTTTTAATCTCATGAACTACAATGGAGGGATCTATTGCTAGAATTTATTCATAGGTCCAAGTGAAAATATCCCTAAATTCTTTAAACAAGGTCGTATAAGACTGTATCTCTGAAGGGGAAGAGTTCTGTCCTATATGGATGTTCTCGAGGATGATGGGTTTCACAGATATATCAACCGAAATGGTCTTAGTAATGTTGCATAAATTAACCTCAAATTCAACATCATGGGTGAGGATTGGGGATTGAGGATGAGTTACTATATCAGATGAAACCGCTGATGCAAACTGTTCTTCTACCATATGGAAAGGGGAAGGAAATAAGATCGGTGGTGATGGTCTTTCCAGGGAATCTCATCTAAAGAAATAAATTCCATGACAAACTCATTATAGGGGAGTGTATGCGAAAGATAATCTAGAGACTGGGGGGGTTTCTAGCCAATACTATAGGTGATAAGTATCTGAAGACACCAAAAAATGATCATTAATGGTGGTATCACTGGAGGTTTGAACAACGTGGTACATTTCTTCAAAAGGGATTACTGATATTGAATCAACAATGGACTTTCCTTTATCTATGGTGGAAGTAGACATCATGTTCACATATGTGGATTGTGAAACGAGAGGAGAATTAGATAAAAGAAAGATTCCCATAAGTGAGGAACCTTTGAGGAGACCTACACCAATGTTCTGATATTGTGGGGTTGTGGAGGCCAAAAGTGGAACATTGTTTTAGTATTTGAAGTCACATCGAGTGAAAAAAAATCTAACTGGTCAATAGAACAATCTTTCCTTGGAATGGGAACTGGACTACCCGAAAAATGGATGAAGCAACAACTTGCATAGTATAAAACTAGTTTCGACCTAGGAGAAGATAGTAATATAAAGGAGCACCTACAACAAATTCAATGTGAATGGAAACTGATTTCCCCCCCAGTTTTACCTAGAGAGAGGGCAGTAATCCATAAGGTTGAAATCCGTGACTATCGAAAGCCAACAGGATAAATACATGACCGACGTTGAGGCTCCCTCATCAAATACGGTATGATGGATTGTTTTCCCAATAGATTTTGTGGACAATTGGAAATTCAATTGATGGGAGAGCATATATTTGAAACCATCCATCTTGAAAGTGATAATGTTATTGTTTTCAGGATCTAGTGCTCTAAGAATTAATAGCAAGTTCTTCCGCCATGTGGGACATGTTTGGAGTACCTCAAGAGTCAACATAGCGTACGGTGCTTGAGCCAGGTCTTCTACTATATTCTAGTACTAGGAAGCATGTGCGTTAGGATTAAGTATGGATTTTCGAACTGTACTCCTAGGTGGGAGAATAATTGCATCAAGAACAATTTTTTCAATTTGAAGACCATTAGTGGGAGGAGGAGTGGATGCTGAAGGTTTTTCAGGTGGAACATTATCATTTTTCTTTCTTGGAGGAGGGTCATAGATTTGGGATCGAGTATTAATACTAATAGATTCACTTGACATCATTTTGACTTCATCTATGGAAGATGAAGAAGGCCCATGCAAGGATTGATGGTCAATCAATTGTTGTTGGGTAGGGAAGGGGTCTGTAAGGAATGCAGGGGTGGGGGTATGTTTAAAAAAATTACTAACTTCCTATCGATGAGGACACTCTTTAGTGAAGTGGTCACCTCCACAAATCAGGCAAGTAAACTTTGCCTTTCTCTTATTCTTAGGATCAACGTCAAGGTTTTGTGTTTTGTTACCTTCATGTTGGTTGTCTGATTTTTTGGATTTATTTTTACCCTTATTCTTTCCTCCAAAATATTATGTGGATTGGACCGCATTTACTTCGGTGGACACAAAAGGAGGGAACATAGTTTTGGCGGTTGGAACAGGTTGACTAGCTAGTGTTGCCGGTTGATTTTTCTTTTTCGCAGATTTTTTCGTCGATTGTGTTTGAACTGAACCAAGAATCCCATCGGCGGGTGGCTCCATTGTAGGTCTTGAAGGATTTGATCTAGGATGACGAGCATGAGGAATTAAGTCATACAAAGTGCCTGATAGAGAGTATACCAAGTTTAGGTACTGAGCACGGCTAATGGTATGCTCCTCGGTAATAGCACCTCCCATGTCAACATCCCTAGAAATGGGGGGAAGTATATATTTTGTAAACCAATAAACAAGTAACTGATTGAGAATAGGAGCCTTATTAAACCGATTTCTTTGTCTCCATTCATGCATATGATCAGATATATGGGTGGAAGTAGTCTGGAAAAGTGAGGTTAACAGGTCCATACCAATTTCGTATTTGATTGGCAATTGAAAATGTGTTAAAAATGCCATTGCTAAGGTGTTAACATCGCAAAAGGAATGATGAGGGAGATCGATATACCATTTCACAGCTACTTCGATGAGGGTTCTTTGAAACAAACGTAGACGGATTGAACCATCCATCAGAGAATTCAAATAGCACCATGGATGAAAAGTCATTACGTGGTTTTTGGGGTACTCACTAGGCTAACCGTCAAATTTAGGTATGTCTGAGGGTAACTTAACCAGGATGGATTACCATGAGGGATCATGATGTATCATATCGTTGATCAATCTGGCAGATCCAAGGTATTTAGAAAAGGTAATTGTTGATTAGGTTGGGGGTACTGGTAATATTGATATGACATTTGTGGACTAGTAGGACCATACATAGATTGATAAATGGGCATGGATGATGCCCCCATGACCAGTTGGTTAGGTGGTTGATTTCCAAATGATCAACTAGAGGGTCCACCAAGTGGTGGGCCACCCAAGGGAGGTGGGACTCTAGGTGGTGTTCCTATAGATGGTACTCAAGGGGGACCTCCTGAAGGTGGCCTTCTGGGTGGAACTCCAAAACCTCCAGCAGTATTTACAAAAGGTCATCCATAAAACGTGACATTAGACCAATTAGGTTTCCCACATGAGATATAAGCATTCCTGGGGTAAGGAATTCCAAGATAAACAGCCCCCGACGGTGTCGGTTGATAAGGTTGATGAATCATAGGTGGTTTATTTCCAGGTAAGTATAACCCCAAGAAAGTTGACTAACAATGATTTGAACCCATGAATTTTGTCCTTGGACATAAGAGGGTATAACTGCATTTCTATTAGCTGGAGGAGTGTTCACTGCTGGTGGTTCCACTGGTAGGTTTTTCCCCATACTAGAAGAGGTTCCCAGGTAGGTAAAACAACTTGGGATGGAGGGTGCCCCCCCAGGCATGGAAACTGTCAGGGGAGTGGAAATTGATGGGGAAT
This sequence comes from Pseudotsuga menziesii, assembly GCA_001517045.1. NCBI lineage: Eukaryota > Viridiplantae > Streptophyta > Pinopsida > Pinales > Pinaceae > Pseudotsuga > Pseudotsuga menziesii. Next base: position 18,968 of record LPNX010263381.1, read on the forward strand.
TTGGGCTAGGTGGAGCAGGGGTGGAGGGTTGACCTAGATCTTGAGTAACCATGTTTTGGGTCGGTGACCCTGAGAGAGGAGCTACTTGGCATGGTGAAATGGCATGATACCTAGGTGGGGTTATTCTTGAACGATGGGGGAGAGGAGAAAGACTTATCCTCTTTATATACTTTCCTATATTACACAAACATTCGATATATTGATGGAGGGGCTCAAAGAATTCTTGATTTGTCGGGGCCTCTTGAATGGGAGTAACATAGGAGGGTCTAGTAGTCCCATATTCAGAAATGGATTGCCCCAGAGAAGTCTCCCAATAAGGATCATTTGGACCAAAATATGTTGCTACGGTATCATATGATGGGTGATTGAATACCCAATTTGATGAACTAGGTTGGCCTTCCGGTTGAAAGTGAAAGGCAATATCTTCAATGGAAGGTTGTTGAACTAATAAGGGATTGTCATAAGAAAAAATCTCTTACATATTTTCAGTAACTGGAACACCTTCTACAGGAGAATCAATAGTAGCTGGTTGGTCCATGGTTTCACCTTCATTTCCTTCCACGGTAGGAGGAGAGTCAGGTGGTAAAACCTGCAACCTACGAGAACGTCTTGCAGGAAGATCAGCCAGGGTGCTGGTTGAGGCTTTCTACTCTAGAATTCTACACAAAGAAGAGATTACACACAAAAAAACCTATGCAAGCTAAGTCCACAAGAAAAACTTATATGATAGGATTGGATTATGATAGTAGGTTCCTCACTAGGAATGTCAATTTGTCACAACTCGCGATATACCACATGGTTCAATAGTAAAACGCGACAAGGAGGATTGGGACTGCACCCTTGCCTGAATACTCAACTACCTAGATGGCACGTGCATAGTATCTTCCCGAGGGATGTTCTCAGTGTATTGCTCCAACAAAACGAGCAAAAGGATTTTTCTAGTTGGTTAGGGTGTCCTAGAGGGGTCTCCCAATATACTCAAGGTACATGGGAGATCAAATCCGTATTAGTGTTGACTAATGCACAACCATCCGGAAGGGGCCTTTCGATATACGACCAAGTACATGAAGTACCTTTTGATATACCTCAAGGGTACGTGAAAGGTCATTCGATATACCAGTGGTATGTGGAAGAACCACACGATCCTCGGGATGTAGTGCAGACAAATAACAATAGCTCCTATGTTTTAAGACGTTGAAACACGTCTCTATCCTATCACTCAAATTACTAAATTTTTTAACCTAAGATACCATTGCTTTTATCTTGATGGTTAGTGAATGTTTATGGAATGTAGATCAAGATGCAAAGTTAAGACCTATATGCAATGCAAATCTTCTCTTTGATGAAGGATAACTAGAGTAGGGGAGAAACTTTTCTTCTTTTAAAACATAGATTCCATGCTACTTTCAACAATTTAAACTTCAATATATTTAGCAATTTCTCAAACACACAAGGTTTTCACCATTAAGACTACAGAATCTATGAAAGGAGAAAGGAAAGAGAGCTTCTAATGCCTAAAAATATATATTCTTTCTCAACCAAACTCATAAAGACTTATTTTCCCAAACACTCATGCAAACTAGGAGTAATTGAAACAAAACAAGCTAACTATCTTCTTTTGTTTTTTAATTATGATTTGAAAAAGGAAGAATGCTAAACAACTGAAATTAACCAATTGCAAAGGAGATACAGATATTATTTTCTCACACGGTTACAATCACTTTTAGAGAATGAACTAAGAAAAACATGCATCTAAAATTGTAATTCATACACAATTTCTTCAACTACAAATTCCTTATTGATGAAAACTTATAGATCTAAACTCAAGAAGTGAGATCAGGCTATTAAACTATTAGATTCAGCAAGAAGACAATAAGCAAATTGAACAGCAAACCAAGAGAAACAAAAAACATCAAAGCACACACTTTAAGACAGTGATTGACCTATCTCAGTGCATTGTGTAAGGCTACACCAGAGTGCTAGCAAGGTATAGACGCATTGTGCACACTGGGTGAAGACGCCAACGACGCTCTATGTAGCAAGGAAGAAGGCGCCAACGACGCTTCCAGTTAGAATGAAATAGGCACCAGAGAAGGGTTGACACTCTGTCAAATCTACCCAGTTGTGCCAACGGATCCAAATATATAAAAAGGCCAGTCACCTGTTGTAGTATGGTTAAATCCCTAGCTACGTGTTGTTGCACATCCCTTCTGTCTAGAGGAGGAAAGGGTAGAGTCAATAGAGAAAATACAAGCTACAACAAAATGTTAGCAAATAAAACAAAAATGAAGCATCTATAGACTATAAAATAAATAAACAAAGATGAATCATTATACCTTCCTATCTAGTTTGAAAGAGGGCCACCATGCCCAAACTCAGAAACTACCTCTCCACAGGCTAGGAATGGGTGGATCTTTGGCTCAACACACCAAGAGAATGAGCAAATGGAGGAATGGAGTTGTGGGGGATGAATAACTTGAGTGTGAAAGGCATCTCAAGGTACTCATATGGGAATTATAAGGACAGGGAGGAGGAATCATGTTTGATGGTGACCCCCACCCCTCTATTTATAGCTTTTTTCTCCACTTAGGGATTTTATCCCCTGGCCAGGGTTTTGGGCACTACCTAGGGTTTTAAGCCCTTTTTCCTTATTTCGTAGCTCCTTTTGGGGGATTTAAGCCATTTTAGGGATTTTAGCCCCTTTTTGGGCCTTTTAGCCCCTTTGTGGGATTTTTAGCCCCTTTGTGAGCCTTTTGGCTCCTTGCTGAGCTATTTTGGGGGTTTTTAAGCCCTTTTTAATTATTTTTGGGCCTTTGGGAGAGAAACATAAGATAAACATGGGTGTGGGGGTCAAATGGGTTAGGAGATGAAGGTTTGCAAATGGTGTAGGATAGACAGAGCATGTTGAGAAAATTTTTGCGTTAACAGATTTCACCCTAATGTGTGATGGCAGGAGCTCGTCGTATGGCTGACGAGCATCATTAGATCATTAGGATAGTGGAGAGACCTATGAAGAAGTAGTGCTTCCTCATTCGGGACATGGTGGCCTTTGTTTTTGTATTAAGTTTGGTTCCCACCAATAGGTGAGATACAAAGAATGTGTGACATGTATATGGACGAGGCGGGCATACCCATGCTCGTAACCATGTCAAAATAATGTGATCAAAGCTCCAAAATGTGAGAGTCGATCATGTACAACTGTTGTTACATAATGGTTGCCTCAATGAGAGGTTGAATACAATATTGATATGAAGAACTGATACATTGGACCCATGGCATTCTCATGGAATGCTATATCTTCATAACTGATGATCTGTTGGATCTGGAAGCGTACATAACTACAAGGACTCACTGACGGAGAGTCTATGTGGTACAATATGCCGCATCAATCATGAATCTATATAGAAGCATTGCTCTGGGGCTTCTGAACACTATCTCGAACGCAACAAGGAAATCACAAGGGACATGGACATGTCTGGGTCCCTTAATAGACTCACCAATATGCTAGAGTTAGGTGAAAACCGAGGTCTTTGACCAAATACTGTACGGACCAATACCCTATATGAATCTCAACCGTATGATGATGTGGCTGAAGTTAAGCACGTGAGACACCACCCTCCTGAGAGGAACTAAGGACTCCTCTCAGGTGGTCCAAGGAACTCATCGATGCGGTTAATGAAACCAGGATACAGGGACCTCTGGGTCTATCCTCTGGAATAGATGTGTTGTCGTCAACTAAGGGATACTTGCAACTGACCAAGGCAATGATGTTTCCCTGACTAGAAGCGCGAGGGAGATAACCAAAGATGTGAGACAATCTAGGGACTTACACACTGAATGGGGAAACAGAGGCAAGGAATCACGAGGGACTCAAACTTCCTATGATCAGAGTATGACGGTAGGGCTAACCATGCAGCAAGTGAAATAGATTCAAGGGAAAGGGATCATTACTGTTATATCGGGAATGTAACTGCATATGGGAAATGCTTGGGGGATGTGGATACTTTTGGTATTCATGAGATCAAAGGAAGACTCATTGTAGAATACTCTGAACAAAGGAGACCCAAAGAGGGGGAATGCTACCAAACTGTAACACATGGGGTGGCGCCAAAAGACACCGTTGTGGTACGATCTCGTGGATTTTGAGTGAGCTCGAGAAAGTAAATGCTCGATGGTGCTTTCAATTTTAGAGAGTCTGAAAACATGAAGAAGACTCCAATGGGGTCTCTTTTTCATTGACAGTATCCTGTGCCCGAAAAAGGATAAAAGTGTACATAGGAGACCTCGCCCATCCTTTTTTAGGGGATGGGAGACTTCTTTACCGTTGGTAGTCCAATCAGGCCGGAAAAGGTTAAACCTATACTGATTGGACGTTCATTCGAATACTTTTATGAGCATGAATGAAATTAAGTTTGGTCGATGATCTTTTCTTGATGAGAAGGTTGGAAAAGAGCTTAAAGACAACCCATGGTGAGCTTTTTCGTAATATTCAGTCCCAATTCCCGAGAAAGCATAAAAGGATGCAGAGGGAAACATTCTTGGATTGAATGTGCCAAGGTGGTCCTTTTCATGTGGTAGTCTATACAGTCCGCAAAAGGAGATAAATGATATTGTGTAGATGCTCTTTCCTATACTTTAACGAGTGAAAAAGGAAGCAAGGGCACTCGACAATCTTTTCATTCTTTTAGGAGTAAAAAAAGAGCTTAACAGAAACTCCGTTGTGGTCAATCAAGCAACTGGGCACTAATGGTGCCCCCTGCGGGACGATGAAAGGTGGTCAAAGGTGACCAACCATGCAACATGGATGGAGTGGATGGATCTTGAACTTACCAATACATGCACGGGAAGGTTTGTGGAAAGGCACACAAATCGAGGTGACTTCTAGGAAAAGGTCTAGAAAATCATGTATTAAACATGAAACAACGGTCTCATCAAAAGAGAGAGGACAGAAAACAAAACCTGAAGGTGTGATGGGTGTCTCAAATAGACTCCTGATGACTCTGACTAGCAGCTAACGGTGCTTCCCCTAGTGCAGTGATGCACAGGGAAAAACTAGACCAAATGGGGGCCTATGGGTACGAAGCTAGCTCAGCGTAAAATGTGTGATTCACGTGGTGGTATGTAAATTGACGTGACTTCGATAAATGGACCTGAGAATCAATAGGGAAGGAGGCAGTCTAGAAGGTCGTTTCTCGACCTAGGAGCTTTTCACACAATGGTGGTAGCTTCTTATTCTGGTAGAGGATGATCCATATGTGAGCATGGAAAATTGGGGAGATACAGAGAGGCCTAGACCTCCAAGACAGGTCTAGGGACCTGATGGTATGCTAGCATGGTGGTAGCTAGATCACACGTGCGACATACTGTGTGCATGTGCAGATGTGGGACCGCACCCTCCAGTGGGCTACCAACAACGTAGGGGAAGGGATCATATCAACCTACTCACATGCAAATGATGCAACAGTGTTCTACAATGAACTCATTGTGACTAGACATGGATATCTACTGGAGGGGGTCACCGAATCATGGGAAAAAAACAATGCAAAACAAAAAAGAAAAAAAACTACACTATAAGTGACTCATGATGGTGGTATCAGGCATAGTCTCTCTTGAGGTAGAGCCTATTGCACGGATTCTTTAAGAGGCGGTCATCTGAGTCAGCGAAGAGGTATGCCCCCTTGCTGAGATGAAGGTCATTGGCAAGGCGGGGTGATGGAATCTGGTATTTTATGGGAAGAACCAATTCCACACTATGGTTTAAAGGGAATGGGGTAAAACTGGAGGTAGTCTTACAGATCTCTCTGTTATCGCGTATGTGGTGCCGGGATACATCTGGTGGATCTTCCACGGCCGATGAGGAAGAAGGGAAACTAGTGCTAGAGATCATGTAAATGGTATTGGTTTTGGTTTTGGTGGCCTTGCCCCCAGTCTTTGTTGGAGGAAGAGGGGCAGACCTGGAGACGGGAGGAGTCTTTGATGGACCAGGAGGTAGGTGCGACATCATCTCAATTGGTTGGATAGGGTTTAACACATCCTGGAGCTTCAGAGGTAGGGTAGGTGGTTCAAGGTACCACATAGGAACTCCTAGTGTGAAATCCTATAAGTTGTGGGTTTCCAAGACAGGCTTACTCATGATCCCAGATGGTAGGAAAAGGAAAAGAATCGTGTTGATCAGGAATGAACCCCAATGTTTCCCTAGGAACTGAGGTTGAGGTTGTGACTACGGATGGGGATGTGGTTGCGGTTGGGGTTTGGGTGCAACAATGCTAGATGAGAGCATGCACAAATCCGCAGTCTCGCTTGGTGTTGGTGGAGGTGGTTTCAAGGGGAAGGAAGTCGTCATGGACATATCAATGAAAAACCTGGGACTTGTGGCCAACAATGAAGGAGTGGTGGTGCTGTCAAAGGAAGTATCCACAGTGGGGATAATGTTGGCAAGTGCAGTCAGCCCTTGCGGATTGTGGTAAGTTAGTTGAGCCACAATCACAATCTTCTCGTCATGAGGGAACATCATAAGGCAGAACACGGTGGATTCCATAGCTATCATGGCGTACATGTAAATCCATCCCAAAAGAAGGTTATAATCCAACTGCACATTGACAAACTCTATGTCAATCAACACCATTTTACCGACTAATGATATGGGGATGTGTGGAAGGATTCCTTGGTATTTTGTGGAGTGGCCATCATAAGCATGCAATGTGGTTGTCGATGGTTGAAGAATAGGGGAACCGATTTTCTGCCAAACCAATGTTGACATGATGCAAGTAGATGCCCCTTCATTGATAATACATCGATGCACAACCAAATTCCATATTGATACCAAAATCTAGAAGGTGATGGTTGACAGAATCTTGGGCTCTCCATTGTCCAAATTGAATGTGATCAATTTGGATTCGAAGGGGTCTATGGAACCGAGTGTGGCTAACAATGATTTCTGCTGAGGTGGGCATGTTTTCAGCACTTCTACAGTGGACATGGCCATAGGTGACTAGGACGAGTCATCAACGATGTTATAGGTCACTGTGGCTCTAGCCATGGGGTTGTTGGAAATCCACTGCATGGGGGGTCGTGGTCCTCGGGCCATCCCATCAACGAGCGATGTAGGCAGATGGAGGGGTATGTTGGTGGTGTTGGACATGGATGGTGTTGATGGGTCAGTAGTTTCGGTAGTGGCCCCATATTGGTTCTGCATAGTTTGCAAGTTGACCTCGTCAGTTGTCATGGCTATCAGGTGAAGAACCCCTGTTTCTATAGGCGGGGCTGCAGCAAGGGTTGCCCCCTACTGCGGGGGCAAGCAGGGGCATGGGTGCAGTTACTACCAACCCTTGGAGTGGTAACGGGTTCTAGAGCACCATGGGTGGAGGGCCTAGTGGTGTTGGTTTGGGTGGAGTTGGGACTGCCGCATTGTTACGACATTGAGATTCGCTATGAAGAACCCACTTGGCGCAGCCCATGAGGGGCACTCATGCATATAGTTCCCATAGACGTCGCATAGTTTGCATGACTGATTTTTCTATAATGGAGCGTTTCATCTAAGTGGGTTGGTTTGTTGGGGATTTTGAGCCGGTTGGTTTGCTCCAGTGTTGTTGGGAGGATTTGGCTGTTGTCTACCTCCTTGCAGTTGGTTGTTGCCTCGATTCCTAGCTTGGTTATTTATACCTTGCCCTTGTTGGTTATTGGGGTCTAGTTGGTTGAGATGATTCTGTTGAGAAAAAACTTGTCCCAAGGGTGCTGATGGAGATGGGGCGGGGGCTGGAGCGGCTTGTACAGGTGGTGCATAGTAGACTGGGGGAGCTTGGGGGGCTACAAATACAACCATTGCCCTGAATATTGTTTTAGTGGCCAAGTTGGTGCATGGGAATGTTGTTGTGGCGTGGTTTGTGCGTAGGAGGTTGTGGCCCCAAAATGAGACATCATCCTTGAGTAGTCGGGAGCTTGGTTTGGTTGGGCAACACTAGAGGTGTTTCTTAGGTGTGGTGGCATCATAGGTGTTGCTGCATGGTGTTGTGAGTGATGGGAGACAGAGCCTATAATGCCATATGCGGCATGGGATTCCCCCAACGCATTGCGGTAGGAGGTGTCAGCATAAGGGGCATTTGGAATTATGGTATAAAGGTATCCAGACTGAGCATAGATCAAGTCAAATTATTGGGCCTTTAAGATGGCCTCTTCTTTGGATTGGGGATGTTTGGATGCGACGTCCTTTGCTATAGGTGGTAGGAAAGTTTTTAGGAACTTATCTAGGAAGATCCTATCGTCAAGTTGAATATTGCACAAACTATAGCATTGTCGCCACTCGTGGATGTGGTCGATTATGTGGGTCGCAGTATTCTAGCGACAAGATAGAAAGATCTCCACTCCTTTGTCATATATGATGGGGAGTTGGAATTACTGCAGGAACATGAAAGCCAAGGAATTAAAGGTTGGGTAGGAGGCTTGAGGTAGCTCAATGTACCATTTGGATGTGGCATTGTTGAGGGTGTGCTAGAATAGCCTGATTCTGATCGAGTAATCCACAATGTTGTTTGAAGAGCACCATAGATGAAATGACATGATGTGATTTTGAGGGCACTCACCAGCCTTCCGTTCAAACTTTGGAATGTTTGAGGGGAGTTTGGTTGGCATAGGAGGCTAATGAGGTTGGTGGATAATTGGGTCATTAGTTAACCTGGTCAAATCAGGCAAGTTAAGACGAGCCATGAACGGGAGGTTAGACCCGAGGTTGGTGAAGGGGGGAGCGGCGATGGCACCTAGGTTCACAGGAATGTGGTTTCCCTACATGACTGGGGGCACCTAAAGTTGAATTCCCACAATGGGGATAGTCGAGACAGTCATGGAAGGACCACATCCCCCAGGTATGAATGGCGGTACTGTGATAATAATAGGGGTTGGTGTGGGCCCACCGCTAATGGGTTGCAGACTCACTATGGATTTTGTAGCAGTGCTAGGGACACTAGCTACAATTGTGGTTGCAATGTGAGGCATGGACATGAGTCCGTTGCCAACCATCCCTCCAAAGAAGGGGTCAGTATTTACGCCAGCCATGGGGCCAGACAGTGCAGTGTGAAAATGTGGCTCGGATTGGAAGGAATCCGAGTCAGAATCAGAGCCTGCATGGCCTTCTAATGGTGAGGAGGGTTGTCGAGAGTGGTCTCGACGGTGATGGTCTAAAGAACCGAACTGAGGTGGATCACCTCTTAGGCCTGAGGAAGAGCATGGTGGATCAATGGTGTTTATTTGATAGTGACCGGTAATGAAAATTGGACTTTGGTTTCAATGGTTTCCTATTGGCTTACACGTGGTCACTCGACCACCAAGACTACCAGAAGACAATGTTTGGATTTTTCCTCACAAGCGTTCTAGTCAATCGGTAGGGGTCATTTCCTGTTTCGCTTGGAAATTCCTCTCGTTGGCTAGCTACTTTGGGGTTCTTGTGGTACTCCTCACAATGATTTTTAGGGAATATCTCAAGCAGTTCCCATGGTTAAGGCAATTAGGGACTTACGTCCTCAAACTGCAAAATTTTAACTTAAAGTAAATTGGTTACTTTTAAAAGTTTGCTCAGGGTCATGAACCGAGTTTGGTTGAATTATATGGTGTGGTTGTGTGTGTACTTTGTGTATGAGTTTTGTTTATTTTATTATTTGTTAATTATGTGATAAGCAAAAAGTACTGGAAATTTTGCACAGTTTAGGAAATGGGCAACACAACCTGTAACATATGAACCAGTAAAAATGAACAGAACCAAAGTGCACTATAAAACTGTAAAATGTTAATGTACACTGTGACTACCCTATTTTGTATCCCTCTTAGGCCAAGAAGTATTGTTGGGCTCTCATCAAATTGGGAAGAAGGCCACCCATAGATCCACAAGCTACTCCTCAAATGCAAGGTTGCTCAACAAGGAGGACAAAAACACCATGAAACCCCCAACGGTTTCCACCCCCTCTAGCTTCCAAGACACTGTTTTTAGTGGTTTAGAGAAATAACAAGAACAAGTTCCTATTACTATGCTTGCTCAACCCTTCGTCTAATCTCAGAATACCCCAAAGGGTGATGTTTGAGTAGAGGAGGAAGGGCTGAGCAAGGAGGTTAATCTCCACTGATTTTTAAGATTGAAATAATGGAAAGAACTTGCAGAAATTCAACCAAGTATTGGACAGATTTGAATTTGTAAACAGCTAACCCTATACACAACCAAATGTAAAAACTTCTTGCAGAAAACATAGGTCACTTCTGGTTGCTGGATAGTGGTGATTGAGTTGCACAGACAGTCTGAACAACAGCGATAGGAAACCCAAGAGGTAGGTCGCCCTTTTTGGGCCCGAATAGGTGACTGGGTCACTCCTTTCAGGCATGACTAGGCGACTGGGTCTCTTCTAGGCCAAAATAGGGAGCGACTGGGCCTAGAAAGGCAAGTCTCTCCTGTCGAAGCCAAAGAAGCGACTGGGTTGCTCTGTTCTGGATGAATAGGAGACTGGGTCATTCCTTTCAGCCTGAAATGGATGAATGGGCTCGAAAAATAGAAAAAAATAGAAGCATAACCGAGAATGATTGACAATAACCGGAACTGTGCCGAATGGGTTCAGGTCGGCCTTAGGAGGGCTCGATCAGGAATGAAAATGAATGCAAGCTTGAAATAACTAACCCTGTAAAAGAAATTTACTAAACAACTATTCAAACCCTATTCAAAAACCCACGATAAATTATCAAAGGCCTGGGATCCTGTCGGATCGACCCGGCGGAGTCGCCAAACTATAGTGGGTTAAAGCCCTAGATACATGATATTGCACCTCCCTTCCGTCTAGAGGACGAAAATGTAGAGTCAGTAGAGGAAAGACAAGATGCAACAAACTTTTAGTAAATAAAACAAAAACGAAGCATTTATAGACTACAAAATAAATAAACAAAGATGAATCATTATACCTTCCTATCTGGTTTGAAAGAGGGCCACCATGCCCAAACTTAGAAGCTGCCTCTCCATAGGCTGGGAATGGGTGGAGCTTTGGCTCAACACACCAAGGGAACAAGCAAATGGAGGAATGGAGTTATGAGGGATGAATAGCTTGAGAGTGAAATGTCTCTCAAGGTACTCATACGTGCATTATATTGATAGGGAGGAGGAATCATGTTTGATGGTGACCCCCACCCCTCTATTTATAGCTTTTTCCCCACTTAGGGCTTTTAGCCCCTAGTCAGGGTTTTAGGCCCTACTTAGGGTTTTAAGCCCTTTTCCCTTATTTTGTAGCCCCTTTTGGGGGATTTAAGCCCTTTTAGGGATTTTAGCCCCTTTTAGGGATTTTAGCCCCTTTGTGGGCTTTTTATCCCCTTTGTGAGCCTTTTGGCTCCTTAGTGAGCTATATTGGGGTTTTAAAAGTCCCTTTTAATTATTTTTGAGCCTTTGGGAGAAAAACATAGGCTAAACATGGGTGTGGGGGTCAAATGGGTTAGGAGATGGATGTCTGCAAATGGTGTAGGATAGATAGAGCAAGTTAAGCAAATTTTTGTGTTAACCCCTATCAAAGAAACCAATGGTGGATTGAGATGGAATGCTAAAGAAGTAAATCAAACTTCAAAAGAGAAAATTTACAAGATAATAACATGGATCATTCACCTTAACAACTCAAGTGAGTTAAGAAAAGAGAATGACAAGTTTACAAGCAAGAATGTTACCAAATATCTTAGATCTAATTGGATTTACTCCATAGATGACTGGATCAAGTTTCCCTAGTATGGCCGTCAATTTTGTTTGTAGGAATCCTTCAACCAGTGCAGACATTTTTTGTTCCTCTAGCATGTATGGTACAAGTATAGAACCAAAAACAAAAATAGTATATCATTTCCCTAGATGATTAATCTACATGAATAAAATAAATCTTTTACCTTATATCCAAATGCTCTGGCTTTCGTTTGAGTGTTCTTCATGCGATCTATAGTACCTGCAAAGAAGCATCAAAGACAAGACAAGGGATAAGAGTAACAATATAGATCAACAATCCATATTAGTGATCAAGGAATCTAATAATAAATGACTGATATTCACACAAATCATATATTGGAAAGGGAAACACTTTTGTATTAATCAAATGAAAAAAGAAAGCTACAACCAAATCCTTGATGTCAATAGCTTTGTATCCACATTATCTTTGACACACTAACAAAACTCTTCACTCACACAAAGCTCTTTTCTCACAACACTCACTCAACTTTTCCTCAATACTAGACTCCAATCCCATAACATAAGGATTCTTTCTTTGGTCTCCCTTCACATAGTCCATGAAGCCTTCTTTTATAGGCCAAGGGAGGCTCATATGAGATGAGATATTTTGGGAAGAGGATAGGGGATGATCCTTATGGGATAGGAGGTCGACTTCTAGCTCTCCCTAACAAATAGGAACATCCTCCATGAGATATTCCTCTTGGAAGCTTCTTAAAACTTAGTTTTTTCCCTTTTAAGCTTGTTGGAGCTCCTTGCAACGAGGGTATTTGCACTGCTGCTTTTTGTAAACAGGGTAGAGGAACTGGTGGCGCCTAATGTCAGTGAACAACGGGCGCTATCCCTATCTAGTTCTCTTTCATAGGAGTAAAAGTGCGTCAACCAACCTAAGAGTGGAAAAAATGTCCAAAAGAATCCCTAGCCAAGTGATTTGAAGGGTTTTAGGCATCAGTGTATATTTCATGGGCAACAACTACAGATCTAGAAAATTTTAATCTACAACATTAAAATGTAAAGTAGAAACCTGGCACCAACGCTTTTGGAAAACAAGAGTGGGAATGTTGTTCCTCCCAACCAATTCCCAGAGAAGCTAAGCTACTTGCTTTAGAACCCTCAATCTTGTTTGCTGAACCATAAGAGAAAAGTATCAATGCACCATCTCTTGCATTTCATAGATGTTTAATCCCTGTCCATTGCTAGCCTCTTGCTACTTATGGACATACTAATTTATAGTATTATGCCTAGGACATTATCATTTATGAGCCTCCTACTCTTTAGCACTCAACTAGGAGTTGTGACCTCAATTTAGGGGATGATGCCTCATGCATACTGAGTTCTCACTCAGTGGTTTTTGCCACTTGTCGTTTTCCTCTTATGGGTCAACAAACACTCTTCAACAACTATATCCACTCTTTCCCCACTTCAACCTATTTTATTAAATAAAATTGTTTTAATTACAAAATGTTTTATTCTGGGCATTTCTGTTAAAAAATAAAATAATAATAAAGTATTTTCAGTAGAGTTAATATAATAATAATTATGTGGGTGTTACAAGCACCATGGGCTACTTACCCATAACATGCATATTAGTACTATATTTCCATTAATGCAACCATTCTATCATGCATAAGACATTTCCTTGAACACAACTAAATAATGAAAATTCAAATACTTATCTTTTATTTGTTTGGTAGACTCCTTCTTGATCCTTATGTCCTGGATCCTTCTACTGATTCTGGGAACTTGTGTGCTGGTTCTGAGTGTCACTCATCCAAATACTGAAATGGATAAGAGTATGGTCTTTGTCTTCACCAATAGAATTCACATTCGTTATCACTTGAGGAATCTTCACCGGTGTGAGCATGATGTCTTTATTTGACTTATTCAATTTTTTATTTGATTTGAGAAACCCTTGTGAAGTGGAACTACATGGTCTATGAGTTCTGTATCTTCACATTTTTCAGCTGGTTCCTCAATGTCATATTTCTGTTGATATTCTTTCATTCATACAGGATGGTAATTGTACCAAACATATCCTTGGGAGTCTATAAGGATGATACATGTGAGATACAATGGAGGTGGAATTAATCCTCTTGGCTTTGACTAAGTCATTTTTGTTATTTTCTTCATCTCCCTCTAGATTTGCAACTTCTTCTTTGACATGGTTCCTCAGGTCATGCTTCTTTAGGTACGAGAAGCACTCTATACATCCATGCTCAAAGGTTCTCGGATTCTGCTAGTTTGTTCTCAAGCTTGGTACTATTTTTAATTATGATAAAAATGATAATCTCAAATGGAAATAGAGAGGATAGAACTTACCAGTGAGATTGCTTCAACTTTATGCTTACTTGAAATCTTTTATGGAATATTTCTTCTGGTGGAACTAGGGTTTGACAGAGAAACCCTAATTTTTCAAATTAGGTATCTTTCAGATCTGATTGGATAGAAATATGCACCTCCTTGAGGTGAGTTGAGAAACATCCTTATTTTCCCAAAACTGTGAACATAACTGCAAAATATCTGATGCCCTAGTTTTCCTCAATTTATTCTACAGGATTTCCTAATCTTATTTCTATTGTATATCCAAATTCCTGATCCTCTGGGTCTAAAACGCCGCACTGAGGTAGCATGGTCTGTCTTCTTTCCAACCCCATAGGTTAGAGAAGAATTGGTTTCACCAAGTAGGCCTTATGCGAAGTTTCCCAAGGTGACTTATTTAAAGACTGTTCAAAATAACGAACTTGTACGTACTTCCACATGTCATTGTTTCACCTTTAAGGTATGAAAATTTTACCATAGAAACTACAGTGTGTTCCCTATCTTCAACATCTTTCTAAATTTCATTTGGACCTTCCTATCCCGAGATATAGCAATTCTCCCTCGATCACCTATTTAAGGTTGAATTATGGTAGGGTTTGGAACCCTAAGTTGGAGGAATCATATATCCTATATTAAAGGGAATATGAGGTTAAAACGTTTACATAGGGTACATAAATATTTCATATTTGTCCTGTCAAAGTTTTGGCTGCCGATCCTTCTCCAATATCGAATTATAGCAAAATTCCCAACATGACCAGTTTTTGTCTTCTAGGGTTTTTTAAGCATGAAACCCTAATCTTTAGTAGTTGTAGTTGTAGTAGTGTTTCAGATGCATAAAGAATTATTTTACGTTAGATACCAGGTTAAGTTTTTAATGGGTATATAAGATCTAATAACATTTATCATCATAACATCATAACCATATTCAAAAGGATCATTGAAAGATAGACAAGCACAACCACACAAAAAGAACAAAAATATTTATCCTAGGAAACCTTCATGAGGAAGAAAATCCAACTAAACTTCCTCTATATAGATGTATTAAAAGTACAAGACGAGACCCCAAACATGTGCACATTCTCCCACCAGACATGTCTCTCTCTCTCCTATGCGCTATACACAAGTGAGTGAGTACTTCAATGAGGAACACAACTCCTCTATTTATACTATTTTTGTCACTTGACTTTTAACCTAACAAGTTGGCCCCACTAAACTATCTCGGTCGACTTCAACTAGGAAATCAGAAAAAAATATTATATTATATTCATTAGGGTACTATTGACTCGACTTACAATGGAGGCTTTACCTCATGACTCTATGATGACCAAATACAATAGTAACATCCCGATGAAGGAATAAGACATTTCCTTTGGGGTACATCAGTAAAATACATTTAGAATATACTTTAAAGTTACAATATTTAAACAGAGTTTTATGCTATTGTTCACAATTTGAAGAAGTGGAGGAATTACCTATTACTAAAGGAGTTAGTGTTGTATACTGACCACCATGCTCTAAGTTATTTGAATTCTTATACCAAAATAAACCAAAGGCATATTAAGTGGGTAGCATTTTTGCAGAGTTACACATTTGTGATGAAGCATAAGTCGGGAAAGTCGAACAAGGTTGCCAACTCATTAAGTTGAAAGGTTGTGTTGCTGAACACATCGACTGTTCATGCAAGAGGACTAGATTTGACAAAGATGGAATATGAAACTAACAGAGAATTTCGGGAAGAATGGAAGGTGTCGACAGATCCATGGAGTGTTGATAAGATCCCATATTTGGATTACTTCATCTAAGAAGGATATTTATTTAAGGGGCGTCAATTATGCATTCCCCATGTTTCTATGAGGGAAAATTTGATTAGGGAGTTACATAGCAAAGGACTCACATAACATTTTGGTTTCGACAAGACCAAATCATTTTTTGAAGAAATATACTATTTTCATAGACTACCTATGGATGTACAAAAGGGGGTTCGACAATGTAGAATTTGTCAACATATTAAGGGAAGAAGTCAGAATATAAGTCTATATACACCATTTCCCAATCCTATTGTTCCACGAGAGCACCTTAGTATGGATTTTGTATTGGGACTACCAAAGACACAACAGGGAAATGATTCCATATTCATGGTAGTCGATAGATTTTTGAAGATGGAACACTTCATTTCATGTCGGAAGATGAGTGATGCCACAAGTACTATTATCTTATTTTCAGGTAGGTTGTCATGTTGCGTGGACTTCCGAAGAGTATCACTTCAGACATAGATACTAAATTCATGGGTCATTTTTGGTGGACCTTTTGCAAGAAACTAGACACCAAGTTGAAGTTCAGTTCTACATATCATCCATAGACTGATGGGAAAACATATGTTGTAAATAGAAGTCTGGAAAATTTGTAGATATGTTTGACGTCTAACCGACCCAATGTCTGTCATCTGACCGACCCAAACAATGGGAAAATGTGTTGGAACAAGCAGATTTTATTTACAACAATTAAGTGAATCGGTCAACAAGAATAAGTCTGTTCCAAATAGTTAAAGGAAGAATCCCACATGGATTAGTTGATTTGATAGAGTTTTCAACTGAGATGTAGAAGTGTGAAGATGATGAATCATTTGCAGAGCACATGAAGGACATGCATGACCAAGTAAGGATACATATAACCAATGCAACATATAATCTAAGAGTTGATCGATGAAGATGACTACATTCATTTGTTGAAGGTGATTTGGTTTACGCACATATCAGGAAGGAAAGGTTCCCAAAAGGGACGCATAACAAGTTGAAATTGAATAAAAATGGCCCATGTCAAATCCTTAAGAAAATATCAAACAATGCTTATGTACTGGAGCTATCCAAGGAGTTGAACATTTTATCGACATTCAACATTGCTGACTTGTACAAGTATGAAGAAGGATTGACTAGGAGAGAAGAATCAACTATCTATTGTCAAGGAAAAATGCCAAGTCGACAAGAATAAATAATTGTAGAAATCCTGGAAGAACAAGTCATCATTCGAACACGAAGTACTAAAAGGAAAGAGTACCTAGTTCGATGGGAAGGTAAAGAGGCTGAGGAAGCGACCTATATTTCAAAATAAGAATTCAACTAACTAGAAAAGTAATCATGTTTAATTCAACCCGGGGAGGATGATGTAGGGGCATCCTGACCCCTAACCTGTAGTAGAAATTGAAAATGACTAGAGTCGACTAGGGGATGAGTCGACGACCCCTAGTGCAGTTGAAGTCAAGAAAGTTGAACAATCGAGTGAAAGAGAAAGTAATCGAGGTAAGGGTGAGTTGAAAGGATAAGCTGACAAGTAAGTGTCGGGAAAAAATGGTCGAATTCAACAGAGTAGTCGGCCGACAACCGACGGATAACATATACTGGCCAATTTAACAATTACGATGCCACAGTAGAGGTAGTTGCAAAAATAAATTAGTATTTATGATGGTAGTTGAAGCATGCCAAATAACGAAGTTAGATGAATTAGTGTCAGTAAATACCTGAGGAAGGGCTGAATTGTCAGGAATTCTCTCGGAGATTCTAGAAGAAAATTTGACTGAACCAGAAAGGCTATAAATAGACGATCTCATGATAGGGGAAGGGGGGGGATTAATATTGTTGTTTCTATTTCTCCCAATTCTGAAGAGGCAACTATGAAGATTGTATTTAACATTCGCTTTGACTAAGTAACAGAGTATCCACTTTGAGTGTAATTGCTTATGTAAACTTAATCATATAAGGAATAATTCTTGGAAATTCTTCGTTTTCTTTTATGTGGGTGTTCACTTTGTTTATGTTGTGTGCTTTGATCCACAATTGACCACCCGGTCGAACTTGTTTGCATCAATAGCCTAATTTTGTCCACATTACTTGTCATGAGTCTTATCACTATTTTATATCATTATCAATAGCATTGGCCCCATTTCCATCCCACCCATATCCATATGACCTTATAATGTGACCAATCTAAATGAAAGCCAAATTTTTTACCCTAACCATTATGCCATGGATTTTCCCTAAAATCCCCCGATGACACATCATGCTAAAATCCTTGAAAACCACGATAGAATCCCAAAACCATAATTCAATTAATCATCATTGTCATATACTTTCTAGAAAGAAGTAGTTGTTGGAAATGAACTATCTCTAAACATTATTGTGGACTTTAGTTGTTGATTTGATCTTTCAAACCCTAACTTCTTCACTAAATCATCAATGAGATGGGAATCATCAACATTGGAACCAAATCTCAATGTTGTCCACATTAACTCATATAAATACAACCCTCGAGGTCACCATTATCCATATTGATAATAACACTATTCTACAATAATTCCCACTGGAAGTAAGAGAAAGAACCACCATTCATTTTCCTTTTTTCACCATTTGGGGATCAACCACACAATCACTTAAATGGAAACTTGGAGCATAAAGGAGATAAAAGAACTCTCCCTTAAGTTAGTTGTAGAGGTCCATTCCAATTTATAACCGATACCAAGGTGCTATCTTATTCATTTATTCTTTATATATTAAAATCAAAACCATTGTTTATATATATTGCATTTGCTCTTTTATTTTTATTTTTTTTCTTATAAGCTAAGCATACATGTTTAAATAATTTAATTAGAATATTTTAATTTATATTTCATGTTACTTTAAATAGAACCACCCTCAAATAAATCCTTTTGGTATATGTAAGTGAAAAATCACCTATATCACTAGGTTAACACACCAATGCTATCCTTCTAAGATTTGGAAATGGTAAAGTGGCTTATGAAATTCCAAAACTAGGGAAACAACTATCCATTGACTTTTAAAGTCTAAAAGTTATTGAGGCTTCTCCATATGTACTACCGATTCCCTCATATAAAAAATTCAAAGTAGTAGGATCATTTAATATTTGAAGGTTCTTAATCATGCATTTCAATAAGGTCATGAGAGAGCAAAAACTTACCCATTTCCCTAGTTTAAAGGAAATTTTCTAAGCTTACTAATAATAAAAGATAATGAAATAAAAAACATACTTATTTTCCCTAAATCCCGTTTTACTTTTAGGTCCTCGAGGAAGCTAGCCACTTTATAATTAAGTCTTGGGACCTTCGCAAAGACACATGTACCCACCACAAACCTAAGTCTACATTCCTAATGAGACCTCGTTCCAAGTTTAATAAATAGAAAATGGCCAAAGTCAAAGATTAAAATACTTTTTTCCCTCACCTCCAACTTAAAACACCATATATCTAAGTCAACATTCTCGAAAGGAGATTTGGTCTTGCACTTTTTCTAATAATTTTTATAAAACATGTATAATATGATTAATGGTTGAAGTTTATGTAAAATTATATATATATATTTTAATAAGTTTTAAAATATTTAATGATAAAGATTTTGATAATGAGGGTAGTTAATGTTTACCTTGGAACTACTTTTAGTTCATAAAATTTTAAGAAAAAATATTATAAAATTGTAAATCTTTATCTTTACGTTTAAAAATAAATAATTATAAGACAAATTTAATTGGATATATCTTTATTTATATAGTATTTATTACTCATATTTAGATTTATAAAACATTTATTACTTTTTTTACTATAAATCAGATTTATAGTAACATAATTCGAGTAAGATTTGATAGGGAAAAATCTAATACAAATAAAATACAAAAATAGATTTATTATATATAGTAACTTAAGTAAATATACGCCTAAGATCATTTTTAGTTTTTTTTCCTTTCCGCCTACGGCAAACCCCTTCAGCGCTGCAATCAAGGTTCCCGATGGTTCAGGCCCCCCTCCAGGGATCGTGGTGCAAGAGGCCCTTGCCAGGTCGTTGTTTCTATAATCAAGGATTCTTTGGATCGAGCGAATCATTACAGATCTCATGCTATTGTTTGTAGGTTCAACGGTTTGTGGCCTCGACTAGCAGATCTACAGTCTTGGATCTCTTTCGAATGGATTCCCTTATTAGAGGCGGAAGCCCTTATTTTCCTGTGTGCAAAAGGGTTTTTTATTGTGAATTTTGATTATACAGAAGACCGGGATCACATCTTTAGTTATGGGCCCTGGTTCTCCGGTAGGTCGGTCCTGTCCATGCAACCATGGACCCCCACCTTCGACGTCTCTTTCGTGGTTATTTTGTGAGCTATGGTTTGGGCGAGGCTTCCAAATATGCCCTTACATTTTTGGGGCCTTGCCTCTCCGCAATTCATTGGAAATGCCCTTGGAAATTTTTACAATAGAAGTCCAGAAACAGAGTCTTCCTTCACAGCCTTTGCCCGGATCTGCGTGGAGATGGACTTCACTAAAGGGTTTCCAATAGAAATTGTCCTGCAAAGTAAGGACTTTTCACAGACTCAGCATATAGATTACGAACATGTAAAGTTTAGATACAAAGCATGTTTTGAAACAGGACATTTAGCCCTTAACTACACAAAATTCTTGGAAAAACATAAAGCAATGAAATCTCATCGAAAGGCCACCTGGTGGGACGGGGCAAAGTTGGCCCATCAACAAATTTCGAAGGACCTTTCCACAGAATTTCCATATGAAGGGAAAAGTAGCGAGCCAGCTCAACCAACCACTTCACTTCCAGAACAAGAATCTCATAGCTGGGAGGATGAAGTAGAAGAAGAGGACGAGCAATCCAAGGACTAGACGAAATTGGTAAAAAAGAAGAAACCCTCCCACTCAAGGAAATTGGTAATGGCACATAGTCAAACCGATTCTCTAAAATAAAGACAGTTTCCGTGCCCAGGCAGTTAGTTGAGGAATTTGGAATTTTGGTTTTATCTATATAAGTCTGCTTGTGAATAGTGTGTATCTAGGAGAGTGTTCGTCTTTAAGCTGAAGTATTAGGGCAGTAGAGGCAGCAACCCAAACAATATAAGGGTTGTAGTTTTGAATTTTGATTGGTACTCCAGAAGGGAAAATTTGTATTTTGTGGTTTTGTTCTAGTGGTTACACCATAACTGTTTCTGTAAAAATAAAGCTTAAGTTAGATATACACGAATATAATATAAATAAATGTACATCTATATAATAAAGTTAGACATATATAATATATTTAAAATCATAATAAATATCAACCATTAAATATTAAACATAACAAATCATTCATTTATTTTTAAACATTATTTACAATCCAAATTCCTATTTAAAAAACAAAATATAATGCAACTAAGTGAATTAAGCATTATGAAATTAAATGGTAATTATTTTATAATGTTTAAATAAGTAAAATTTGGTTTTTAAGATAGGTTTCAATTTTTAGGTAGTAAGAATTCCTATCTATATTACACCTACACTAGACTAATTTTTAGGTAGTAAGAACTCCTATCTATATTACACCTACACCTATACATGAAATGCTAATACCATGGAATTATGCTACCATACTGATGATGATGATGATGGTTAACGTCCCATGAGACCAAACTCTGGTCTATTAGACCTAAAGAAACGAATTATTTAGTTTGTTTTAAAATTGTATTCCTATGTTCAAAAAGCTTAGAGAGAAGTGTCCCGAGCTCACTATAATTTTGACATGTTAAAAGGCTAGGAAGGTCGGTATTGCAACAAAGATTAGGAAACTGAGATCTAATGTGGGTGTACCCAGGGCACTCTAAGAGGAAGTGATTTCCATCCTCAATGTTCATATTCTCACATAGATGGCAGATCCTTTCCACCCATGCTGTTTTAGGAACTACCCAACGACCTGTTTCACTATGGAGCTCATGAGAGTTTGTTCTTATCTTGGCTATATTAATTTTCTTCTTTGAGCTAGTTAAAACAGAGAGATACTTTTGATCTTCTAGAGTATGGTTGATGACCTCCTTATAATATCTTAATTTTCTTTTAGCCTCTAAATCTTTCTCACACCATATTTTCTCTTTAAACTTAGAAGTAACAATATTTTTAATGTTATTAATATTTTGCAATGCAACATTTTCGTCAATCTCCCAATGGTCTAACCAGGCCTTGGTATCTTTATACCAACTTAGCTTGAGCCTTAGGTGATTTTGGATGGATTTTAAAGCTAGCCTAGGAAGTTTATGGTCTCCCATGTTATTGATTTTGTGCTTGTATAACAGGAGCCTAGTCATAGCTAGGCTCTTGATAGGGGAAATACCCACTTCTCTAAGGAGAATGGGGTAGGGTGTATTGCTTTTAATTTTCAGATTATATGCTAAAAAACGTTTCTGGATTTGCTTAATTTACTATAAACATTGAAGTAAATTAAACTCAGTCTAAATTTTAATTTTATTTCTGTGAATAGTGTCCTTTTAAAAATAATAAAATATTATATAAAATAAAATACACTCTCAAATTAGATTTCAAACAATATATATATATATATATTGAAATGCTTCCTCAAAATTTGAACTATAAAAAAAAGGTTGTATCTCAAAAAAATTGATCACTCTATATCCTTAGTAAATGCTTTTTTAAAATAAATTTATATTACAAAATATTATTAAAATATTGCAATAAAATTCTAATTACAATGAGGAATGAGGATTTTGTGCTTGTATAACAGGAGCCTAGTCATAGCTAGGCTCTTGATAGGGGAAATACCCACTTCTATAAGGAGAATGGGGTAGGGTGTATTGCTTTTAATTTTCAGATTATATGTTATAAAACGTTTCTGGATTTGCTTAATTTACTATAAACATTGAAGTAAATTAAAGTTAGTCTAAATTTTAATTTTATTTCTCTGAATAGGCACATTCTACTCTACATCCCAGTAGAGAAAGATGTGTAAGCTCATCCTAGAGCTAACACGCGTCCTTTTAAAAATAATAAAATATTATATAAAATAAAATACACTCTCAAATTAGATTTCAAACAATTATATATATATATATTGAAATGCTTCCTCAAAATTTGAACTATAAAAATATTGAAATGCTTCCTCAAAATTTGAACTATAAAAAAAGGCTTGTATCTCAACAAATTTGATCACTCTAAATCCTTAGTAAATGCTTTTTTAAAATAAATTTATATATTACAAAATATTACTAAAATATTGCAATAAAATTCTAATTACAATGAGGAATGAATGTTACCCTCCCCACCCAGGTTCTACTCTTCTAAGTGACATGATGCTCTTGTGAAGCCCTTTATAATAAATTTGTGAATGATGAGCCGGCCATACCTTTATTCAGTTTGAATATCAAGTGTTGGGATTTTCCATGGAGTAGCCCTCTAACAAATGGTAAACCACATTTTAAAATGAACGATAGTTGTCACCAACATAATCTCATACTTAAATCTTCAATAAAAACTCTGAGAGAGAATGTATCTCGACATGGTTTTCATATATTACTTCCCTGATATAGACTCTTGTAAAGTATAAATTTAATTAGTTTAAAAGTATTATTGTTTATGTTTGTTTTTTTTTCAGTGGTTATAAAGTATGA